>CP094633.1:23686806-24131051 GCA_023657505.1 Camelina hispida | reverse complement strand
CCATTTGGGTGATGTGGTGCTTGAATCCTCGTCGTATCCCAGCATAAGCTGAAGATGTTAGCAACCTTTAAAACTTGGGGAGAGAGCGCCGTTTCTACACCTCGATGACCTGCCTTCAGTATTGAGCGAGGTGTTTCCAAACCATCAACTGCGAGAAAGCCGAGGATTTTAATCAATATATCACCTGGTATATCGTGCATTTTTCGAAATTTAATAATTCGCATTTTCACTTGACTAAACAATGTTTCGTGATGTGTTGTAACTCGTGGGAGGGTACCAGCGAAGGAGAGTCAGAAGGAGTCGGGCAGGGTTTTTAATAATTATGGCAATGAACGCCACACGCATGTCCCCTTTAAGTTATTTTTTTTTTAAATCCGCGTTATGCATAATTTGATTTTCCTATTTTGTTTAATACTAATACAAGTTACTGTAACGCACATAATTCGAATATGGAGAGGTCAAACTATAGCCTAAATACGAACCACGTGTGAATATATTATTTGTTCACACCCTTAGTTCCACTTGTGACCAGATTTCGTAACTGCACGATTACAAACACATCATGTTAAACGTACTCATCAAGACACATCGACATATAAGTCACATCCCTTAAACAACTCTTCTACGTCTTCCCATACAAGACTTTTCAAGGGTATCGCTGTCACATCGCAGTCAGCCAACTGATGTCCGACAATTGACGTTAAGTACTCGATGCGGGGTAGTGAATAATCGAGATTGAGATAGTAGATTATAGTAGTAGACTTCAAACCCGTAATATGGTTATGACACGTGTATACTAATAGGGGATGTGGGGGATCATATATTGTTATGATGTAAAGAGGCCTAAAATATTAACGGCCCATTAAGATTCTCAAAACGACACTCCATCTACTTTGTTAGTGGATGTTTTAAAATCTTAATAATTAGTGGTTTGATGTCACCTCGCCATCTTGTCACGCAGTTATATCAAGTATCATTTATATCCAAACCAAATACTTCCCCAACCATATCAAACGATTGTATTATAAAATCGTTTGCATTACAAATGTGCACATAATACTTTCACTACAAATATGACCAACCCAAATCTTCCTGACGATCTGTTGGCGCGAATAGCTAAACTAATGGCAGCAAAACACTGGTGGTACATGCAGTCACTCCTACGTTCGGGAAATAGAGGCAAAACTATAGTTTACCGTCGCGACGCCGCGTCTTGAAAGAGGCAAACATCTTCAACATGTGCAGTGACCGATGATATCATGTTTGGTGGTCGACACCGAAGTTTTTTGAAAGGTGCCTTCAAGCGGAAAATCCAACGGCCATATATTATGAAGGCCTTCGGCTTGCAACAAAAGATGGGAACTTGAAGGGGCCGTAAATTTACTCCTGCGTAACGTACCAACACATGCCGACGCTACTCTTGCGTCTGCCATGTTGTGCATCTAAAGGGTCCGGAGTCCAGGCGGGTCATTTGCTTCAGCTGTTTTCTATAAAACACTACCCACTTGACTCCGAAGAGGTTGGAGATATGTGTGAAGAACTCATCACTGAGCTTACTCACTATGGAGCATCACACAATACAACTTATGGTGGGTATTTTGACTACCCTGATGTTGGGGAAATAACAACTCCTAAGTGCGCACTAAAATGCGCGCTTTCAATCGGAAGAAATACGTACGCCGTATGGTGGCCCCTTACAAGCATCGTTGCAGGAAATGCACAATCTGGTGGTGCGCTCGCCGAATTAGTCAAATGCTTTGGTAGTTTTAAACGAAACATGTTTGCATTTCCTCGTTTCCGTGTACACCTTATATCCTATCAATTCTGATTTTAATATTTAACGAAGTATTTTGTCAGCGACTACTCTTAGCAGAATAAGTCAAGCTAATAAAGGTAACCACGAACTTTGTTAGATGTGATAACTGCCTATTAGTTTTAGTAAAACTAATAGTTTATCGAATATCTTATTCTGTACGATACATGGCTAAGACCTACATCAACAGTTACATGCACGTGTAGCTCGAATTGAATATTACCCTTTTATACTTACAATTGAAACCACTATATCTAATATATAATATAGGGAAATTAACAATATGTTTGTATCTAATAGTTGCGTATTTAATGCAATGACATGTTGCTATTTTTAATGCAAACTGATTTGACGTCCATATAAGTGAATTTTACTTATATACGTACACGAGTACCAAAGAACCAACATAGCTTGTTGGCTACTTTTGGCGTGTCTAATAACACATAATTGAATCATTACATTTTTATATAAATATATTCCTATACAATCAGTACATTTTACTGTTAAATACCACCGAGTTAATTACCTGTTATAGTAAAAATAAAATTACCACTCTCACTATATATAGATGTGTGTACGTAAGAAGATGTTTATTCCTACACACAGCGAAATACCATCCACAGCCCATATCGTCTCAAGATAAAAAAAAAAAAAAAAAAAATAAAAAACAATGAACACCCCTTCACTTGAGATATTCCTAGTCAAGCTGCCCAACCCTACAAGCCTCCTTGTCAATTTTATTCCGTATCTGTCACTCCTATCCCGTGGTCGAGCGCTGAACACTGTCGACCTCCAAACTGTTCAACTTCGTCCGTTCATCACGTGGCCACGGTTCATCACTATGAGTCTAAGTTCAGGCCCTACTTTGAGCTTCTCCATACAGGGCCACATCGTGCGAACTATCTTGAGGGCGTCGGGCTAGCTTGAGCTCCCCCACCTTTGCTGAAGGTATGGCAAAGCTACGCTATTTTGCACCAACGGATCCGTATGCGAATTTTGCATGTGCTGTTCGCAACGTTTGCACAAGTGATGACGGAGGCCGAGGCGTTTGGCAACATTTTCTGGTTCATGGTCCCTCACATGAACACCGCCGTTGAGTCGCTGGCCTGGTTATGTACCATGTTGCGAACCTCCATCTCGGTGGTCCTTTTTGAAGTGATATCGTCGCCTTCTCGTTTCCTCCACCGTAGGTGTACTTGCAGTAGCTACCTCACCGGGTGTAAGTCCTGTTTTTCTCTGGTATGCACAGGAGTTGCGCCGTACTTTTAAGATCCTCTTTTCATGTTTTTATTTTTTGCGGATTAACCTTAGTGACGACGTTTTCAAATAGGTTAATGTATAAATATTATGTACTTGATGGTTGTTTTTCTTTTTGGGTCCCGAACCGTTATCCGGTGTATGCCGGAGTTTTAAGAATCAACGTATGTAATCAACGTACGTCTTGTTTTTTTAATAACATACCCTACAAATTTTCGATGTACGTACGACCGCTCATATAAGTTCACATGTGCGTACCAGACGTATACAACAGCACATTAAAACACTAAAAAATAAAAAAAAAACTTTAATATTTATACATTGGAGATTATAGAACTAAAGGATCTCATATAGATTTCGCCAACCACCAAAGTCCGCAATTAGTACGAGAAGATGTCGTAATCTCGAAAGTTTATAGAGAAGAAACCGGATTGGATACAACAAATGGCGGCACAGTCCGGGTTAGGGATGAGGTGAGTAGATGGATAGACGAATGTATCCTTGTACGTGTTTTGAATTGCCACCTGGTATGTAAACAACAGGCGAACACAGACTTGCCTACAAATCTGACCCCATGCGATTTGAGAGGAAAGTGATGTGCATCAAATAAGTGAAGAAAATGAACCGCCATCTGTTCGCTTCCATATAAAATAGAAAAGATACCGCATGCCAGTGTTGCCTCAGCGTCCGCGGAACGTTACGAGATAGAACAGAAATGGCTCGCTTGATGTCTCTCTCCTCCGAAACAATCCGGAGGCCCTCGTAGTAGATTGCAACTTCGTTTCCAGCTTTAAAGCATTTTTGAATATACGCCTATGAATCCCTTTATCTTGAGGGCCACCATTTGGGTCGTGACGTTTGGATCAATATCGGATCCCAACAGATGTTGTAGATGTTTGCATCCTTTAGACATAGGGGTCGAGCACCGTCTTCAGTCCTCGCCGACCCGACTTCAAAATTGGAGCAAGGTGCGACAGCCCATCTACTGCGAGAAGCCTAAAGATTTCGAGTAAAATATCATCAGGGAGATATGGGAGCTTATTGTGTGCTTTCGGCATTTTTCTTTTTTGAGATTTCGTTATCGGAGCTATTATATATGCTTCAACAATAAAGGAGGTAGGTTGTGAAATTTGTATATATACTACAATATAATTACTCTGCGTGTCCTTTTAGCACAATGCGGCTTGAAGAATAAAGTTACACAGAGTAATTAGTTGGGAAAAGGTGTACGTAATGCTTACGCAACATCATAGTGATTCACACGATAAAGGTTTTTCTCTCGTCGTCTCGGTAACCAGAAATATATACTGTACTCGTTCGGCAAAGTTTATAATTATTACTTGCTTAAAAGTGATCAGTAAACACTATGATGAGATAATAGTCATTTCAAAATATAAGTAATAATGATTTTACACAAAAGAAGATGTCAAATCCCTGCATGTACTTGTCGCATTTAATGCTATAGCTATTGGCTGTTCCGGACGTCAAATTGGAAAGTTGTGTAGTTCGTATATCTTTTGTCTCAAATCCGGTTTGTAGAAAAAGACACGTTTCCGTACTAGCATATTTTACAAATAATATTACACGAGTTCTCTAACTTTTTAAATCCAATATGTTGCTGTTCAAGATAGATATTACTTTTTAACTGCAGTTTATTTGTCTTTTTGTGGTTAATGCATGAGAAAGACATGCATAAATTGTATACCTTATTATTATGCTCTTCACCCTTAATCTAGAAAAGCTAAATATTTGATCTACCTTTACTCTGCTTGTAAATCTCAAACCGCTAATAACCGAATATTATTTAAAACAAGCCCGATTAAACCATCTCTGAAGTGTTTATCACAATTATGGTACAGGGTTTCGAATTGGGAAACATATATATATTTATAATTTCTTTACTCATCCGTTTCTTTCGGTATGTTTTATCTATAATCTCAAACTCGTGGCAGAGTTACTCATCCCGTTTCTTTCGGTATGTTTTATCTATAATTTCTTTAATATGTATATATTTATGTTCGTGGAATTATTAACTTGCGATGGTTGCTGAGATTCATTTAGTGGTCGTTTGGTCAGTTGAGGACGTTACTTTTAAGTGTATCATTTGCAAAAGTACAAAATAAACGTTACATCCACATTTTATTTTCCCCGTTAGATGTTTGTGGGTGCATCGTAAATGTGGACGTCATAAGAAGACGGTTCGATGGCAGGTGTATTGAAGTTGTCTTCACTCTCCTGAATGGCAGGTTAAGTACCTATTATGCTATACACATAGTAATATACATATATATATATATATTTGAATTTCATAGGTTTAAATGGGAAAGCAACTGAGCGTTAATGCAGGAATGAAAGTGTCAAATGTCGTCTCACAAAATTCTATGCCCATCAATTCCTCTCTGATTGGGAATCAAAGGGATGTCATTTGTTTTCCACAAATCCGAGCCAGTGTTTTGTGTCTTCCGGTTCTTTAAGGTTGGGAGTTATGAAGGTACGTCAGATGAAATTGATATTATGATAGAAGCAAGTACATGTAATTTGTCTAGCAACTCAATTACGTAATTGTGTGTAGGCGTACCATGTCTTGTACACACCGAAGCGTCTTCTAAATTCTTCATTCGAGCAGATTTCGAAGGACTTGGACATCACAAGGAGATGTAAGTTGATATTATATTAATAATTGGTATGAAAGCGTATGTGTTCTTATCTGTTCAGAGTCTCACATGTACATTTAATTTTTTAAACTTATAGAAGTGAGTTTGCTGCAAAACACTACATTAACAATGTGATGGGACACGATGGGACAACAATTGAAACAATTGCCCAGGAAGGAGAAAGCTCCGGAACCCATACAGAATCTGCACGGACGTTCGTCGACTGTCCGCGGAATGAGAATGAAAGTGTCAAATGTTGTTTTCTATTTTAAATATTTGTTTAATTTCGTGAGAATATGTACAATGGTTTTATTATTACAACGTACTCTATCCTATTTATTCAATATTCGAATAATTGTTGAAATTAAGATAGAAAATAATAGGGAGAGTTTTATTAAAATTGTTATTATTAGTAGCTATTTCACAAAAATATTAGTAAATGTTTATTTCTTCTTGGACATTAAATAAAATAAAAGAAATGACTGAATGCTTCTACTATCTCCTAATAATAAGACGAATCTTTGTATTGTCTTTTCAGAAAGATAATTTATTCCCCACACCATAGTTGATGTACGTTGGAAGTCATAATATACATCGATAGTCGTCTACGTACAGAAGCTTAAATATTCGTACAATCAATACTAGTGAATAGCACCCTCTGGAATGATCTACTTCAGAGGAAGTGATGATAATTACGTAACTGGATACACATCACCCTAAACATAATGATGAGAAAAGTATCATATCTAAAGCAACAATAAATACGACTCTCTTCGAAGTTGTCACATCAGAGAACCTACAAATGTCATAGTCTAGGCTTAGGGTTAGCTGATGGTTGAGATACAGCCGATATTAAACGAATACGAATATAATGAATTTGAAATCCGATAACACGAAAGTGACACGTGGTTCGCACTACTAATTTGTTTTAGTAATTATAATCGAGTAGGCGTGCATGAGAGCTCATAAACCTAAAATGGGTTCCTTCGTAATTAAGTTGTTAACAATAGGGTAATTTAAAACGACGTCATATATAAACTTTTATAAATTCCCACGATTTTCGCCTAACTCCCCCACCACCTCTCACATCGTAGGTTTTATTAGCGGCGGTTTCCGTCTATTTGGTTCTGCACATACTGCACATATTGCTATTAACTCCCAAAAATGGCGACTTCTAGCCGTAAGAAGATTGATCTGCCAGACGAGATCTTGATAAAAATAGCCACGCATCTCGTAGTTGATGGGTTATGGCGAGCACGCCCATTATTTACGGCTGGTCGGCGAGGAGTGGATGCGGTGCTTGCGAGAAGTTCTGAAGGTTGCCAGCATCTACGAAATCTGTGAACATCCTTCTTCATTCCAAACGACAAGGAAGCCAAATGGTGAACTTCAGGAAGAAGGGATTCACAGGCGTATTTTCGAAAGATGCTTGGACGCAGGGAACACAATAGCAATCTACAACGAGGGGCTACGGATCGTTGCCGAGGAGCAAGACATTGAGCGCGGTATCGCACTATTAAAAAGAACGTTCCCGAAGATGCCGAGTCCACTCTCGCATGTGGAATTTTCTCTATGTTATATGGGGACGAGCAGATGGCGGTTCGTTTTCTTCACCAATTTGATGCACATCACTATCCACTCGAATCAGAGGGAGTACGGCTTATCGGGGAAGATCTGTTCCAACGGTTGAGTGTGTTTAAGACGGCGCGTAAAAACACGTACAAAGATTCTTTTGTATATCCCTCCAGTTCGTTGATCCCTTCCCGGACTGTGCCACGACTAGTTGTTTGAGATGGGGCAGGTTATCGACCGACACAAGTTATTATGACATCATCTGTGTAAATTGCGGAGTGTGGTGGGTGGGCAAATCTATATGTGAAATCCTCTAGGTGTATCGTCGGTTCCCTTCTGTGTTGCTGTTTCTCCTCGCCACGTATGTTTCATTAGATAATTAAAATTACTATGTAATGAAGATGTTAATTAACGTGTATGCCAATATCGACGTTTTGCTCGTTTTGCTCCTTTTGTTCGAAAAATGTGTACTAGATGTCGTACTGCTCCTTATATTAACAAAAAATTGTAAAATGGCAATTTCCTAGCTTCGAACCATCCATATAGACGACGTGTACTTAGTTTCACCGGGTAAACACAAAAAACTATCAACAGTGCCGGCCCAACCAGTTTTGCCCATTAACAAACAGTAGGAAAAAAGTTCCTTATACAACTTTACAAGGGCTCGAACTCGTGACACTGAAGGACAATGAAGTCCAATCCTACCAATGTACCACCGCACCTTTTATGATATTGATTCCCCTAAAATCACTAATATAATATGTATCATAAAGCCCTTGATTTACGGGCTTTATTAAAGGACCGGCACTGTATCAAGCTTACGACGCCGTTCGCAACTATTGGCAAAACGACACAACTTGTAAAAGTTCATGTTGTTTTTCAATACAAAAACGACACAATACATAAAGTTCTATAAAAGGCCAACCGAATATAATAGATATATTATAAGATTCAGGGAAATTAGGGTTCATTGAACTGATTTGGGGGAAACAGAGAGCCGCTTTTGTATATGTTGGATTAGATTTTGAGAGTTGGATATTCGGATAATAATTTAAAGTTCCTCTTTTATTTATTTTCACTCCTTCAATTACGTTATCAGTTTCGTTCTTAATGTCTTCTTTGCCAAACACGAGTCCAGTCGAGTATGACGATGCGGAGTATGGGATCCCGGCTGTTTGTTACTGTGGGGAAACGCCAAACCTACAACCTTCTTTTACGAGGACAAACCCAGGAGGCTTCACTACACTTGTAGAAATAGAGAGGTAAGTGATTTACAGTTTCGCCGAGGTTGATTAAAGATCAGATTTATTCGCATAACTTAACCTTTCTAGTAAGAGAATATTTTTAAATTAATGCAGGATGGGGACTATCACATTTTTAAATGGTGGGATGAAGCTATGATGGAGGAACTGAAAACAGTGAAGGAAGATTTTCTAAAGTTAAGTAGTTTGAATTTGCGTGAAACGCTTGGCACAAAAAGAGGACATTGCTAACATCTTAAATATGCACAAGGAAAATCAGATGGAGTTGGAAAGGATGAAGACGTTGATTGCGTATAAGAGTGATGGATTAATTATGAAATTTCAACTGACCAATGTGTTTGTTGCGACTTTGTTTATACTAGCAACAATGACCTATTTCTTACTGTAGCTTTCTCGTTTTATTAGAGTAGTATTTTGGGTTGTGGGTTAATTGTTTGAAATCAAGTTATAAACGTTATATTTGGTTTAGTGACATATTTTGTCGTCTAAAAAAAAAAAAACTGTTTGGAACCTTGTCGTCTTAATATTATCGACCAAACCCTTCCAATTAATCATAAACATTTGTACACGTTTGTACACATACGTCTAACATTAAAGGTTGGCAGTATTAGGAACATGCTAACCAAATTAAAATAAATATATATAATTAACCATGCGTATTACACACAAACATTTGACATCAAAATATTCCTATCCACGTTAGATAGATTGTTTGGATGTAGGTAATAAAGATAATATAAAGAGTTCAGCAATGTGGTTTAGATGTTTATAATGTAAGCAACATTGACAAATGGAAACATAGGCTACGAATCGTCTTGACTCGGCTCGCGCTGGTCGAAGTATTCCAACCGGAGTTTGAAATCTCTAACCTCAGGGAAGGGTGGTTCAAATATCACTTTAGATACACCCGGTTGACTAACCACTTCCATCCCTCCTGCGGTGTGGAAAAATAAGGAAAAAGGGTAACCAAAATTAGTTTTATGCAGTAATCTTATATTTAAAAGGTAAATTGTTTTAAACACGTTTGCCTAATCAGTACCTCCATCCTTAAACTTGGGCCTCCAGAATCGCAAGACTACAACTGGTTTGCCTCCGCATAGCCATAATTTGCGGACGAAATCATCGACCATCTCATCATACGCCACACATGGCAAGTGATGACCCCTACACACAGAGACACCTTACGTTAATATCCCGATATATCTTTAAAGTGTGTGAAAGCTAATAATCGCAAAAACGACTCACTCAAGATTCGTCAATGAAAACCGTATCAACCGGGTTCTCTCGGCAAAACGTGGAGCAGTTGGATCGTCCACCAGTATTCTTCGTTCGACGTCAGTAACTTGCCCCATCGTGTCTATGGTGTCATGTCATTAGAATTATGGTACTGGATATGATATTACAAACCGGAACAACACAATGCAACGTTACCTAAGCAGCAGTTCTGGGTCCAAGGAGGCCATCGTTCGTAAATTTGGTCGAAGGGGACGTAATCGATGTAGTGATTGGTCGACAAGCAACGAATGTTGTCCACAACCGTGTCAGCAGTGAATTTGATCCGGTAGTTGGAAGCCACGACCTTCACAGCGGATGTGTCGTCAGTGACGACGAAATTAGAGAAGGTTTTCCACAAACCCTCCTCAATCTCCGCACAGAACTGGGGCAACAGGTCCTCGCTGATTGTTGCCTGCATCTTATCTCCCTACGGTGGGGAAAAAGTTCAACCATAATGTACATGTATCATTTAATATTAAGTGCATATAATATGATGATGAGACGAGTCACTTACGAAAACATCCGAAACAACCATTTCAAAGGTGACGATGTTCGCTTCTCTCTTTCTCCACTTGCGGATGATCTTAACAGAAACCTTCCAATCAGATCGCCACGTCTGGAGATCGGATAGCCTGTCGAAATGCACCATGACTTTGTTGCACTTATGTTTACTTATCGATGTGATATTTTGGTTTTGAGAGACGAAATGTGAATTTGTCTTCTTATATAAGCAGCGAACAAACACAAACGGATGTATCATATTGTGGTTTTTCAAACGTCGTGACTGCAATCCAGACAGATACATAGCATTTAGATAATTGACACGTGTAACAGCCGGTTAAGCGAAGACGATACATCGCATGCAACACTTAATTATGACCCTATAGTCGACGTTATATATAGACGGAAAATATATAGGTTCATTTAACAAACCAACTCAATGTAAAACTTTATAGAACATCAAGGAATAGATCTCATCTGGTATAAACTCACAGATAAAGGCTGATATATAGTGCAAAGGAACCAATAACGTGGAAGAACTGTATATTATGAATAAATAAAAATAATTAAAGCCATTGCACTGTGTATAAAAAAAAATTATTTTTAAATACTTTAGTAGTAGAGGCAAAATCTTCTTTATTGCTAATAGACGGAAAACTCACGCCTCAGCTGCGACGGCGGTATCTTCTGTCCGATAGGGTTGTTTTACCTCCCAATTTCTTGAATCAAGGTGTTTAGATCTGGGATAAGTACTACAAAACGACACTCCCTACAAGTAGGCGACGGAACATTTAAGGAAGAAGAGATTACAGAGGTCGGGTGAAATCAGAAAAGGCGAGTAGTTTCGATCCCTCTATCATCACCGGTTTTGAATCAGAAGGTAAGTGTTTGTCTTCACTTCCTACTTTAAATTGGAAGAGGGATTGTTCCCCCAAATTCTATATTACGTTGGAAGAGTATATAGCAATTACAATTAAGTAGCGATTTGAGTAGCCCAGGATGTGAAATCAATGAATAGCTTTGTATTTGCGGCGGGCAGAGGCTAAATAACCCTAATCGTCAACAGAAGTGAACTTTGGTAGACATTGGTATTAGGGTTAATTGGTTTAGTGTACGTACATATTAATATGATATTAGGGTTACTTTGTGGTGATAGGATGGATCCCGAGGGTGGAGAGATCGTTCCTCAATTGAGCTTGGATCTACCGAGGAGGTTATTTGCTCTTGACCGTTACCCTCTCAAAACGAAGATAAATGCGTATTCAAAACCGGAATATCTTTCTACAATATCGAGGGTGCTGAGTGGAACAAAGGAAATGGAAAACTTGTTAGAGTCTCCATTTGGGCAGCTATTTCGTATCCCTGCTAACAAGATCTCGTTCTCCGGAAACTTGTTCATGGATTTGTTTGCCGTCAATTGGTGACCAAAAGCGGCATGAGATGTGGATTGTGTTTGGTGGCAATCCAATCAAGTTTGGTTTACAGGAATTTGCAGAGTTGACAGGGCTCGAATGTGGGAATTATCCTAAAAGAGAGATGTGAAAAGAGCTACAAAAACGGATAAAGGATGTAAGACTGTTTGGGAGGTTCTATTCGGGAAAACATGGAACCAACGATCTCCGAGTTGGTAAAAAGGTTGGAGACTGATGAAATGGAAACGTGGCAGAAACTAGCTTTAGCGCTGATTATAATAGTTGATGGAGTTCTAACATGCGCCACGCAACCAGTAAAACCAGATCCGAAGACAGTGGAGATGACCAAGAATATTGATTTTTTTTTAAATATCCATGGGGAAGGTTGTCATTTGAACGGACGCTGGAGAGTATAACAGGATTTAAATGTCAAGCAGACGTAGACAGCTTAGTAAAAACTTTCAAGCAACAATCAGTAGCTGTTCATGGATTTCCTCTAGCACTCCAGCTGCTGGCTTTCCATTCTGTCCCTGCAATTGCAAGATTAGTACCATCTGACGTTCAAGATCAGGCGTTTAATCAAAGATCGATCCACAATCTGGCTAAACTGCGGCCAATCAAGACAGCAGACATCTTCGCATGCGAGGCTGCTAAAGAGGTATGTACATATCCCTTGTCTATCAGATATAATACGTATACGACCTGAATCTATAAGTTCCGTAAAATGTATATATTTTTGTAAACATATTATAGGTGGTTATTAGACGGATGGTTGGTAGTGGGGAGCATTGTGGTAGTCGAGAATTGGCGTGGCGTGACGAAGAGGAAGACCATCAAGTTGACAACATTGAAAATCTTATTAAAGCAGGCCACAAATGGGATGAGGCAATATGGATGGGAGGTGATGATAGGTGTCCAAAACAGACACGTCCCGAAGAGAAAGGTATTAAAAACATTTATACATTACAAAGGGATACACGTATAAAGTTAAATTTTTAAAAAATTAATGGTTAATTTGTGATATAGTTACAGTTGACTGTCGGAAGAGGAAAAGAACAGACACCGCAACAATTGACATGGAGAAAGAGAAGAGGACGAGAACTGATGCGCGACCGGGGGGTACGCACGTTGTTCATGAACGTTTGGACGATGACCAATTTGAAAGGTTTAAGGCGGAACTAAACCGGTTCTACAGGAAACAAGAAGCTCTGATGAAGGAAAATCAGGCAAACATGGAGAATTTCGTACGTACAGAGATCCGCAAGGAGATAAGAGCTGCACTATTAGAGGTTAAAAGAAACGAACATGGGGAACCTTCTGATGCTTCGCATACAGTTTCAGAGAAGAAGTATTCAAAAAAAAAAAGAGGAAAACTATAAAGTTTACAAGAATGAGTTCAGTAATGGTTATGAAAAAAAGGGAGAGAAGGTCAGAAACAGGGGATGCGCTGCCAACGCTAAGGTTGATATGAGAAATAGCTTAAGGGTAGTAATTTTCTCACTACTTACATATATTAATTTATGTTGCTCTCGTGGTGTGCACAGGGTGATCGGAATAATGATGGTTCGAAGGATGCCATAGATGGTCAACACACTGTAAGTGGTCTGAACGAACCATCCCCGGACAATGGAGTTAATGAATGTCGCCAAGATTGTGAGGCGGGGGACATTGCTGTCGAGTTATCACCAACTAAACTCGTATCCGATGTAAGTATTTGACACGGAATGGAGATTACAACACTAAATTCGTAATAAAGCATTGTCCACCTTTAATTGAACAGATATTGCTGCAGCTGAATACTAAAATGGGACCTGATCTGCATTGTAACAAAATGGTAGGTCAGGAAGTAACCATAAAAGGGTTAACCATCTGTGGGTTTCATATATATTCGGTTATTTGTTTATCTCCTCTAATCTACACGTGTGCAAAATTTTGCTTATAGCAACGGACCTACTAGTTACACGCGTCTTAAAAGTTTCATTATTTTGAATAGGAGGATGGGGAAGAACTGCATCAAGAAGGCGGGAAACTCGACTGGTTTAACAGTAACGGAGGGGACATAAGACGTCAGGAAGGCGAGTCAGATGAGGGTTGTAACAAAACCGAAATACCTGTAGAAAATGAAACTGCAGTTGACGGTGAACAAGAGGCAAGTGTCTAACTTTGATGATTTTGAGTATTTGTGACATTTGTGTACGTAAGTATGAATCTATGTACGTACACCTTCTTAGGCCGGAGTCCAAGCACTACAAATTGAAAGCGATGGCATGGAGGGCTGTAACAAAACTGATGGACATGTACAAATAGAAACAACAGTTAACCTCCAATTGTGCAAACTTATTTTTTTTATTTCGAATATTTGCCATATTTATAGTGTCTACTGACATGGTCCAGTTCCCGTCACAACTAATGTATGTACGTGCATCTTAATAGGCCGGAGACCAAGCAATACCCAACGAAAGCGATGTCGAAGAGGGCTGTAAAGAGACTAGAGGTCAACCAGGTCAAAGTCCCAGGGAGGAATGTATTCCCGGTGAGTCAGACAATTTAGTGCCGCAGACGGTTATAATTGTGGATGAAACAGGACGGGCTGAAATATTGATAATGGAGATACATGCGAGTCAACCATCGGAAGCCATTGTGGTAAAAGCAGGGTCGGTTTCATACGACCCTATGGAAGATGTTGCTGATGGAAAATTCGCCAAATTCACCGAGTTGATAAAACAAGATAATGTGTAAGTGTAGTATATATTACTCCGATGACATATTGATATCCTCAATCATTAATATAGGGTATCCATAATAAAAAAATTTGCACAGGGTACACACCTTTTTCGGATTCCGCAAGGCAGATATCCTATTCTTCTCTACTCTTATATCGTCCCAAAAATGGGTCCATAGTCAGGTACATATTTTAAACTTTAACTACACGATTTTTGGTGTGTTCATGGTTTCTTGTTGGATTTAAATCCCACAACGGGTTTGCATTTAACTGCATCTGCAGCACATGGAGATGATTGCCCTAACGCTGTGGCACAAAAACGGACAAGAAATGATAAAACAAAGGACCGTAATTTTGGACGACGTTCTGTTTTACGAGTTGACAAGAAGGTTCCAAGCATTCAACAGGAGCACAGCGAAACGGAATTTCAGATGGGACGAAGTACTCATTGACATCGTCAATGGGGAAAGGATGCACCACGAACCAAAGTTGAAGTGGGTTACAGATGTCGACGTTATATATGCTCCAATGAACTGGAAATCTAAGCATTGGGTAGGAGTGGGCATAAATCTTATAACGAGACATGTTTCCATTTACGATCCTTTGATGACCTACACCAGAGAAACCCTTGTAATGTCCCGGATCAAGCCGGTGTGTCAGATGATACCGTACCTACTTCAGAGGGTTATCGATGTCAACTACACTGTCGATCCATTTACCGCTGAAAGGGTTAGCCTAGTAGGACAAAACTTGAGGACGGGAGATTGTGGACCTTTTACTATGAAGTTTTTAGAACTGTTGAGCATGGGTAAACCGATCACTGATTGCTTGAAGATCTGCGACAACAATATTGACAATTTCCGCAAGAAGTTCGCGATGGACGTCTACGAAGCTGGTATTGGTCCGATAAATTAAGTAGCGAATAAACATTCTCCCTGGTTGTACTTATTACTTTCACACAGGTGGTCCATAAGATCCGTAACAGTCTCATAGGATGATTATGGTTCGCTGACTTTGAATACAATTTAATTGCCTCGCTCATCATATCATAGGATTACCAGTAGGGACAAGTTAGTGTACTCATAATGGATAGAAACTAAGCACCAACCATCCACATAAAAATAAAGTCTATTAACGGTAGAAAAACGATTGTACGTACACTGATGAATACACGTACGTGTGTACACAGGCCATAAATATACGTACGTCTGTACACAGACCATAGTAAGGCCGTTCCTTAGTTGATGGTACGTACATATATGAATATACGTACGTCTGTACACATACCATAATAAGGCCGTTACTTAGTTGATGGTACGTACACATCTGATAAAGGCCTAACATATACTAATACTGTTTAGAAAGACGTCATAATGATACATATCTACACCCTCCAATATACAAAAAACACTACACCTGAGGAGGGTTTACAAACAACCGATAGGAGCTATTTGAGTGACCAGACCTCGGAAAAATCTAAGAACGACATCCTCAAATCCCACATGTTACCAAAATAATGACCAAACACGCATCTTCTATTAGCAACACGCGTAAAATCAATCTTCAATTTTGCAAAATCATACTGCTCCAGTAATGTACATGGAACCTCTTCAACTTTTTGATTCCGAGTTGAACTCAGCTTCCGGATAATCTACTGTCTCCGACGTAGCATCTAGTTGGAGAAAGCAGTCTCGGTCTGGGACCTCATCAAACACGTCTGCAGCAAGTTTCATCCTAATAGAAGGCATGGCCGCATCACATAGGCCTGTGTAATTTACTCCAAGAGCTATACACTCTAAGCACTTCAACGTGTACACACCACAGTCACCTTGTTGATAGTTCTGTGGGAGTGTTTTCACCCGGTAGTAACTAAATGCCGCCGCCCCGATATGCTCATCTTTGTACCTGCGGTTATATGCTTGTATCAACCGTGGAATCACTTTAACGAACGGTTTGCACTTCTTTTGTAGACTCTCGTCGGTTCTACCGCTGTTTATGCTATCGTAAACTCTTAGCCTCCGCTGGACTAAGTCAGCTTCGATGGCTACCCAATGGTTGTTATCGAGGTTGTATGGGAAGAGCAGGGTGTCTACATCGTCAACCCACACTTTGTTTGTCATACCGTATTTTGGCAGCCTTCCCACGTACGTCTCAAAACAACCTTCTCCAAAAACCCATTGATTAGAGGCTTCCATTTTAGGGAATTCGAGTGCCCACATACTAACAAACAAAGGATCGAGAAAAGCAATACGATCTGTTTTATATGGGGATGGCGTTTGCGTCCCCCTATTACGGAACATATGCATACATGTAACCATGTGCTGCAACACGAGTGACATCTATCACGCATTAGTATACCATAGTTAACTGCGTCAAATGTTAAGTTACGAAGCTTACCGCATCCCATAACCACCCGAATGTTGTAGTTGGCCACAATTGTTTAGGGGTCAGGAGGCGAAAATAAAATTCCGCATTTCCAGTGGAAGGTACTTTAGCCCTGAATACCAAAATTAACGAATCAGTTATAGATCGTAGTCCTCAAATCCGAATATAGACACAAATTATATACAACTCTAAATGAAGACTTACAAATCATCAGTTAGGAAGGACATCAGCTTCGCAATTTTCTTAGGACTTGCCTCACTAAAAGGATCGTACACAGCGGGAGATAGGACTACATTGTTGCTTTCACGTCGGGTCATTAATGCAGCTCGCATTGATTCGTCATTAGGGTTGGTGCCCACTGGATCTACTAATAGAAGATCAAGCTCTCTTGATGGAGGAAACACCTTTTGTAACAAATATGCAAAATACCTGGCTTTCTCCTTATCTTTCACTGTGTGAGACGATGCACGACTCCTGGTCTCATTGGTTAAATCCACAACAGATTCGCACTTTTGATCCGAAGAGCGAGGGTTACCACGACTTACCGGATGGATAACATTAATAGGAACGGGTTGAGCACCTGCTCCATCAACTTTGTCATTATACTTTGCTCTTTTATCGCCTTCCTCTGTCTCCCAACTCTGTACTCTTTTGACACGCTGTACACTGTCTACCATCTGCTTTGGAATTCGCTCTACACTGTCCTCTGGTTCGATTTTAATACTCCCAGACCACATCACCTTATCCTTAATGGCTAACGGATTCCTAACACAACTAGCAACATTATAACCATCCTTGTCCGAATGCTTTATCTGATATAGCCATGACTTGAAACAAAAGACATGTATTTGACGTTATTTACAAGACATTTGAAATTTAATATGACGCTGTTAAACTAGACACAAAGTATACAAATTGCTAAATTGTGTGTACGAAAAAAAATCTTATATCAAAATAATTACAAAATTGATTATACAACTTCACAAAACTGAAATTGATATTGTTTCCTCGAATAGATAAATACAATGACTTCATACTGAACAATAGATATATAATAACAATTTTTTCAATACGGTACACAGATCATACCTCCTCTATTTTTGGTTCGTCATTTCTTAATGTAAGAGGTCCTTGCGTATGCGCTCCTCCATCCGTTGTGTTGATAACAACTTTCTTCAATAGTTGAACGTCACTCTCATAGTTACCCATCCTACTCTCCATACCTTGAAGTTTGAACACAACTTCCGCTATTGCTCTAGAAAACGATATCTCATATTATCCATTTTCGCCCCTAGTGTTTCAACCATACTAAATAACCTTCCACTAACATCTTCACCCTGCACACCTGAATGCTTATCTCCAGACGCCTTCTCTGCTGAACATTTGTCCCCAACACTTTCTTTCTCCTCCTTCGCATTATTGGGGACATTACGGATGCTGGTTGGGGCTGTTTCAAGGAAATCATCGTCACTTACCCCTGCAACATGTTGCCTCCTCTCCCTCTTCTTCGTATGTTCCCCCTTCCTTTTTTTAACACAATCCCATTCTCTTTCATCCACTTCGCCATTGATCGCGTCTAACAGCAGATTATCCAGTTTCTTCTTCAAACCTTCTCCTACACCATACACACAATACTGTCCTGGCCAATCTGGATATATAAACTCCAAAGGTTTAGGTACTAAATGCTTCACCTGAAGCTGCATTTCAGATACCATAACTTTTAATAATCTATCACAAAGAAAAAATGCAGACAAATAATGTATACGTAAATTGAAGGCTGAAGGCATACCTCCCCATTATTAAGGAGTTTGCTCCCGGATATGAAGGCTTCGATATCCTTCCTTGGCCTCCCTCCTCTCCACCTTAACAGAGGCAAATCTACACCTTCTCTTACATTCCCGTAGCTAGCCCCCAGCACCTTCACGCTCTCAAATGCCCATATCAGCAATACATGGACACATCCATGGAGGGTATAAGCATTGTTAGGTAACCCAAGGACTTTGATGGAATCAACTAAACTCTTGAATCCAACCCTACCCCATTGAAAACTCTCAAATGCTTCTTCATTCAACGCCCGTTTAGCGTATTCCAGAGGAATCCGACTGTTCCTTGATAAACCAAGCACTCCAACATGAACAAGATACAACCGAGCTATCTGCGTCTTCATTTCATCAGACCACCCACGGCAGCTTCTCAAACCCTCAACTAGCTCCTCCCAGTTGGGTCCACTAAAAGCTTTCACCTTTAAAGCCGCCCATAAAGGTGTATGATCGACTTCAAACTCTGTTTCATCAATCTTCTCACAATTCAAACCACTAATTTCTTCATATTCATATAGAGAGAACCTCAACGGCTTTCCTCCAACCAAAAACCATACCTCCGAAGGAATGTTTATTGCCAATTGATTGGACAATAGATAATGGATGGTCTTCCCACAAAACAGGTAGTCAGATTCGGCTAGATCCAATAGAACTCCCAGCTGCGAATTCTTTCTTATTTTGTCATACACCTCATCACCAACAAAGCCTTTCAAACCACCAAGATTGGACAAACTACAATCGTGGTGCATGCTTCTCAGAGGCAGTGGAAAATTACCAACCCCATACAACCTACTTGGATACCTCTTGCTTGACCCCATATCTACGACAAAAGCTTTAGTTTAGTTATTAATTCAATATCACAAAACATTTGTTGCTTAGATTAGCAACGAAGCAACATGAAGTCACACAAATATCTTCCGAAAAACAGAGCTCAACAACATACAGAAAACTAACATACAATATACAAGGCCTACTATGTAATACTCGGGTATAAGAAAACAGTAAGCAATAGAGACTAAACCACGATATAGAAATCTACCTCTGAGCAAATCGCTATATTTCCCTCCTCCTCTACTTCAAACCACCTCGCCGTCAACTCGCCGTCAGTGGTCCTCCAACCAAACGTCCTCCACACAGATTCTTTTCACGCCGCAAGCTATCTAAAAATAGCTGATCTCAACCCAACAATCGTAAGACAAACAACACAAAGATTTAAGGGATCGACTTAGGTTTATGATCTTTTTATTTTCCCCTTTTAAGATCTTCATTTTAAAAGATAATGGCATAAAACGTAATAAAACACACAACTCGGATATAGAAGTAATTTGCAAACTTTTCTGTGTTATTCTAGTAAGTCGAAAATCTCAACGTGTTAGTCTAGTAATAAACCTACTTTTATGTAATATTCTAGGTAATTTCCCTATAAATAAATATAATTTAAATGTATTTCATTAAGAAAATTAATTATCACTCATTGCTTTATAATATTTTTAATATATTTTATATTTAATAAATACTATAAATTGTTATATATATATACAGTCAAACCTCTATAAAATTAATACTCTCTGTAAATTAATAAATTTCTCCGGTCCCAAGTTGGGACCAGTGTAATTTTGAACATAATTTGATAATATAATAAAATAATATTTTTTTGGAAAATCCTTTGTAAATATATGGTCCCAATAATAGTATAAATTAATAATTATATAAAAGTATCAAAATATATGTATATATATGAACATTTATTTTTGTTAGACCTCATTTCTAATATTTCTGCTATTTAAAAAACTTTTTTTCTCTTCAAAACATGTATTATTTTCCTTGTAATTAATTATATAAATATATTAATTATAACAATTAAATCTTAGTTTTAATGACTTTTTAAAAAAAATTACCAAATATGGACAATTTCTCTATAAATTAATAATTATTAATTTGTCGATAAAAAAAACTTCTATAAATTAATAAATTTCAGCAGTCCCAACATTATTAATTTATAGAGGTTTTATTGTAAATGTGTAACTTAATAATTTTCAATTATATATATATTTATAGTGTAACACATTAATTACAAAATAATTAATAGATATTATAAGTTTTTTCTAAAACTTTATATCTATATTTACATTTTTAATTTCAATAAATTTTAAAAATATATATAATATAACACATTAAACTATAATAAAACAATGATATATATTATAAACGTTATATCCACATTAATATTTTAATATATTAAATAAATTATTATATTATTTTAAATTAAGTAGTTTCTCATATATATATAAATTATCTTATAACAAATAATTTTATATTTTATGAAATCATAATTTTATATTTTTACAAAATAAATTAATTATTTAAAATTATTTTAATATATATTAATATTTTAGAGTTAAATGTTTGGGAAATGGTTCAAATGAGAGCATATA
The DNA here is from genome assembly GCA_023657505.1 of Camelina hispida. Taxonomy (NCBI): domain Eukaryota; kingdom Viridiplantae; phylum Streptophyta; class Magnoliopsida; order Brassicales; family Brassicaceae; genus Camelina; species Camelina hispida. Next base: position 24,109,943 of record CP094633.1, on the reverse strand, counting down.
GAAAAAGAGCATATGAGAACATCTGCAGCTTGTAAATGCTCAGTTATATGCTTTCCTAATAAATGTTGATTGAATGATAAAATTAAAAGAACTTATTCGTATGCTCTTTCAATCAAGGTCTTAGTTGTGTCGACCAAAAAGAAAACGAATATCTCTACTTGTAGCTCAGTCTTGTTTATTAGTGTTGGGCCATACAATTGTTTACCCAATATCCTGACAGAAGGTTATTTGGTTGCATGTCAAAAAAAAAAAGAAGGGTTATTGGTTGATGTTTTGATGGAGATTTTTTTTTGGGAAATTGGCAGAACTAACCCAAAAAAAAACTTTAATTAACTCACTAACCATTCTAACCATCACTCTATAATATTCTCTATATTTTATATAATAATGACAATTTTGTCCATGGTACACTATGAACACCAACCACTCTCTCTCTCGTACTCATGTGCATTCTCTTCTCGTTATATATGCACACATATATTTTGTCATTCTCCCTTAACCTTTTTTTTTCTTTCTTTATTTTCTCCATTTTCTTATCTATTTCTCATTTATTTATGTATAGTTTACAATAAAATATATTTTATACAAATTATTTGAATTTCACAATCTCACTTAAAAATTGACTTTTTCTTTTATGTTTTTGTCTAATTTTTTTTAATCAAACAACTTGAACTTAATATGTAACTAACATAATATAATTATTTATACTATATAAAATAGTACATTCTATTCTATTTTTTTAAAATAGATTCTATTAATTTTGATCCTTGTAGTCTAATTTTAGCATGCACTTAATTCGATAATCTGGGTTTTCTATATTGTAATTAATGTATTTCTTAATGTATAGTGTCATTTTTTTGGAAAGTATTAAACTCCACAAATTAAGTTTCATATATTATATGTTTTCTTGTTTCATACGTTTAATTTTATTTTATATTATTTCATTTCATATGTTCTATTTATAAATATTTTTTGTTTTTTTTTTTCTTATTTTCGTTTAATTTAGATTTCTACAAAAATAGTATAGTGTAACATTATATTTATATAGCTAAATAGTATTGTTTGTATCTAACGTACATTGCAATGTTTCTTATTCCACATGTGTGTAACTTGGATTGTTGAATTACTTGAGCCATATTTTTTAAGTTATAGCGTTTCTATTTCAACATATATTAAACTTTTCCATTTGGGTTCTTTATGTAGCTTGTAGGGTATAGATTTTCTCTTTACGTTGTCCATTTCACTTAAAACTTTTTAAACAACATTACCACGACCATAGTATATTTATTACTATTTTGGTTAGTTCTATACTATTTCTTTTGTTATATGTGTAAATCAAAACTTCTTTTTATTATTATTTTGTTGAATAAATGCATTAGATACCATAAAAATGAAAAGTATTTAACAAACTACCATAGAGTCCACAGTTTATTCTCTCTCATCATATACTATTACTCTTATACCCATTACATATATTACCTGTTATTTGTTTAAATATCATGTCATTTTTGTTTTCTGAACGAAATTATATGTCAGTTTGGGTTCACAAATGAATTGGTTAGAGTTTAAATTTTACAATTAGAACAAAATTATATGTCGGTTTGGGTTCACAAATGAGATGGTTAGGGTTTAGGTTTTACAATTAGAACGAAACTATATGTCAGTTTGGGTTCACAAATTAGATGGTTAGGGTTTAGATTATACAATTAGAACGAAATTATATATCGGTTTAGGTTCACAAATGAGATGGTTAGGGTTTAGATTTTACAATTAAAACGAAATTATATGTCGGTTTGGGTTCACAAATGAGATGGTTAGGGTTTAGATTTTATAATTAGAATAAAATTATATGTCGGTTTGTGTTCATAAATGAGATGTAAAATAGAAATATTACATGCTATTTTAAAAAATTTCACCTAATCTTTCATTTTTTCTACATTACACTAAAATAAGAAAAGAGTGATTTTGTCTTTTCACTCAAAAAACGTGGCCCCCATAGTATTTTCTTATTAAAAAATATTGTTGTGCTATTCTCTTAAATAACTTTTAGAATTGTGGTATTTATTTAATTAATCATATTTTGTTTTCCTAAGTTTGTGTCTGTTTTAAATTTTTCAAATTATGATCTATAGAATAGGTTGTCAAAAAAAAAAAAAATCTATAGAATAGAAAAGATTAAATTTATTTTTAGAAAAATTATAAACTGAATTCAACATTTTAAAAGAATAAAAATGAACTAAACACTGAAAAGGTAAATAAACAAAAAAATATTTAAAAAATTAGTTATAGCATTTTCTCTCTCCACTAACGCATGTCACTCTCTCGTTTTAGTCGTTTCTCCTTGCGCGTGTACTTCACCTAAGGTGAATTTGGTCATTTCTCTATATTCAATGGTTATTTACTAGGTTTTTTCAGTTAGTATGCTATATTCTTCGTTCATTTTATTAAATTGGTTACACAGCAAATTCGCCTTTTTTTTTAACCACACAATAATTTTTAAAAGTATATCCTGATTGGTTGTCTAAGCAGAAAAAAAAAGAAGAGAATTTACAAAATTAAGTTTTGAATCTAGCGATTAGATTAGGAAGAGCAAAATGGATCTTGTTGCCGCTTTGGATTCACAAGGACGATCTTTGCTAATGACAACAAAAATATATTCTATCCAACACTTTTCATGAGAAAACAACGACAAAAATCCTCGTTTAATGGGAAAAAGAAGAAACTCGTTTGCTAATGTCATTATAGAGACTTTACAATTTTACTAGGATTTAACCCGCGGTATACCGCATGACAATATTTTGAATTTAAAAAATTAAAAAATTATATTTTATTTATTTGTTATTTTATTATTATTTTATTAATTTTAAAAAGATAAAATTTTACAGGTATTTGATAAAAGTATTAAAAGTATAGGATTTTTGTAGTGTTTTCAAGGTTTTAACCCGTGTGGTATATGTATAGTTTAGTAATACATTTATCTCATGATACACATCTAAAAATATTTAAAAAAAAAATAATTCCACTTAACTCCCTATATGTGATTAATGCCAATCCGTGTCACCAAAATCAAAATAAGTTTTTGCGTAAAAAAAATAAAAAAATAATTTTTTTTATCAAGTTTAATTATGTTAATTGTTTTACCAAATTAGCATATTTTTATAGTTTATAATTTTTCCATGTCAATATATATAGTTTATGATAATTAATAGAATTTTAATTTTTTTGGTAATTCCTCAAAAAATAAAAATAAACCAAATTATATGGAGGGTTTTCAACATATTTAATGTGACATTTTATAATTGGATTTTCGGTTTAGGAAATTTATTAATGTTAATATAATTATGGATACTGTAAACTTTTGTTATGGAAAATCTGTTGTATACCATTTAAATTTGAGAGATTCTAGCATCCATAAAAATAGTTTGGAGATTTAATGGGTTAAAACTTTAATGGGTAGAATTGTTTTTGGAAAAATCAGAATGTATGTATAGATGTTGTTAAGATTTTATGGCAATAAATATAACAAATATTGGTCAATTTAAGAAAATTTAGTATTTGAGTTTCTCTACAATATTATTTATGGAATTGTTTGAGGGGTTAATGTAGTAAACAAAAAATTAAATAAGTAAAACTTAAAAGGCATAAACCAAAATATACTTCAAAAATGTTAATACTTAATAGAGATGGTAGACTGCTAACTACAAACTGTAGAGTAGAAGAAGAAGAAACTTAATAAATTAAGAAAAAAGTCATATATTTGAAATTGAAGATGCCTAAAAGAAAATTTGAGCTTGTTCAAGAAATATGTTTTTGAAAATTTTGCAGAAAAATATGGTGTTTGCATACGTAATCGATCATTCTCCAGTTGGACATCGCTCTACTTCTTCATCATTGTTTGGATTGTTTGGTGTTCCACCAACTGTGTTCATCCGCACTAAAGATAGGTTTGGTTGTCTGGTAAAGTTTTTGAAATGCAATAGAACTAAGAGTGCTTGGTAACGAAGAGTGCTTAACTAATGTAAGTTTGATATTTTGGTTTCTTCTCCATAATAAACAAACTATTGCTAACAAATTAATAGTGTTTTTTTGCATTATAAACTTCGAGTATTATGGTGGGTGAACAGAATTGAAGCATATGAGGAATCATGTGATGTGGTGAAGTATGTAAGACAACTTAATGTTGATAAATACATTAGCTTCTTAAAGAAGTCTGGATGGAAAACACCTTCAACTTTAGTTGTCCGTTTTAGAGTATTCACTCAGTTTTTTAAGTTGACAGTGAACTTTCAGTTCAAACCAAAGATATTAAATTGCTTAAGACATGACAATTAATACAAGAAGCATTGCAATATGTGGTGTTGGGTAAATTAGGTTCATAGACTATTTTTTCCTTGATAATTTATGAACAAAAGAATGTTCTTATAGTATGATAAGTTAGTAACCTTTTGTATCATATGTTTTTTTTTTGTTAACCACACATCAATTCAACTTGTTTTATATGTTATAAAACAAAAATCATTTTTTAATATTTATCTTTTTTGGTCTAAGGATATTCGGGATACAATACTTGATATTACTTGATTCCAATACATACACTTACACTTGTTTCCATTTGCTCAAGTATTTAATTAGGAAATTTTAGTATAAATTAAAACTTCCAAAATTATTTATATAATATTACCATATATTGATTTTAATGTATATTTGTTATCATTTGAAATCAGAAAAAAATTACGATAAAAGCAAAACATGAGCAATATATAAGTAAAATATGAGTAAAATATTAGCAAATATTAACAGCACAAAAAATAAACTATAGGTTTTACTTAGAGATTTTAAAGCAAAATTAAACATCTCAGATTGTTTAGCAAAATGGCTATGCCATCTCTTCAAATATGAAGCGTAAGAATTTGAATCTACCTTTCATGCATATTATTTTAAAAAAGGTCTTGTGGACCCGTTTAAAAAAAATAAGGTTTTTTGAGTAACTAATATTAAAAGTAAAATAATATCGGTAAGTTTTTCAGAATACCCAATTTATAAAAGTAGTCCTAAGCTAAATATGTATACTGTATTTTAACCACGTTTAGTAATGTATCAGTCATATACTATTGTCGCATAAATGGTTGTCAAGATATAATTTTATTATAAATTCTACTAGATTTTGACCCGCGGTGCACCGTTGAACTATATATTTAAAAATAAAATAAAAATATAAATTTTAGTAGATTAAATAAATATATATATGACTAATGTTTTGTAAATTTTAAATGTATATCCCTTATATCTATATATTATTTAGGTTTACCGGTTTAAAAATTTAAGTTTACCAGTTTAAATTGTTAAATTCTGAATATAACCAGTGATATAACATAGTACTGCTTGTTTATTTTACATAATCGTAATTTAATAAACTCAATTAGATATGCCTAATATTCTAAGTCGATGGTGTTAACAAAATAATGAACTGATGATTTACTAACAATTAATGATATAATTTTCAATTTTTATTAATTGTAACATCCGTGAACCGGAATTCCGGTTTGGGATGTGCATCGATCGATGCAGTAGGAGCATCGATCGATGCTGGCTCAATTCTGTGCGTTTTGGCTTAAGTCAAACGCTGCGTTTTGGGGAAAAGAGAAGGGGAAAACCATTAACTCGTTTTCTTTTGGTCTCATTGGTGTTTGGCCGTTTCTGGGAGAGAAAAGAAAAGAGAGAAAAGTTCTTGAGAGTTCTTGGTGATTCTTGGAGAGTTGGGGCGTTCTTGTAGAGATCTGTAGCTGGGATTGCTGTAGGAGCTTCCTGGAAGCGTGTTCTTGCTTGTTTATTGTTCAGATTCGTCTTGGCACAGGTAAGTGCAGGACCATGGCTTATCTAAGCTAGAGAATTCAGTGATTTGCTTGTTGTCTGTTGTTAGACGTATTAGATTGTAGTTATGGACGTTAGGAAGCTTTCTTGTGGCTTGGGATTGAGTTTTGTGGTTGTAGGAACGAAATCCGGCGAGAAGCTTCGGAGAAATCACGGTGCTCGACGTTGCGTCGATCGATGCATACCTTACATCGGTCGATGCAAGTGCGAGGACGGCGCGATGAACTTTAGGGTTTTTCGTGTGCGTCGAGCATGCGTCGGTCGATGCAGACTGGGTATCGGTCAATGCAAGTTATACTTGCGTCGATCGATGCAGCTTCCGTATCGATCGATGCTTCTTCTTTTGGCATCGGTCGATGCTAGTGTGGCATCGGTCGATGCTAAGTCCTGTTTTGTGATTGTCGTGTATTGATTGTTGTGTGAAGATTACTGATACTCTATTGCTTGTGTGTATAGCCCAGTAGATGGGAGGATTGCCTTACTGAGTGTTTGTAAAATACTCATGCATTGCAATATATGTTTGTGGTGCAGGTAAAGGCAAAGTGTGATCGTGGAATCCAGGCAATGAAGAGGAGGATGTTATAGGGACTCGGATTTTATGTTGTTTGGCATTGCTAGGTTGCTAGAGTTGGGTCATTAGAACATTGCTAGGTTGCTGGTTCTATGATTTATGTTGTTTTGGATATTGATTATGTTGAATATTGTTATATTTTATTATTGGATATTGGTTGGTTATTTCCGCTGTTGAATGTGTTTGTGGTTAGGTGGCTAGTGGGTATGGGACCACTAGTTGTAGTTATTTTATTATATTATATTTATTATTTATTATTTATTATTTAAAAAAAATTGTCGGTCGTTTCATTTTGGTATCAGAGCCCTTACGGTTCTAGGTTTGGGTTCACTAGGCTTTGTGCTGTAGATGTTTGGGATTGCATGTCTTGATTGATTATGTGAGTTAGTCAATTGTGTGTGGCATGGAGTCCTAGAACATCCTCTTCGAGCCTATTGGTGATTCCACGGTGAGTTTCTATTTCTGTGTTAAATAGTAATTGTTTGCTTAGCCTTCTGTTCATGGTAGTGCAGATGGTTAGAGAGGATGCTGTTGCTGGTCGAGGTCGTGGACGCGGTCGTGTTCGCGGACGTGGTCGTGGTAGGGGCAGAGCCCCAGTGGTTAGTGAGACCGAGGACCAGAGTGTGATAGCTGAGGGTGTTGGAGAGTCGCAGGGTGTTCCGGGGGATTCTGTGAGTGTGGCCGGAGGGGGCGGTGTTGATGCTCCAGTGGTCGGTGATGCTAGGGTCCCGGGTGTGGGAGCCAGCGGGTGGAGTCCCTGGTGTTGACATTGCGGCTTTGCTAGCACAGGTGTTGGAGCGGTTACCACCTGGGGTACCGGCTCAGGCTCGGGTAGTGCCACCAGTGGTGGCGGAGGAGCGGCAGCCAGTGGCTGCGGATGTGGGGGTCCATGCTCGTTATCTCAGCATGTTGACAGAGATGGGTAAGTTGCGTACTGAGCAGTTTTCAGGAGGTGTGGATCCTACAGCTGCGGATGCGTGGAGGACGAGAGTGGAACGTAACTTCCACACTCTGAGATGTCCTGAGGAGTTCTGGGTGGACATAGGGGTCTACTTTTTGAGTGGTGATGCTAAGTTGTGGTGGAGATCTGTGGCTGCTAGGAGGGTGCAGCGGGAGATGACTTGGGCTGACTTCGTCCTGGAGTTCAACCGCAAGTATTTTCCTAGAGAGGCATTGGACCGTTTGGAGGTGCAGTTCCTTCAGTTGTCTCAGGGGACACGGTCAGTGCGGGAGCTGGATTTGGAGTTCAGTCGACTTCTGTGTTATGGGGGTCGGGCTACGGAGTCTGAGGAGGCTCAGATCAGGAGGTTTTTGAGGGCTCTACGGGATGACTTGAGGGTTCACTGTAGAGGGCGGAGTTATGCTACGCGTGCAGAGCTGGTTGAGACAGCAGCAGAGATTGAGGAGGATATCCGGGCACAGTCAGTGTCGGTTACTCCAGCAGTTCAGCCTGGTAAGGCTCAGCAGCAGGGTGGTTCTAGCAGGGGCGGTAGGCATGCTCAGGGAACCAAGAGGAAGTGGGAGGCTACGCAGAGGCCGAGTGGTGCAGGTTACTTCGGTTGTGGGAGCAAGGATCACAAGGTTGCTAGTTGTCCCAAGAGGAGTGTTCCGACGGCAGGGCCTCAGGTATGTTATCATTGTAGGGAGGCAGGGCACATCAGGCCTTTCTGTCCCAAGTTGCAGCCGGTAGCAGTGGCAGCGTTGCAGCAGGTGCAGCCTGGAGGTCAGCAGGTGGCACGGATTGAGCAGATGCCACGTGCTTACACGACAACAGAGACTTGTGGAACCAGTGCCGGGGCGATCACAGGTATAATTTCTGGTACTTAAACTTTGTGAATTTGAAGTAGGTACAGATTTTTGTGTTTTCCTGTGATAAAGTGTTAGGTTCTCAACACATGAGGTTTGTGTAGGGACCTTGTTGGTGGGCGGGTTTAAGTCTCACGTTATGTTTGATTCAGGAGCTTCTCATAGCTTCATTACCCCGGAGTGTGCAGAGTGTGCGGAAATCAGAGGGGATCCCGGGGAGCGTACAGGAGTTGTCAGAGTTGCTGGAGGCAAGTTCCTGAGAGTTATTGGGCGAGCTAGAGGGGTTGATATTCAGATCGCAGGAGAGTCGTGGCCAGCGGATTTGCTTATCAGTCCAGTGGAGTTGTATGATGTTATTCACGGGATGAATTGGTTGCATCGGCATATGGTGCATTTGGATTGCCATAGGGGTAGAGTGGAGTTTGAGCGTCCTGGAGAGAAGTTGGTTTTTCAGGGAATTAGACCGACTTCGGGGAGTGTCGTGATCTCAGCCATTCAGGCTGGGAAGATGATCGAGAAGGGCCGTGAGGCTTATCTGGTTACTATATCTATGCCAGAGTCAGTGGGGAAGTCTACGGTTAGCGGTATTCCGGTAGTAGAGGAGTTTGAGGATGTGTTTCAGTCTTTGCAGGGATTACCACCATCTTGGTCGGATCCTTTCACCATTGAACTGGAACCGGGGACGACACCGTTATCCAAGGCTCCTTACAGAATGGCTCCAGCAGAGATGGCAGAGCTGAAGAAGCAGCTAGAGGATTTGTTGAGTAAGGGATTCATCCGTCCTAGTGTATCACCGTGGGGAGCGCCGGTGTTGTTTGTGAAGAAGAAGGATGGAAGTTTCAGGTTGTGTATTGATTATCGGGGTTTGAACCGGGTTACTGTGAAGAACAAGTACCCCCTTCCTAGGATCGATGAGTTGTTGGATCAGCTGAGGGGTGCTACTTGGTTCTCTAAGGTAGATCTGGCGTCAGGTTATCATCAGATACCGATAGATGAGGCAGATGTGAGGAAGACTGCTTTCAGGACGAGGTATGGGCATTATGAGTTTGTGGTGATGCCTTCGGGTTGATTAACGCACCAGCAGCGTTTATGAGATTGATGAACAACGTGTTTCAGGAGTTTCTGGATGTGTCTGTCATCATTTTCATCGACGATATCCTGGTTTATTCTAAGAGTCCTGAGGAGCATGCAGTGCATTTGAGGGCGGTTATGGAGAAGCTGCGGGAGCAGAAGTTGTTTGCCAAGTTAAGCAAGTGCAGTTTCTGGCAGCGTGAGATGGGCTTTCTGGGTCACATTGTTTCTGCAGAGAGTGTTTCTGTGGATCCAGAGAAGATTCAGGCTATCAGGGATTGGCCTAGACCGCAGAATGCCACAGAGATCAGGAGTTTCCTTGGATTGGCAGGTTATTACAGGAGATTTGTGCAGGGATTTGCAAGCAGAGCACGCCCTATGACTAAGTTGACAGGGAAGGATGTTCCTTTTGTCTGGTCAGAAGAGTGTGAGGAAGGCTTCGCAAGTCTGAAGGAGATGTTGACTACTGCGCCAGTGTTGGCTTTGCCTGAGCAGGGAGAACCCTATGTGGTTTATACAGATGCATCTAGAGTTGGTTTGGGGTGTGTTCTGATGCAGCATGGGAAGGTGATTGCCTATGCTTCGCGGCAGTTGCGGGTGCATGAAGGCAACTATCCTACTCATGATTTGGAGATGGGTGCTGTAGTTTTCCCCTGAAGATTTGGAGATCTTATCTTTATGGTGCAAAGGTACAGGTGTTTACAGATCATAAGAGCCTAAAGTATATATTCACTCAGCCTGAGTTGAATTTGAGACAGAGGCGGTGGATGGAGCTTGTGGCAGATTATGATTTGGAGATAGCCTATCATCCTGGAAAGGCTAACACGGTTGCAGATGCTTTGAGTCGGAAGAGGGTAGCTTCGGCTCAGGAGCAGGAGATGGAGTCTCTGGTAGGGGAGATCAGTGCTTTGAGCTTGTGTGCTGTTTCACTGGAACCGTTGGGTTTGGAAGCAGTTGACAGAGCAGATCTTTTGAGTAGGGTGCGGTTGGCACAGGAGAAGGATTTGGGGCTGGTGAATGCCTCAAAGGATGTTGATTCAGAGTATCAGGTCTCAGATAATGGTACTATCTTGGTGCACGGTCGGGTTTGTGTGCCCAAGGATGAGGAGTTGAGGCAGGAGATTCTGAGAGAGGCTCATGCGAGCAAGTTATCCATTCATCCAAGAGCGACTAAGATGTACCGTGACCTCAAGAGGTATTATCATTGGGTCGGGATGAAGAAGGATGTAGCTAGTTGGGTCGCGAGGTGCGATGTGTGCCAGCTAGTGAAGGCTGAGCATCAGGTTCCTGGCGGTTTACTGAAGAGTTTACCCATTCCTGAGTGGAAGTGGGATATGATTACCATGGATTTTGTGGTAGGATTGCCAGTGTCACGGACCTTTGATGCTATCTGGGTCATTGTGGATCGGTTGACTAAGTCAGCACATTTTCTGGCCATTAAGAAGACTGATGGAGCAGCGGTCTTGGCTAAGAAGTATGTGAGAGAGATAGTCAGATTGCATGGGGTGCCAGCGAGCATTGTGTCTGACAGAGATTCTAAGTTCACTTCGGTGTTCTGGCAGGCTTTTCAGGCAGAGATGAGCACTAATGTGCATATGAGTACAGCTTATCATCCCCAGACAGATGGACAGTCTGAGAGGACGATCCAGACGTTGGAGGATTTCCTGAGGATGTGTGTTTTGGATTGGGGTGGCCATTGGGCAGATCACCTGAACCTGGTAGAGTTTGCTTACAACAACAGCTATCAGGCGAGTATTGGTATGGCTCCTTATGAGGCTTTGTATGGGAGGCCGTGTCGTACACCGTTATGCTGGACTCAGGTGGGGGAGAGGAGCATGTACGGGGCAGATTTTGTTCAGGAGACCTCAGAGAAGATTCGGGTTCTCAAGCTGAACATGAAAGAGGCTCAGGATAGGCAGAGGAGTTATGCTGATAGGAGGAGGAGAGATCTTGAGTTTCAGGTGGGAGACAGAGTGTACCTCAAGATGGCCATGTTGCAGGGTCCGAACAGGTCATTGACTGAGACTAAGTTGAGTCCGAGGTATATGGGTCCGTTCAGAGTGATTGAGCGAGTCAGACCAGTGGCATATAGACTGGATACCTGAGGTTATGCGAGCTTTCCACAAGGTATTCCATGTGTCTATGTTGCGGAAGTGTCTCCGTGAGGATGATCAGTTGTTGGCTAAGATTCCTGAAGATCTTCAGCCTAACATGATTTTGGAGGCGAGACCAGTGAGGGTTCTCGAGAGGAGGATCAAGGAACTTCGGAAGAAGAAGGTTCCTTTGATGAGAGTCCTTTGGGACTGTGATGGTGTGGAGGAGCAGACTTGGAAGCCTGAGGCGAGGATGAAGGCAAGGTTTAAGAAGTGGTATGAGAAGCAACCACAACTTGAGCTTGCCTAGTCTGGTTCCGTCTGTAATCCGTGGCTGGAGCGGGAGTGGAGTATTCCAGCCCATCTCTCTTGTTACTCGGTCGCTTGGGGTGGTTGGTTGTGCGACTCAGTAACAAGATGAGGTGGTGCTGGGGATACAAAGTTTTCCGTGAGGCGGGATTTGGGAAGAGTTTCCTGAATTAGAAGTTTCCTAAAGTGGAAAGGTTCCAGAAATGGAAAGTGCTATTTATGGAAAGTTTTCGGGAGAGAGAATTTGTCCATTGTAGCGGTGGGAAGCCTTGGAGGGGGCTTATGTGGCCTTTGTGGCGGACTTTCGAGTCAGTGTGCCGTGTGTGGTGGTCCTTTTGGACAAAGTGTGGTCTTTGTGACGGGCTTTTTAGCCAGAGTGTCTTTGTGACGGTCCTCTTTAGGACATTTGTGTGGCCTTAGTGGCGGTCCTTTTTAGGACATTTGTTTGGACTTTGTGGCGGGCTGTTTAGCCAGAGTGTCTTTGTGACGGTCCTTCGGGTCAGATGGCCTTTGTGGCGGGCTGTTTAGCCAGAGTGTCTTTGTGACGGTCCTTCGGGACAGATGGCCTTTGTGGCGGGCTGTTTAGCCAGAGTGTCTTTGTGACGGTCCTTCGGGACAGATGGCCTTTGTGGCGGGCTGTTTAGCCAGAGTGCCTTGGTGGCGGTCCTCTTTAGGACATTTGTTTGGCCTTGGTGGCGGTCCTCTTTAGGACATTTGTTTGGCCCTGGTGGCGGTCCTCTTTAGGACATTTGTTTGGCCTTGGTGGCGGTCCTCTTTAGGACATTTTTGTTGGCCTTTGTGGCGGCCTTTGTGGCGTGTATATGATCCTTGTGTGGTCATGAGGTATTCCAGTGAGGGGATATGTGGTTGGTAGGACATTGTGATGTTTTACGCGAGCCACGGGAGGGAAACCTGGATAGGGATAGGACTCAGACGTGTTCAGAATCGTTTGCTCGCGGCTCTTGGAGGACTTTGGTTCTCCTAGTACTGCCATATTCGGAGACTTTGTGACTTTGGAGTATGGTTGGTATATCGACTTCGGACGACGGTCCGGAGGCGCGCTGTAGGGTGACGACCCGAGAGACAAGTTTGGATTTTTCCTTATATATTATGGCATGCGGGTTTAGGCCCGATGAGGAGCCAACATTGGCATGCAGACTTAGGTCTGATGAGGAGCCAATGAAACTCAAGGTTTAGGCCTATGAGAAAAAGGAAAGTCCAAAAAGTTGAGAGTAAATGACGCCTGGAGCGTGAGTTTATCGCCTAGAGGTGACCTTCTATAGATCGGTCGGAAGAGTGCGGGCCGTGGAGACGGTTGCACGAGAGTCCTTGGCTGATGGTTGATGGGGATTCGAGGACGAATCCAGTTTGGTGGGGGAGAATTGTAACATCCGTGAACCGGAATTCCGGTTATGGATGTGCATCGATCGATGCAGTAAGAGCATCGATCGATGCTGGCTCAATTCTGTGCGTTTTGGCTTAAGTCAAACGCTGCGTTTTGGGGAAAAGAGAAGGGGAAAACCCTTAACTCGTTTTCTTTTGGTCTCATTGGTGTTTGGCCGTTTCTGGGAGAGAAAAGAAAAGAGAGAAAAGTTCTTGAGAGTTCTTGGTGATTCTTGGAGAGTTGGGGCGTTCTTGTAGAGATCTGTAGCTGGGATTGCTGTAGGAGCTTCCTGGAAGCGTGTTCTTGCTTGTTTATTGTTCAGATTCGTCTTGGCACAGGTAAGTGCAGGACCATGGCTTATCTAAGCTAGAGAATTTAGTGATTTGCTTGTTGTTTGTTGTTAGACGTATTAGATTGTAGTTATGGACGTTAGGAAGCTTTTTTGTGGCTTGGGATTGAGTTTTGTGGTTGTAGGAACGAAATCCAGCGAGAAGCTTCGGAGAAATCACGGTGCTCGACGTTGCGTCGATCGATGCATACCTTACATCGGTCGATGCAAGTGCGAGGACGGCGCGATGAACTTTAGGGTTTTTCGTGTGTGTCGAGCATGCGTCGGTCGATGCAGACTGGGTATCGGTCGATGCAAGTTATACTTGAGTCGATCGATGCAGCTTCTGTATCGATCGATGTTTCTCCTTTTGGCATCGGTCGATGCTAGTGTGGCATTGGTCGATGCTAAGTCCTGTTTTGTGATTGTCGTGTATTGATTGTTGTGTGAAGATTACTGATACTCTATTGCTTGTGTGTATAGCCCAGTAGATGGGAGGATTGCCTTACTGAGTGTTTGTAAAATACTCATGCATTGCAATATGTGTTTGTGGTGCAGGTAAAGGCAAAGTGTGATCGTGGAATCCAGGCAATGAAGAGGAGGATGTTCTAGAGACTCGGATTTTATGTTGTCTGGCATTGCTAGGTTGCTAGAGTTGGGTCATTAGAACATTGCTAGGTTGCTGGTTCTATGATTTATGTTGTTTTGGATATTGATTATGTTGAATATTGTTATATTTTATTATTGGATATTGGTTGGTTATTTCCGTTGTTGAATGTGTTTGTGGTTAGGTGGCTAGTGGGTATGGGACCACTAGTTGTAGTTATTATATTATATTATATTTATTATTTATTATTTATTATTTTTTTTAAAAAAAAGGTCGGTTGTTTCATTAATACACAAACTCATCCCGCTACATACCCAAACACAATTTTTCTTCCTTGCTTAAGTAAGACATGCATGTTTTTCAAAATCTAAATAACGAAAAATGCAAAAAAAATATAGTTACATTAGTTTTATGTATTTTATGATGATTTAAAGCAAGTAAACTAAATAAATCAAACAAAGATGATAAGAAAATCGTAATTTTTGTTAAAAGATATTATTTTATATTTCAAACAAAATATTTTAACTGTGTTTGGTTATAAGGATAGTAAATAATTAATTGAAGATATTGTAATTAATTTTGTTAGATATTGTAATTAGTCATTGATTGATTAAGGATATATTTTATGAATTTTTGTTTAGCCCAAAATATTGGTTTTAAATTTCAATTTAAAATTTAATGATAATAGCATTTCTTGTAAATAAGTAGCAACTCTAAGATTTCTTTGCTAAATATCTCCAAAAATGTATATATATATTTACATGATCACACGCTTAGTCAGCTAATGGAGAAGCTGCACACATGTATCAAATTGTGAAATAGTGGCGCAATTGCCTCTGAGCGGACAAAACCACATGACTCAGATTCGAAAAGCTGGAAACAAGCAATGGATGAAGAGATAAAGTCTTTGAACAAGTCCCATCGCTCGAAAGAAAGAGGGTTTGGAGTCTTTCCTATTACTGATGGCAGACGGGCGAGATGGAGACCGTCGAAGAAGTGTTGACTACAAATTGTAGTATTGCAGCGATATTGGATGCTTATCAACTTTGTTCTATGGTGAATATGAGAACAAGGATGTTGAAGCATCTAACAACAAATTAAAAGGTCAAATGGTAGAGATACAAAATAATAAGTGAATCAAAGGAAGCATCAAAATTTACAGTGGAAAAGTGTATATGTAAAGAGTGACTTTTTGAGTTTCTGGTTAAGTATCTTAATTTGTTTTAATGCAAATCGACCAATAATACAACTATATAACTATCGAACACTACAACAAATATGGGTATTGATAGCAGATTATAATAGCACAATTTTTGTAACTGCTATTAAAAGTGAAATGAGAGTTTGTCAAATAGACTTATAGCATTGCATTAATGCTATGCCTAAAAATCAATAAGCGGGAACTAAAAATACCTGATTCCGCCAACACTTGTGAAAAAAATATCATTTTGGCGGTCTTAATATTAAAATATTCACATTTCATAGCACAAAAAAAAAGACAAAAGAAAGAACGCAAACAAAAAAAGAAAAGACAAAACCTTCGAGTTCTCCGTCGACTCGTTTGCTCGATCGATTTTTCTTCTCCATCTCCATCGATTTTTCTTCTCCATCTCCATCGATTTTTCTTCTCCATCTCCATCGATTTTTCTTCTCCATCTCTCGCCATCTCCGTCGATTTCATCCTCTTCAAAGACGGTCATCTCCGTCGATTTTTCTTCTCCATCTCTCGCCATCTACGTCGATTTCATCCTCTAGATCTCTCGCCATCTCAGTCGATTTCGTCCTTTAGATCTCTCGCCATCTCCGCCGAAACTTATTCTCAGATTTGATTTTCAGGTGAGTTGAAACTGAGTTTATAGCGAATCGACTGAGATGTATTTTGTTTTTCAGTGTGTTTTTCAGTGTGTTTAGTTGGTTGTTGTGTTTTTTTAGGTGTGGGTTCTCAGATATCGGGGAAGAATACAATCACTATAGAGGTTAGACACATCTATCAATTTCTTGGACTTTTGTATCGATTTCTTGGCCTTTTGTGTCTCTGTGATTAATTGTCGAAAATATGTTTAACTTTTGGTCATTGTTGCTTGTATCCTCTACCGTTTGAACTGTGTCAAGGGAAACTAGGATTTTTAAGAAAAATGTTGGACAAGGCATGGGTGCATTTATGCAGGTAATTATAATTGTTAAAAGTGTTTTGTTTATGCATTTCGACTAGTGTTGTGATACTTATGTTTTTTTCTTGTATTTTTCTCTTACATGAACTCTAGGGTTGATTCTGCATATGAGAGTGGTGCTCGATGTTTTGTTGAAGCTGTTAGTGCGAAATTAGCAGTTAATGGAAAGATAATTTGTCCGTGCACCGGATGCCGCAATTTAGAGCGCCATACATGCAACGAGGTTGTGTCTCATTTAGTTATAAATGGAATGGATGAGGCTTACAAGAGACGTACTGATTGGTTTCACCATGGAGATTCTGTTGGTTTAGTAGAAGGTCATGATAGAGTGTGGAATGCTGAGATTTTGGGTTTATACGAAGCTGCTAAATGGTCTGATGAAGATTTAGCTTGTAAGGGTTCAGATTTATGTGAGGTTGCTGAGGGAGAGGATAGGCAAGAAGATGAGTTTTTAGCAAAACTTGCAGAAGCTGAAATGCCATTGTATCCCACATGTGTGAATCATAGCAAGCTTTCAGCTACAGTTTCACTGTTTCGGATTAAAACTCAGAATGGCTGGTCAGACAAGAGCTTCGATGATTTACTGGAAACTTTACCAAAAATGTTACCTGAAGACAATGTACTGCACAAATCAACATATGGGATATCAAAAGATTCATGCTTGTGTGAACGACTGCTGCCTGTTCGGAAAGAAGCTGAAGAAGGTTGATACTTGTCCAAAATGCAAGTCTTCGAGATGGAAGACCAACATGCACACTGGGGAAGTCAAGAAGGGTGTTCCACAGAAGGTTTTGAGGTACTTTCCAATAATCCCTCGTCTGAAAAGGATGTTCAGATCGGAGAAAGTGGCTGCGGATTTGAGATGGCATTTCAATAACAAGAGCAGCGACGGGAAATTACGCCATCCAGTAGACTCAGTGACATGGAAGTCAATGAATGACAAGTATCCTTCTTTCGCAGCTGAGCAGAGGAACTTGCGACTTGGGCTCTCTACTGATGGGTTTAACCCCTTCAACATGAAGAACAGCCGATACAGTATTTGGCCTGTCTTGCTCGTTAATTATAACATGGCTCCTGACTTATGTATGAAGGAGGAAAACATCATGCTTAGTTTGTTGATTCCTGGACCGCACCAACCTGGTAATAGTATAGATGTTTACTTAGAACCTCTGATAGAAGATTTAAATCGTTTGTGGTCTAAAGGCGAGGTGACTTACGATGCATTTAGTAAAACAACTTTTACGTTGAGGGCGATGCTGCTTTGGACCATAAGTGATTTCCCAGCATATGGAAATCTTGCTGGTTGTAAAGTAAAGGGTAAGATGGGTTGTCCTATATGTGGGAAGCACACAGATAGTTTGTGGCTGAGTCATAGTAGGAAGTTTGTATATATGTGCCACCGAAAAAGTTTACCTCCGTCACATAGATTTCGTGGAAAGAAGAGTTGGTTTGATGGTAAAGCAGAGCATAGAACAAAGGGAAGGATACTCACGGGTAGAAATATTTCCTTACTACTGAGAAACTACAAGAATGATTTTGGTAATAGAAAAGAGAATGGGAAGAAGAGATCTAGAGCTGCTTGTGACATACCATCTGATAACGAAGATGAATACAGTGAATCTGATGATGAAGAAGAAGACTTAGCAGAAAAAGATGAAGAGGAGTTAACTAGATGGAAGAAAAGATCATTATTCTTCACATTGCCTTATTGGGAGGTATGTATAGTTCTTATAGAGTTTCCATTGTCATCACTTGTATATAACGTTCAACTGATAACTCTATTTTATGCTTTGTATTGACAAGGAGCTACCGGTAAGACATAACATAGACGTGATGCATGTAGAGAGAAACATGGCTGCAAGCTTGATTGCCACATTGTTACATTGTGGCAATTCAAAGGATGGATTAAAAGCTAGAAAGGACCTCAAAACTCTTGGTATCAGGAAAGATTTGCATCCAAAAGATCACGGTAAAAGGACACTACTTCCCGCAGGTCCTTGGTCTTTGTCAAAGTCAGAAAAGAAAATATTCTGTAAGCGGCTCTTTGATTTTAAAGGTCCGGATGGCTATTGCTCTAACATATCTACTTGTGTATCATTAGACGAGTGTAAAGTGATGGGACTCAAATCTCATGATTACCACGTCTTGGTACAACAACTGCTACCAGTTGCTCTTAGAGGTTTACTACCTAAGGGTCCTAGAATAGCCATTTTCCGCCTGTGCGCATTCTTCAACGTTTTGTGCCAAAGAGTTATTGATATGGATCAACTCCAAGTAATGGAAACAGAAATTGTGGAGACTCTATGCATGTTTGAAAGATTTTGGCCACCTAGTTTCTTTGACATCATGCTGCACTTGTGTGTGCATCTAGGAAGAGAAGCCCGACTAGCTGGTCCTGTCCATTTCCGATGGATGTATCCATTTGAGAGGTAGTGTCCTTTTTTTTTTTATTTTACTTCCATCTTGAAGACTAAATTAGTGAATCTAATTGGACTTATTTGATGTTCATTACAAACAGGTACATGAAAGTATTGAAAGACTATGTTAGAAACCCAGCAAGACCAGAGGGGTGTATAGCTGAGTCATATCTTGCTGAAGAATGCATGAGGTTCTGCTCTGATTTCTTGAAGACGACAACAAATGTAGAAGAAAAAGAGGAGAGGAACACTGAGTACGAGAACCACTCTATCCTAGAAGGGCGTCCTATATCAGCTGGAACCTCATTCACTCTCACTGATATGGATAGAAAAATAGCTCACCTTGCTGTAATCCAGAACATGGCAATGGTGGAACCTTATATTGAGTAAGTTTTCTTATTACGTTGTACATTATTTATTCTTACAATAATTGTTTCTGATGAAGTTTATTGTTTCTTGTTTATATGCAAGTGCTCATTTGCAACATCTACAAGACACAATTGGTAGATGCAGACGTGATGCAAGTTATTTATGGACTATGTACACTCAAAATTTCCCGACGTGGCTAAAGCAACAGGCATGTTATACTATATTTGTTTTTTTTTGGTGGCTATTTAATTAGTACTTTAGCTGACATTTTATTTTGTAATTGTTAGATACCTCTTGATTCTGAAGATAATGACGAGACACTTAAGATGTTGGCTTATGGTCCACGTAGTATAGCCAGATCTTATACAGGCTACATTGTGAATGGCCTGCGGTTTCATACAAAGTCAGTGCATAGGCTAGGTCAGAATAGTGGGGTATACTATGAGGCAACAGCAATGTGTAGATCTAGTGCAAGGGACACAGCACAAGTAGTAGATGTTGTATCATACTATGGCAGAATAGTTGATATAATCTTGTTAGACTACAATGTCTTCTACGTCCCATTATTTCGGTGTCAGTGGGCTGTTAAAGGTAACGGTGTTAAGGTAGAAGAAGGCTTTACGCTGGTTAATATGAATCAGAGCCAAGTGTCATTTGCGAAGGACCCATTCATTTTAGCCTCTCAAGCGAGACAAATATTTTATTCAAGGGAGAATGATGAATCTAGTTGGTATGTAGTTTTGAAAGGTCCATCTAGAAGATACAGTGATGAGAATGTGGAAGATGGGTATGCAGATGTTGGACCATTACCTTCGGATATTGATATGACTCTAGAAGACGTAGCAGATGAGGCTCAAAATGCCAGAGCTGATTGTGAAGGAATTTTTGTGTGATCGCGTTCATTTGAGTCTATATTTGATTGGTTTTGCATGACTGTTATATTTTTGTTTTTGGATACTTGGTCTGTCTTTGAGACTATATTTGAGTTTCCATCTTAGTTTTACAGACGTAGCAGATGGGTAAGGGAAAGAAGGGTGGAAGGAAAAGGAAGACCAATGTACAAGAAGAAGAACCTGAATTCGTTGGCACCATATTCCCACAAGACACGCAGCCTCAAGACACACAGGTTGATGAACCACAACCGGATCAGACTGTGATAGATAGCCATATGGATGGTGAAGCTGCTAAGGACGTTACAGAACAAGGAGCCGATAAAGAGTCAGCTGCTGTTTCTGAGGATGCTACATCTTCAATTCCGCCCCATACTAAAAAACACAGAGGACCAACGAAGATGAAAGATATTGCCAAGGATCCTAATACACGAATAAGAGTACAGTTCACTGAATTTGGAGAACCGTGTGGAGAAGGATCAATTAAGTTGTCTTCCTACTTAGGTCCCTTGGTAAGAGAACATGTTCCTGTTGTGATAGATGATTGGAGGAAAATTGGTGAGGACCTGAAGACAATTCTATGGAAATCTGTTCAGGTATATTAATTACAAGTCTCAATCACAAATAATTTGCTCTAAGTACTCTCATCTTATCTTTTTCTTTTTTACTTTATTGTAGATACGGTTTGAACTAGATGGAGAATATGAGAAAGCGGCTGTTTTGAAGCAAATGGGATGTCTATGGAGGGCCTCTAAGTCACGTTTGGTTAGTCAGATTAGGAAAGCTCCGAACAACGTAGAAAGAATGAAGCTGCGACCAGACAATGTTCTTACGTTAGAGTGGAGGAAATTTGTCAAAGAGAAGACTAGTCAAGAGTTTAAGGTACTAACTTGTACTTAATTAATCTTCCACATATAGTGTGCTAATTATTTTATATAGGCTGTTAGTGATTCATACAAGGAGAGAAGACGTAAGCAGATTCCTCACACATGTAGCCGTAAAGGAATGGTTAGATTGGCCGAAGATTTAGTAAGTGTCAATCAGTGATTATCAGTATATTTTGTCCATCAGTTCTGACAATGGTTTCTTAATATCACTGAATGTGTGTTATAATTACGTAGAGAAAAGAGAGCACAGATGAAGTGACTAGACTGAATGTGTGGGTCAAGTCACGAACTAAAAAGGATGGGACAGCAGTGAACACGGATGCTGCTGCAAAGATTGTAAGTCATTTATTTTGTGATACTCTCTTCTATGTTTTTCATTATAATTTACCTCTATAAACATAAGTCCGACATTTAATAGGAAATGGCAAATGAGTTTGTTCTGTCTGATGCTCCATCATCATCATCATCAAACCCAAAAGAAGACACTCTTGCTCAGATATTGGGACCTGACAATCCTGGACGGCTGAGGGCAATGGGTAGAGGAATGAGTATGTCCAAACTTGCTTGTTTCCAGATGAAAAACAAGTATGTGACTCAAATGCAACAAACCCATATTCAGTTGCAGCAGCAGGTCAATGAATTACAAGATGCTCTTGCGAAACTGAATAGTCCTGTAAGTCTGCAAATTCATATCATTGGATTAATGGTCTAAGAAAATGGTAACTAATTACATTCCTTCTCATTTTCCAGCGTCAATTTTCGGAAGTTGGTGAACATTCAGCGCCAAGAGTAAGTGTTAATATATAATGAGTTTTGATGAGGTTGTTCAATGAATGGTTAACAGATTCTAACTATTATTTACATTTGTAGAGTGTAAACCAAATACCGCAACCTAAGTGCATTCTATATGATTGGTCTGGCTCTAAATTTAAAGTAGCCGAGGGTTGTATTCTGTCTTTTGATCACATGGACTTCGTCAACAATGTACCATTGGGCCCTAATTCAGTGAAGGTGTTGGTTGAGACGGCTTTTCAAGATGATGCATTTCTTTGGAGACCTGCGGCAAATATGTTTAGTATTGGTCAAGCTGTAGGAGAAACTATTGCGTGGCCTCAGGATTGTGTTGAGGCAATTGAGCAGGAGTTAGGACCAGAAGACATTCCGCCTAAGGTAATGTTTTCTTAATCTGATTGATTGTACTTAGGATTTGATCTCTACGTTTTAGTGTTCTTAAATCTAGTAATATTTTCTATATTGGAATAATTTTGTTTAACAGAGCCCAAATATAACTTCCACGAACAAGTGCAAACTTCTACATTGGCTATCAAATGATGATAAACCTATTGCTAAAGGCCGTTGGCAGACTCGTGATCCAAAAGCTTTGGTGAATGGTCTTCCTCTTGGACCAAATGCCATTAAAGTTTTTGTCGATGCGGTTAATGAACCTGAGACATTTCTTTGGCGGCCAACAGAAGAACTCTCAAATCTTCATGACTCTTTGAAGTCGTTTGTAGCATGGCCATTCAACAGAGTTTTAATCGAAGATTTAAGTACAGAGGCACAAGCTACAACATCTCCTCGCATGCAGTCACAAGGACTCACTCCAGCAGCTCCTGTGAAGAGTTCAAAACCACTTACTCAATCTCCTTCAAGTTCATCTCAGCAGGTAAATTTCAACGTTTTCTTACTTATAAAATATGTTAGCACTGATGCCTTTGGTAAACCTTGAATATTATTTATACAATGCAGCACACTTCTCCGAAACAGATTGTCAAAGAGGATCAGAAGTGCAGACTGCTGGACATTACCGGTCAGAATAGGGTTGTTGCAGAAGGATGCTGGTCTTCAAACAACCCAGAGCAGTTAGTGCATTTTGTTCCCTTGGGTCATAATGCAGTTCGTGTGTGGATTGATGTAGTCAAGGTTCCTGATGCGAAGGTTTGGAGGCCTAATTCTGCTATTGAGTGTATGGAGGATGCTATTGGTACCACTATAGCATGGCCTGAAGAAAAAGTTGTGATCATTTGATGTCGACTAAAGAACCTTATGATTTTCTACTTTCGTTGTTCTGGCAAATGCATGAGACTTGTGTTCTTTGTTTGGGATTTATGGGATTGGATCGTATCATGACAATGTTTTATATTTTCTATTCTAGAATACAATTTCAGCTTTATCACAGGTTACTTTCAAATTGTAACTTTATTTGAATATGCTGCATAAAAAATGGTTAATAGTAATCAGAAACCAAACGAAATAGCAGGCAGATGAAGTCATTGTATACAACTTAGTAGCACATAATAAGAGCTACAACTCAGATACAAATAGCTCAACACCGATGCTAAGATAACTAATCAAATGGCATTAACATAGAGCTACTAAAAATTAAATCATAGCAACAACAGATAGCTACGTTTACCGTACATATAGCACACAAAAACTACTATTATATACTTAAATTTAGCACTATATATGTGTTATTAGAAATTATAATATAGCACACGGCATATGCTATTACAGGATACCCTAAGATAGCAGAAGCCCAGAAACGCTAGCGTATATAGCCACCCTATTATAGTGTCTCATTTAATAGCGTTCTTGAAAACGCTATAATAACCATATTATAGCGTTAATATGCTATCAATACCCATATTTGTTGTAGTGCAAGTTTTTTTTTTTTTGATATACACTTGAATTAGGTACCGCAACCACAAGGATCACAAGCTCATGAAGTACCACAAGTATCTCAACCTTCTCAAGTACCACAAGGAGGAGCTCATGAAGGACAACAAGGATCTCAACCTCATCAAGTACCGGTTGGATCTCAATCTTCTCAAGTACCACAAGGATCAAGATCACATGTTTCACACGGATCAAGAGCACACGTCTTAAGAGCACACGCATCAAGAGCACACGTGCAAGGACCACAAGGAGAAGGATCACAACCGCAAGGACCACAAGGAGAAGGATCACAAAGACAAGGACCACACCCGCAAGGATCACAAGGGCAAGGACTTGGTAGATTTGCATCATGGTTTGAGTGTTCCAACTAGTTTTTTGTTTTGTTTTCTCACAAAGGCAATGACCAAAGTAGAACCTATCTATGTTGTCAAGGATTTGTTTTGTTTTGTTGTCAAGTTTTTTGGTTTGTTGTCAAAACAAGTTCTATTTATGAATTGGTACTTGCAACAAAGTCTTCCATTGTCAAACTACCATTACAAAGTCACATTACCACAAACTCAAAACAGAATACAAAAGACTCTAGTCAGGACATATGATTGACTTTAAAAGATAGGAGAAAGCGAGAAAGTGGGGGAAATGTATAGGAGGTATTAAAAGTGGATTTTTGTGAAAATGAAGAGTGAAAAAGTGGGTTTGGGTGCAATTATTTCTTTATTTTATTACCTTTTTCACACACAATTTTAATTATTTGAAATTTATAATATCTACATTAAAACTTCACACCTTATAACATGAAGGGTATGAATGGTGACAGCGGTCAGGGTGGAAAAATCCGTCAGCGGTTTTGGACTTTGGACTAGAGCACAATACTACAAGGTATAGCTTCATGCCATTATAATCATGTCACCAACAACTTGCTTTGTTTGGCATTTCAATCAAAATTCGACTGATTTGGAGAGCTTGAAATGAACACCAACATAAGCGAGAGTGTCATCCGACAAGCCATCTCATTTGTATTATTGAAAAATAGATACTAGCTAAAACTAGTAATTTCATTACGCTATCGAAATTTCTCCATACTACATAATCTCCTTCAAAGATTGTTTCATACTAAAGGGAAGTCATTAGGTTTCAATTATGATCGAATCCTTTTTTTTTTTTTTTTTTTTTTTTTGTAAAACACAATTTTTGTTGATTAAGAAATTACACAATTCAACAAAAAAGTTCTATTCCTGGAAAATGAATTCGTTGATGTATATAATAGTAATATTAAAATATTAAAATTACATATTTCTGCTTCTTTTTTGTTTGGACCATACTGTATCTTTATATTTGTTTAACACTTCATTAAAAATAACTAGATTAGTACCCGTGCTAGAGCACGGGTTGAAATTCTTTTCATTTATATTATAATTTTAGAATAAAATAAGATTCCAAAGATCATGATTAATGCTTGATTAGGACTTTAAAAACTTTTAAAATCAATCATATAAATTATATTTTATTCTAAAATTATAATATAAATAAAAGTTATTTCAACCCGTGTTCTAGCACGGTCCTAATCTAGCATTAAGGTTTAATTTTTAATTTCTGAATACGATCCCGAAGATCACGATTAATCTTGTTAAATTAGCGAGATTTCATTCTTTTTTTTATGATTGAGAGTATATTTTTATCCCTTTAATAAATTTTTTATCGATGTCATTTATCAATAAAATCTGTGGAAAATAAATTGGTTATATTGTGATTATAGATATTTGGAACCATATACGTGATCTTCCGAAAATAAAGTTTGGAATATCATGAACTATCAATTTGGAATAACCCATTTAAGATTTTCTGTTACAATTAAGGTTTTATTTGTTATAATTAATATATGAATTAATTTATAATCTATGTATAACCTATTTGTAACCATTTACTAAAATTATAAAGTCTACCAAAACAATGTTGTGTACTTCCCTTTTATTATAAAGGGGATAGAGTGATTTTGTAATAAAATGTAAAATACTATTTGGACAGTTATTTGAACATGTTCAGAAACCGTATTCTCAAAGCATGCTCTTAACTGATCAGTTCTTAAGATTAAGTGATCACTCTTTCTGCCTATTAATTTCACTCTCTCTGCCTATTTAAGGTCCTAATCTAGCAAAACCGTAGGTTGATAGGTTATTTGAGATGAAAACTGATCACTCTTTCTGCTTTGGACAGTTATTTAAACATGTTCACTAACCTATTACTTTGGTTTACTAGATTAGGACCCGTGCTAGAGTACGGGTTAAAATTCGTTTTATTTATATTCTAAGTTTAGAATAAAATATGATCCCAAAGATCATGATTAATGCTAGATTAGGACCTTAAAAACTTTTAAAATCAATCATATAAATTATATTTTATTTTAAAATTATAATATAAATTAAATGAATTTCAATCCGTGCTCTAGCACGGATCCTAATCTAGCATTAATGTTTAATTTTTAATTTCTGAATATGATCCCGAAGATCATGATTAATCTTGTTAAATTAGCGAGATTTGATATATTTTTTATGATTGAGAGTATATTTTTATCCTTTTAATTTTTTATTTATTTATTTGGTTTATCAATAAAATATATGGAAAAATGAATTGGTAATATTGTAATTCTAGATATTTGGAACTATATATGTGATATTCCAAAAATAAAGTTTGGAATATCCATGAACTATCAATTTGGAATAATCCGTTTAAGATTTTCGATTATAATTAAAGAAGGTTTTATTTGTTATAATTAATATATAGAGTAATTTATAACCTAGGTATAACCTATTTGTAACCATTTATTAAATTTAAAAAGTATACAAAAAACAACATGTGTACTTCCGTTTTATTATAAAGAAGATTCTATCCTACAAGAAAATAGCTCAAAAAAAGATTTCGTCTCATAATACAGCATCATGGTACAATGTTGCAGCAGTTGTTCCTAATATCTAGCTACTGTCGGATTTATACATAATAGTGATAATGCTTCGTCTAGCGTCATGGTCATGGGAGGGGGGTTCATACTAATGCCTGGCGTGAGGCCCAAGGATGCATGGAAAAATCGCTAAAAAGGGAAGATTTGTGGATGCTGGAGTGGTTTGATATTGTATGTAAGAATGCTCTTGTGACTACCATTTGATGAATATGAGTAATGTGAACATTGAATTACTCACCGATACATGGAATATGAGTCGTGATCATGCAATCTTGTATTATTCACATATTTTGTTTCAAGGTATTGATAAATAAAGTAAGCAAAAAATATATAGACAAGAAAGATCGACAGTCTTAACAGGCACATCAAATAGATAGTTACAATATTTAGTACTCCTACATATCAAAACTCATTGTCATTTACATATATATAATCAAACAAATACACATGTGGAAACAAGAAAAAAAAACTTTCCACTCAGAACCTTAGACGCAAGATCATCTTCAAAAAACTTAAAAGAAAAAAAAAGAACAGAAGAAGGATACTATAAAACCTGCATCCATGACTTTTGAGAAATAGTTAAATATAATTTTCAGATTTTGGAGAAAAAATGCTTGTTGATGGTGAATGTATAGTATAGAGTAGTTTTGATTTGATCTAACCGTCAACAACGACTTTGCCACTTCCGTCGCAGCTTTTTGTAACCCCGCTGGTTTAGGCGATTCCTGTTGATGTTTTGTGTTTGTGTGTTTACGATGATGAAAAACAGTAAGAAAGTAATACTTTTACTGATATGAAATTTGAATGTATTACAGACTCGATTGTGTTGTATTACAAAGACTCGATCTATACTTATATGAACCGAACCATTGTGTTGTGTGATAACAGACCAGACACAACTCTTTGATCAAAAGACACAACTGTAAAACAGAACAACTTGTGTCGCTTAATCAAATAACTAACTTATTAAATATGTTGTGTTATGTAAATGTGTTGTGTTATGTAAATTTGTTATGTTATGTAAATGTGTTGTGATGCGAGATTTGATTATGCTTCAACACTCCCCCTTAATCATATCTCGGCTTCACTCCAAGCTTTCTTCTAAGCTCTTCAAACCTTGTAACACTTAAAGCCTTGGTAAGTATATCCGCGAGTTGATCTTCTCCTTTGCAATACTCAAGTTGAATGAGTCCTTTGTGCTCAGCTTCTCTCACGAAATGGTACTTGATCTCTATGTGTTTTGTTCTTCGATGCTGCACCGGATTCCTTCCAATTGCTATTGCAGACTTGTTGTCACAGAAGATGGGAGTCCCTTCTTCAAGCTTTAAACCGAAGTCTTCCAATAGTCTTTGTAACCATATGGATTAAATTGTTGTTGCACATACTGCGATGTACTCTGCTTCCGCCGTTGATTGAGCCACTATTTGCTGCTTACATGACTGCCAACAAAACATAGCTGATCCAAGACTAAAAACATAGCATGTGGTGCTTTTCTTGTCTTCAGGACAACCACCCCAATCACTGTCCGAGTAAGCTATTAACCTTGGTGTCTCTCTTCTTGTAAAGAACACGCCAAAGCTTGAGGTTTCCTTGACGTATCTTAACACCCTTTTGGCTTCTTGATAATGCTTCATGCGTGGTGATGACATGTACCTTGATAGATAGGAGCTTACATACATCACATCAGGTCTTGATGCACACAAGTATAAAAGTCCTCCAACAATGCTTCGATACTTTGATGGATCTCCAAATTCTTTGTTTTCATCTTCTCCTCCTTTTCTTTTTCCTTGTGGTGTAAGTGGAGTGCTTACACTCTTGCTCTCCTTCATCCCAAACTTTCAATAAGTTTGTTTGCATATTTTTCTTGTGAAAGAAATATGCCACGATCATCTTGGATCACTTCCATCCCAAGTAAGTAGTTCAGCAAACCAAGATCAGTCATCTCAAATTCGCTCTTCATGTTCTCCTTGAATGTGTTGATGAGTTGAACATTGTTTCCGGTGATGATGAGATCATCGACGTATTAGCTAACGATCAACACGTCTTCTTCTTTCTTCTTAATGTACAAAGCTGCATCATTCATACTTCTTTCAAAACCATTTTGAATGAAGTAAGAATCTATTCTCCCATACCATGCTCTTGGGGCTTGTTTAAGACCATATAAAGCTTTGTAGAGCTTTAACACCTTTTCTTCTTTGCCTTCTATCACAAACCCAGGTGGTTGTGTGACATAAACTTCTTCTTCAAGCCCTCCGTTTAGAAATGCAGAATTCACATCCATTTGATACAATCTCCACTCCATTTGAGCCGCATACGCAAGTAAGACTCTTATTGTATCATATCTTGAGACAGGGGCAAATGTCTCAAGATAATCGATTCCATATTCTTGAGAAAAACCTCTTGCAACTAGCCTTGCCTTGTGCTTGATGTGATTTCCACTTGCATCCGTCTTGATTTTGTAAATCCACTTCACGCTTATCACATTCTTCTTCTCTGGCTTGTCTACTAGTATCCATGTTATGTTTTTCTCGATCATTTCTATCTCCTCGCTCATGGCCCTTCTCCACTCTTCATCATCACAAGCTTCATCATAAGTTTGTGGTTCTTCATGAGCAAGAAGACAAACTTCTATGACGTGAGCTGCTTCTTTGAGAACCACCTTTTGTGTATTTTTCATGAGTTCCTTCACAGATCTGTATCTCTTTGGAGATTCTGAGCTGTCTCCTTCTTCATCACTCACATGATCATCGGTTAGAGACAAAATTGGGCTGGAGTTTTCTCTTTCTTCATTATTCGCATGATCATTGATTTGAGACAAAACAGGACTGGGAGTTTCTCCTTGTTGATCTCTTGACTCTTGTGTGTCATTGATGGGTAAAACAACGATCTTATTGACTTCCTCTTGTCTATCCCAACTCCACTTCTTATTCTCTTCAAACTTCACATCTCTCGACACTTCAATTTTTTCATTCTCCAAGATGAGGATTCTATAGCCTTTAGATTGATTGCTATAGCCAACAAGAATCCCACGCTTTGCCTTAGCATCTAGTTTTCTCCTTTTCTGATATGGAATATGCATATAACATATGCTTCCAAACATCTTCAAGTGTGACACGTTTGGCTTGTGTCCACACCACTTCTCTATTGGCGTCATGTCGTCTTCGATTGCTTTTGATGGTAGATGGTTTTGTAAATAAGCCAAAGTATACACCGCTTCTGCACATAACTTGAGCGGTAATCCTTGCTCCACAAGCATTGCTCTTGCCATCTCCATCAATGATCTATTCTTCCGTTCTGCTGCACCATTTTGTTGTGGTGAGTAAGGCAAAGTCACTTGCCTATTGATTCCTTCTTCTTCACAATATTGGTTGAATTCTTGTGAAGTGAATTCGCCACCTCCATCGGATCTCAACGTCTTGATGGTACAATCTGATAGTTTCTCCACCATCGCTTTGAATTTCTTAAATGTTGAGAACGTCTCCGACTTTTGTTTTAAAAAGTATTCCCAGCGCATGTGAGTATAATCATCCAGAATCAATAAAAAATAACGGCTTCCATCAAGTGATTAGTGCTGCATCGGCCCACATACATCAGTATGCACAATCTCAAGCTTTTCTTTTGTCTTTGTTTGAGATTCTTTTGGAAAGCTTTTGCGTGACTGCTTTCCAAGATTACATGCCTCACACACTTCCTTCTTGACTTTAAAACTTGGTAACCCCTTTACCAAGCCATTGTCTTGCATTTGTTGCAGACGCTTGCTGCTTACATGGCCAAGTCTCTTGTGCCATGTTTCCTCCATTTGTGCATTTGCCATCATGGCTTCTTCTTCGACTGAACTTAACTTGATCTTGAAGCTCTTGTTTATCATCTCAATATTCAAGATCTCCTTGCCTTTTGCATCTTTGATGATGCATCTCTTGTCTTGAAAATGTACTTGACTGCCGCTTGAGATGATTTGAGGAACACTCAATAAGTTCTTCTGCAGACCAGGTACTAAGAATACATTCTTAATGATTATGTTGCCATGGCTAGTCATGACGGTAATATCTCCTTTACCGGCTATTATGACTGTATCTCAATTTCCAACTCTAATTGGCACTTTGATACTTCTGTTGATGTGAGAGAAGTACCGTTCTTCTTTCGTCATATGATTTGTGCAGCCACTGTCGATCAACCAAACATCTGCTCCTAATGTTGTTGATCATTCCTCACTTGCACTAAACATCATATGATCTCCAGTTAAGTCTTCTTCTTTGAGGCTTACATGTGCTCTTTCTTTGTTCTTTGAGTGACATTCATTGGAGTAGTGGCCGATCCTACCACACTTGTAACACTTGATGTTACTCTTCTGTTTCTTGCCATGATCGTCTTTCTTCGGTTTGTTTCGACACTCTTCTTCTGTGTGGTTGTTGCTCTTGTGAAAACCACACCACTTCTTGCCTTGATTGACATGGCTGTTGGTGTTGTCTCGTTTGAAACCAGATTCTCTTCCTTTGGAACGAACATAGAATGCTCCCTCTCTTGTGCTTTATTCTCTTGCAGTAACTCTCGATTCTTGTTCTTTTAAGATACCAAGAAGTTCTGACATTGTTAGTGAATTTAAATCGCGAGTTTGCTCTAGGACACTAACAATGCTATCAAACTTGGCTGGGAGAGAGATGAGTATCTTATGTATGAGTTGTGAGTTTGATTTATTTTCACCATGACAAGTTAATTGATTTTCCAAAACAGTTAACTTATCGGTGAATGTCTTGATGTCGTCTTTGTCATACGTCTTTAGATTTTCATACTCTCTACACAATGATTGGAGTTTAACCAATCGGACTTGTGGAGAGCCTTGATATTCATCATTCAACGCATCCCACACCTCTTTTGATGATGATGCTGCTGCGATTCGTGAGAAGATTTGATCAGTTACGGCGGTTTGCAAAATTTGCAAAGCCATCGTATCATTCGCCTCTGCTTCTTCTCTAAGCGTCTTTGCTCTTGCAGTTTCAGGGGTTTCTCCCTCTTGCACCGGTCCAGCCGACACACCTTCTTCAACCACCGACCATAGTTTTCTGGTTCGAAATATGGTTGCCATCTTGATACTCCAGAAGTTGTACTTCTCCCCATTGAATATAGGGATCACTTGATGTGAGGAGCCTTGCATCGTCTATGCTTTTTGCTAATGACGATACGATCTCTCTTGTTCTCTCTGTTAGTGTTTTCTCTCTGGTCCTCTCAATCGCAAAGCTCTGATACCATGTTGATGTTTTGTGTTTGTGTGTTTACGATGATGAAAAACAGAGTAAGAAAGTAATACTTTTACTGATCTGAAATTTGAATGTATTACGGACTCGATTGTATTGTGTTACAAAGACTCGATCTATACTTATATGAACCGAACCATTGTGTTGTGTGATAACAGACCAGACACAAGTCTTTGATCAAAAGACACAACTGTAAAACATAACAACTTGTGTCGCTTAATCAAATAACTAACTTATATAAATATGTTGTGTTATGTAAATGTGTTGTGTTATATAAATGTGTTATGTTATATAAATGTGTTGTGATGCGAGATTTGATGATGCTTCAACAATTCCATTAACCTATTCAACGAGGTTAAAAAATCAGCCACGCCTTGTTCGTTACCGTCGCTGATCATTACTTTCAATAGAAGAGATGATGAGATCTGTTGGAGTGTCTCGTTTCCGTGCTTTATCAATTCGCCTAGTCGGATTACAAACGTTGTTGATGATGATAGAACCTTAGAAACTGTATCCATGGCGGAGATTTGAACAAGAGAAAGCAAACCGTGTTCGATCGTATAGGGATTTTATGATTTCTGGACTATACAGATCAGAATTTGTAATCCTCTTTCTTTAACAATCAAATCTCTGAAATACTCATTGGAGGATGAGATTAAGGAGATGAAGTTCGCCGTTTTTTTCTTGTGTTGATGTTGATCCAGATATTAAGAGTGGGAGAAGAACGGTACGGCTCCTTCTTCAGCTAGACTTGTTCTGATTTCTCAACGGTGATAATTGAATGAGACAATATCTTTGGTAATATTCTTCTGGATTGGTTGAAGAATATTTTTGAATATATAGTAATTATCAAATTTTAACATTTGGGATAATTGAATGAGACAATATTTTTGATAAAAACGGTTGTTCTCAATAATAATGGATTAAGGATTGTTGGTTGTAAGATTAAATCTTGTTAAGGGTTTCCACATAATCAATCTATAGTTAAATTTATTTATCTAGAATTTTTTTAATAGTTTAATAGTAAATAAATATTTTTATTAATTGGAAAACATAGGTGGTCAAATCAATTTTTTTAAACTTCTCAACAAACTACATGGTGTCACAGTATGTCTCCTATCCGATAATATACTTGCACATATTGAAATTTTTGTTTTTAAATATGTTTTCGAAAGAGTTTTATTTTAGTAAATTTATCAATTTTACATTGCGAACTTATTGATAATGGATCCGTAAAAGATTATATATATATTTATTTGGGTATAATATTTATAATACAATTTTGAATTCATAAAGTTTATGAATGTTTTAAAATAATTATCATTTCACTATAAGCTTTGACTTGACATGATGAAAAATTTGGACCAAATTATTGATTGGTTAGCTTTTCAATCAAAATATTAAATTATGATCAAATCAGATTAAAAGCCCAAAAAAATAATTAAACTTCCGGAAACAGAAAATCAGTACAATAAAAATTGAATGTTTTTCTCCAGAGCATGACTCATCAGCATTGTGAAGCATTCTGGAGATGACACATCAATTAAAATAGATAACCAATAAAACATTTTAATTAATAGAGTTCATCATTCTATTCCAATAATAATCATCTGCTCCACGTCACTTTACTCTTTTTTTTTTTTTAATTGATATTCTATTAATGACCATAAGAAATAAAATGTTAAAAAATCTATAACAGTCAAAATATATTTAGCAAACCAATTTTGAATCTAAATAACCCTAAGTTAGTTGGATCGATTTGGTTTGGTGTGTTTCATGTAGTTGAATAAAATTATAAATATGTGAATATGTAGAGAAATACCACGAGCCACAAATGAAGGCATTTGACTTAAGTTCTAAAAAATAAGGACGCGCCATCGAATATACGCGGCAGCAACTCCGTCGACCGTCGTGCTTGGTCCCCGAAAACCCTCACAGTGAAGCATATAGTTCAAGCTTCTGCAGTATCCGACACAAAAAGATGAAAGCTTCATTTTTTTTAGTTTTTGTCTCCTTTTAATCTACTACGGATGTTTTGTTCTCTTGCAGTTATGATAACACTATCAAGGTTAAGAGAAGACTGCTTCAAATGTGGTTTGATGAATGGTAAACTCCTATTAAATTCTATGGGTAACACCATGGTAACCAATAAGGCAAGAAGACGATTTCTTACAACTGTTCTTCAGTTTCATTTATCTGATTTTGTTTTGTTTTTGTGAATTTGTTTTTTCTTTTGTAAATGAAAATTTGTGAGAAACATTATAAAAACAGAGGAGTTGACAATTGCGGCGATGAACCCAGAGATTTGAAGAACCAAATCTCAATTACTAGAAGAAATACCAAAACTTCAAAAGATTGCTCTCAAATAGGTTTTTATTTTTTCTTTTCGTGACCTAATTTTAGATCAAAAGGCTATATTTTAAAAACCTGATGATTTGTTTCTTCTGTATTGTTGATTGATTTTCTTACATCTCATGATAAGAAATTATATGTTCAGGTCAGAGGGCTTTCAAAAGAAGAGTTTGATGATGGAAGAATGATCTGGATTTTTCATTGAGAGATAAGATTGAAGGCATGACAAATATTAGTCTTTGTCTCTTGATGATGTTTACAAAGCCTATTAAACCAAATCTCTTAATCTTAGTGTACTGGTCAGAGTGAGACTACTGTTCCTATTTTGTTTGGTACTAGTTTTGTTCCTAATTATTGATTAAGTTGCATAATATTACGTTAGACCACTGTTGTGGATTTAGTTGGTCATTCAAAGAATTGATTTTGACTTTGCCATGTTAACAAGAGTTTTGGGAATGCACAAAGCACAATGTTCTCTTCTCATAATAAAGTTTATTAAAAGGCATTTATATCACTTTTCGGCCTTGAAAATTTTGCAATGCTTTGCTTTAAAAGCTGCATATGATTTTTAGACAAATGCAACAAACCATTTTAGTGGTATAACGACGTTAAGAGTTTGGAAACGTTACGTGAAATATTGTCTATATATATGAGCACATACAAAATATATGCAGGGACTTTACGTAACTATTATTCATAAATGTAAACATGTAGGGACTTTACCATATATTTACTGTGTAAAACTAATATATGTAACTGTGTATTTATTAATGCATGCATTTGTAATAAAATAGTAAAATAAAACTACTAAAATGGGAGCAAATAAAAATTAGAATCTTAAATCATCTTAAATTTGTATATTCCAAGTACATATAAAAGGTTTTAGTAAGTGTGATAGTCGATGAAAATATACATATATATATAGGGAAAAATGCCAAAAAAAACTCGAAGTTATTTTTATTTGGACGTTTAATACCCAATGGTTTTGGATTGGAATAAAAATACACCAAATAATAAAAACGTGTCATTTAAAACCTAAAATAATAAGTTTTGTTATTTTCATACCCACGATTTTTTAATAAAATCAAAATTCCGATTTTACCCCGGTTATCTAATTAATTATTAATTTTTAATATAAAAATTCTCGGTTTTCTATTAATCATATCAAACCGGAAATTGATCCCGGTTATCTATTCCTTTCTCTCTTCTTCCTCTTCCTCTTGTCTCTGCAAATTTTCTAAAGAGATCAAAAAGGTATAATTCAAACAAAAAAAACATATATAAACTCAAAATTAAAAAATTAAAAAGCAAAATTGCAATATAGGAATCGGATGAAGTCACCTTGATCATTGCGAGCAGTGAAGAGGATAGAAGCAGTCTCATCACCAACGAGACACTTAGAGATCTGGGCAGGTCGGAGATGAGAGGAAGAAGTACCACCAGGCTTATGACAGTCAAAGTGTGGACGCTCGTTCCTGGTTTTAGCTGATCCGCCTTCACGAACACCGGTTTCCTCTTCTCCTGTGGCGTCTGTTGCTGCGGCTGGTTACGAGACGGAGGCTGCGGGTTTCTTCCTTGTCGCCGCGGTGGAGGCAGTCCGTTTCTTTGCCGTGGTCTGTGATGTAAATTATTGTTGATGGTGTTTGACGCTATTGGGACTGAGGTAAAATCTCGAAACGAAACGCAGTCCGCTATTATGACAGTCAAAGTGCAGGTAGAGATTTTGTTCAAGAGGAGATTTTGTTCATCGTTAATTCTTCGATCTCTTTAGAGATTTTGTTCAAGAGGAGGAAGTAGAAAGAAGTAGATAACCGGGATTAATTCCCGGTTCGATATGGTTAATAGAAAACCGAGAATTTTTATATTAAAAATTAATAATTAATAAGATAATCGGGGTAAAATCGGAATTTTGATTTTATTAAAAAATCGTGGGTATGAAAATAACAAAACTTATTATTTTAGGTTTTAAATGACACGTTTTTAATATTTGGTATATTTTTATTCCAATCCAAAACCATTGGGTATTAAACATCCAAATAAAAATAACTTCGGGTTTTTTTTGGCATTTTTCCCTATATATATATATATATAAAGTTAACTTTGCTCACTTCTCATTCCTCCACATCAGCATCCACCTAATAATTTTTTATTTATTTTTTTTGCATAAAAAATATTATTTTTAATATTCATTAATTGTATATTTATTAATTATAATTAATAACAGTAAAAATAAATAAAAACAAATTAACTAAACTTAAGTAAATTTTAGAATAGTATAAACAATAATATAATTTTTAGTAAATAATAAAATTAATAACTATCTAAAAAATGAATTAAGTAATTCCATGAAAATTTTAAAATAGTAAAAATAATACTATAATTATGTTTTAGTAATAATATTATTATTAAAATTATAACCAAAAAATGATTATATTCCAAAATTTAGAATGGGTTAATGGGGTTTAGAGTGTAAGTAAGATTTTAATGCATGGTAGAATAAAAAAAAAGTTATGTAATTGTATGTATAAAAATCTAAACATGAAATAAAATTGAAGTGAAACATTAGTTTCTAAGAAACATATACCATAAAGATTTATTATTAAATTTTACTTATAAGAAAGAAAATATTAATTACTTAACTTAACTTAACTTAAAAGTTTTGATCTAAAACAAAGGGGCACACTTTTTTTTGGGAAAACTATGAAAAAGAATTTTGAAAAAATAATCTATCTAAAAAACAAAATCAATAGTCAGGAAATATAGAAAAAATAATATGCAAGCCATTACAAAAAGTGGCATGTGATCTGTGTAGCATATCTCATAAGGTGGAGCTACAATTTTATAACATGATATAAAATATATATAACAAATATAACATATATATATATATAATCAAATGCTTTTAACCCAAAACATTGGAATTTGTTCAAAAAAAAAAAGACCCAAAACATTGGCAAAAACAACATATTTAAAGTATACTATATTTTTTTTAGAAGACGAAGATGGGGTTACATCACAATATTAACATCTGAAAATAGCATATGAGATTTTAGAAATATATGTAGCTTGGATTAATGAATAGATATTCATTGTGGGGTTTAAATGTTTCATCATTTAAGCATTTTTGACTTAGTCTGAAATTGTATTATGACAGATGATGCATTTGGACAACCTCATTGTAGCGACATAACAGTAAAACTGTTCATGAAACTTTGTATATTCGCATTTAATGTTGGATATCGATATGTTTAAATGGTCTCTATAATTAGGTCAACGATCGATATTGACGTTAGAACTTTTAAAATTATGTTTTCATGGATATGAATATGAAATGAACTCTTTTAAAGATAAAATGTCAAAAGATTATCGACAATATTATTGCGACACCAGAAAATATATGTTATATATAGATTAGTAAAATAAGTACGCCAATTATATAGATTTATCTTTTAATCTTTAAATTATATTCATATTCAATGATTCTTATTGATAAAAAAATTAATTAAAATCCCACGTAAAATCGCAAATAGATATAGCAAAAAAATATTATCTTAAAATGTATATATGTTGTATATCATTGAGTAAAGTAAGTTATATATATTTATACTTAAAAATTGGAATTATTATATTTGAGCTCAACAATTTCTGTTGATAAGAAATATTTTAAATTAAAATCCCGCGCGTGCGCGGGTGCAAATTTTAGTCTATATATATAAAGTTAGCTTTTCTCACTTCTGGTGCTGCCACATCAGCCACTTCTTCTTAATTTTGTGGGCCTTACAGATTTTAATAAACAATTATACAAATGATAAATTGATCAACTAAATTTCATCCAAAATTTGTAGGCCCAACAATATTTCATTCAAAGTCTCTAGACCCATCACTATTTTTAAATCCTATAAATTCAATTTTTTATTTTAAAATAAATTTAAAATATTCATTTAGTGCATATTTTTTATTAGTTATAATTAATCGAAAGTTTTAAATAAAAAATAATTATGTAAAATAAATTAAATGTTAAAATAAGAAAACAATACTATAATTTTTCATTAGTGGTAATAATATAGTTAAAATTTTCTATTAAACTAATCATAATTTAAAATTTCAAATATCAAAACTAGGCAACCCAAGTAACACTTTCAAAAAATCAAGGAAACACAACTAGAAATCAATTAAAATTATTTGGCAGCACTTCACAAATCCATCACCAAAGACAAAGACGCAAAGAGATGAACATACAATTAATAAACTAAAAAGATTCAGATATATGAATGCCACAATCAGATAACCATAACACAAAATGATATGAAAAACACAATCGAGAAAACAAAAAGAAACAACCCGAACTTAATAAAATTACAGCAAGATAAACAAGAAAATTATTTTTCCCCAAAACACAACTCACATCGAATCGAAAAAATCACTCACACGAAAAACGGGAAAAAAATTACAATCAAGAACACAAAACAACTCAAAACTTAATTAGGAAACCTAAAGAAGCCAACATATTTTCATATAAACAAATTTGCTACCCAATTGACATTCACCTTTAACAAAATCAACAGGGGATAACCAAATATCCCCAACAGATGCAAAGCGAACAAAGAATCAACCAAATACGCAAACCCAAAAAAAAAATCAATGGAAAACGATTACGACAGGAATGCCTGAAAGAACGATTACGAGCATCAAAGACATAAGTTCAATCCTCAAGCAGACCTCTAGATCGAAAAATTGCTCTTCTCTTATCCATTCATGAGGACATCGGATTTTGAAAAAGAACAAATCAATTTCAATCCAATAACATACAAATAATGGCCCAATAAACCCACAAATTATAAGCCTTACAGAGAAATTAGACCCGAATGAAACAAACAAAAATAGCCCAGAAAAGAGGATTGAAAATTACTGATTTTAATTATTTTTCTTAATAAAATCCACAATTTTTTTCACTGCAAACACTAAAACATTGACAAAAAAATTACTCCAACAGTTTACAAAATACATATGAAAAATATTAAATAACAATTCAACCACAAAATGGAAAATAATAATAAATTAATGATAAATAACAACTACACCAAAACAACAACTTCAACTAAACAATGTTAACTTTTAATAATAATTTTGTTAAAAAGCATTAGATATCAATTTTTCCTTTTAAAACAGCAAACTAAATTGTACAGTTATACCTAATGCAAAACATATTTTTATTAAAATATCCAACAGAACAACATAAACAACCAAAATTAAATACAAAAGCAAACGTAAAGATAAATTTACAAAATCCACAAAAAAATACACAACAAAATTTGGAATACATCTTAATCTAACTACCGCGCGTAGCGCGGGTCGATTGCTAGTATATATATATATTACAATAGGGAAAAATGCCAAAAAAACTCGAAGTTATTTTTATTTGGACGTTTAATACCCAATTGTTTTCGATTGGAATAAAAATACATCGAATAATAAAAACGTGTCATTTAAAACCTAAAATAATAAGTTTTGTTATTTTCATACCCACGACTTTTCAACAAATTCAAAATTCCAATTTTACCCTAGTTATCTAATTAATTTTTAATTCTTAATATAAAAATTCTTGGTTTTTTTGTTAACCCTATCAAAACCGAGAATTAATCTGGTTATCTCTCTTCTTTCTCTCTTCTTCCTAATTAATTGTCGAGACGCCGAAAACCCACCACCGCAATTGATTGAAGTGACGCCGTCTTTGGTCAGATTGATCGGTGAAGAGGCGTAGACTAGCCATGTTTGGTTGTTGTTGAGCTTTGCGGTTTACTTGGTTGATGATGTGATACGAGAAAGAGATAAAACTGCATGAATCGTTGATATTGTGATGGAGGAGTTAGTGGAGCAGGTGATGAAGGGGCTTCCTCTAACGAGGAAGAATCTGAGGCTAGAAGAAGGAAAATCGAGAGTGACGCCGAGATCGCTGAAGGAAGAGATGAGATGAGTTTTTCGAGAATGTGGGTCGGGTCCATCTGACCCGGTGATGGTGATGAGACCAATGGTTTGATGATGTATGGGTGAAAGTACTCAGCTTGGTCGCCTTTTAGAGAGTGAAGTTTTGGAAGAAGGAGTTAATTGGGAGAGGGAGGAGATTGTGGCTGAAGAAACGAGACGGTCGGGTAAAACAGAGGAACTAGATCACGACGACAATTAATTAGGAAGAAGAGAGAAAGAAGAGAGATAACCGGGATTAATTTTCGGTTTGACAAGGTTAACAAAAAATTAAAATTTTTTATATTGAGAATTAAAAATTAATTTGATAACTAGGGTAAAAATGGAATTTTGAATTTGTTGAAAATTCGTGGGTATAAAAATAACAACACTTATTATTTTGGGTTTTAAATGACACGTTTTTATTATTCGGTGTATTTTTATTCCAATCGAAAACAATTGGGTATTAAACGTCCAAATAAAAATAACTTGGGGTTTCTTTTGGCATTTTTATAAAGACAAATTAGTTATATGTAAAAAAAATTAATTATCTGTAAAATTTATACACATACACTAAAAACATAAGAACAAAAACAAATACAATCACTGTACAATACATTCATCATTTTATAAAATAATATATATCATTTTTTTTACAACATTACAAATTATGCATTTGCCTTTGAGAAAGACTGAGTTCAAACCCAGATTTAGTGAGAAGGCAATAGAGGTGAGTACGAGTGTCTTCTCATTTATATATGTCTTGGTTCAGTTTCTTCATGAAATATTCACAAAAATATTACTCAAAACAGTTTCGTATAAACTCTCCAATAGAGCTACTAATCCTCTTGATTCTCTCAAAAGAAGAATATGTAAGGGATCATGATACTAGAGTAAATAACATTAGTTTGTTAAGAGTTAAGAGACAGAAACACCAAAATATTGTTTAATTGAGTTATTTTGTATGATGTGTATAAAACTAATCAAGTTATTTGTTTATTTTTGTTGCATTTGCATATAGGGTATATTCCAAGTATGGTTACTTTTTAACAGTGATTTGTGCTTATTACCTATATAATGAAGGGCTGTTTAAATTTCTTCCTATACATGTTGCTATATATGGAAATTTAGGATTGATTATAATAGTTCATAGGTTTTCTGAGCTATGATGAGAAATCTAACACTAATAATGGTGCTCCAATGCATCATAATACAAGAAAAAATAAAATTAATTTTAGTCTAGAATTTCATTACAATAATAAAATAAAAAATAAACAGAAACAAATAATAACTACTACAAGAAAACTGAGTATTAAGAGCACAATAAGATAGCGTTTTTTATTTTTGTGCAATAAATGAGTTAGACGCTACTTTTTTATAGCGTTTAAGAATTGGTTATGCTGTTAAAAGTGTAGAGACGTAGAAAGTTTGATTTTTATTTTATTTTTATTATATCCTTTGTTTTTAATTTCACGTGACATAAAACTAGTGTTATCTTATGTTTTAAGCGGGCTTTTTCTTCGTTGCCCGCGTGTTAAACATTTTGTGACTTCACTTAGTAAAACAATTAAAAAGAACAAAACACTTAGCCAAAAAGACAAAAAATACTTAGCCCAAAAAAAATTTCGTGTTCCCATCGTCCCTTGCACTCTCTATGTATATCGTCTTCTTCGCAGTGATAATATGTAAAAGAAATTTGCTGTCGTTCTCGTCCTTGGTTTTCTGATTCCAATTTTTGATGTATAGTTTGAGGTTTAGGTTGAATTTTTAGTTTCTGGGTTTAGGTTTGTATCGATTTAGGGTACTTCCGTGTCGACTAAGAACCCTTTTTCGATTACTTTTCTCTTGTATTGATTTAGGGTTTTTTTATTAGGTATCTAATTTTTCTTCTTCGTCGTCTTCTTCTTTTGGGCCTTCGCTAGACCCCAAAATCGAAC
Source organism: Camelina hispida (assembly GCA_023657505.1). Lineage (NCBI taxonomy): Eukaryota > Viridiplantae > Streptophyta > Magnoliopsida > Brassicales > Brassicaceae > Camelina > Camelina hispida. The sequence continues at coordinate 24,068,035 of CP094633.1, read as the reverse complement.
AAAGCGAACCCTAGATCTAAATCGGAGAGGGAGACTACAGCTCTTTTGTCGATGATTCTTTCCACCGGCGGTTGTATCTAATAACCCCTTTTCGATTTTTTTTCTTGTTGAATTTCTCTTATTTTTTTTTCTAGGAAGGCATGTTTCTCGGCCTTGTTAAACTCTCCGGCGCCGTTGTTCCTTTATCTCAATCTGAATCCGATGTACAGAGGTATCCTTTAAATAAACGAGGTTTGTTTTCTCACATCAAAGTCGATATCACTCTTCGAATCTACGCCTCTCCTTCTATTGTCTTGATTTTAGGTTATGGAGGAGGTTACTTAGATCTCTACCGGGGATTCATTGTGGATATTATGATCTATCGATGAAGGTTTGATTGACTGTTTTCACATGTTTCCTCTCTTGGGTTTTTGCCCCTTCTTCCTTCAATTCTTAATCCCTTAACCCGATTTTTTTTTTATTGTATAAGTGATAACTCTCTCTTATTTTTAGAAAAAAGATGGCCAGCTACACGAGGTATGCCGCAAAACATGGCCACACATATGAAGTTTAATAATGTACCCCTAGCTACACCAACTCTATGTTTGGCATGCCCACATACATCAAGTATATGATGTTATGTGTTTCACATCATGGACATAGAATATCGGTTAACCGGGTGATTTCTCCCGACAACGACCGGCGTTGACTCATCGGAACCATAACCGGACAAAACAGAAACCCTATCCGGGCTCCTGCGACCCAATATAAAAATCCGACCCGGTGCGTTTATTGTTATGGATCGATTTTTAATGGCCTATATCTCTTAATAAAACAGGCCCAGGATCGAATATTACATTTCTCATTTTCTCCCCAAATCAACAAAGAATTGATTTTTAGGGTTCTTAGTTCATCGTGAGAGAAACTTCAATTTGGAGAGATGATGGAATTAAGCTCGGAATCGTCTAGTAGCATGAGGAGCAGGTCTACTAGAGTGGGGCAAGTTTGTGACTGTAGATTGCCGGTGAAGATATTCGTATCAAAAACGGTGAGAAATCCTAATCGTAGGTTCCTCAGGTGTGAGCTGTACAAGGTATGTATTGCTTTTATTTCGAACAATGTTGAGGTGAGTAGATATGTTGATTAAGCAGTTGTTTGATTTGTGTAGGAAGGTGGTAATGGTCATTGTAAGTACTTTAGTTGGGTTGATGAAGAAGAAGTGAACGACTGGGCGAGAAGAGCATTGGTCGAAGCTCAAGCAAAAATTAATGAGAATAATAAGATAATCAATCAACTATCAACAACAATCATGGAGCTTAAGGGTGTTTTAGAGACACATCAGCTGCAGAAGAAGAAGATTGATGATATGGAAGCAATGGTGTCTCATCAACACATCTATATCACGGGTTTGACAGGCTTGCTTGTATGTGCAATTGGAATCATCGTACTTGGTTGAGTTTGGATGACTTAATGACTATCTATTTCATCGTATTTGCATCATACTTGGATTGGTGAAGTAGTTTTTATTGATGTTTGAAGTTGATTTGTAGGATTGGTCCTGTAATGGCTAGAAATGTAATGACTAAACTATGTAATCCTTTTTGTTTGGATGGTACAAGGATTACAACAAATTAAGCTAAACTGTCGTGTTTTAATACAACAAATTACCAAAAGGAAACCCAACAATACCCAATGACAATTAATTAACAAGCTTAGCCGATTTAAGGGTTTTAGATAAACATACTAAACCCAGTTAAACCCAATGACAATGTTTTAACATCCAAAAAACTGCTCCTTGCAATCTCAGTTACCAAATAAGAAACTAACAACTTGACTTCCTTGTGGTGCTGTCGATGACACATCTTGCACTTCAGCAACATCTTGATCTTGATTCTCCATGGCTACCAATGCTGCCTCCATTGCCGCCTGATCGTGTCTCTCTATGGCTGCCCATGCTGCTCCCATTTCCACTTGGTCTTGAGCTTCCAATAGAGGGGTCTCCGTAAGCTTCCTTCTCTTTGCCCTGCTCTCCGGAAACTAAAAAAACCAAAAACATCTGATTAGCTATGTGTACCAAAAGGAAAACAAATCAAATGGACATCACAAATACCTCATGAGGACACTTTCATGAATTATGTCCTGGTTTACCACATATAGCACAATGAAATATTCTTCCTTTTCGATCAACCTTCATCTCACTCTTCTTTTTGCGAGGTGATTCATTTAGTCCCTTGATCCTGGCTTTTCCCTTTGGTCTCCCTGCAGGGCGTTTATAAGGAGGTGCAACGATTCGTGGTTTTCCATAATCTTCCCAAAACTTAACTCCATTCACAGGCCGCAGTCCTCTTCTATATGTTCTCTTCCATTTCTCACTCAAATAGTAGTCTGCTATATAGTCTTCGACTTCCAGATTCAGTTCTCTGATTGCACAAACGGCATGACGACAAGGTATACCCATTAATTTCCATTTTCTGCATGCACATTCACGCCTGTTCAAACTCACTGCATATCCAATCTCAAATTCAGCAATCTCATACTCTCCACCAGTGCTAGAAATCAATGCACAGTATTGAGCTTCTTCACAAGATTTCTCCAGCTCTTTCCTTGCTTTTTTTTGGTGAATTTTGCAGCTTCTTTCTCAGAAATAATAGACCGGTTGGCAACCCTTTGCATTGCATCCCTTCTTATAAGTTCTAACATTTGGACAAATGGCTTCCTCCTTGCAATCTTCAAAGTTCTATTATACGACTCAGTGTGATTGTTGTGTGTATCTGCACAACAATAACCAACCCTAAAAAATGCTCGACACCATGAACTTGGATCCTTTCGTAGTAGAGTTTTACAAGCCTGCGGATCGAACTCCTTGAATATAGCCAAATTTTCTTTATAATCCGCTTTGTTGTAACTGCTTGCAACTCGCCAAAACAATGGCTTCAACATGTCTGACTTGTGATCTCTCTTGATGTTTCCATAGATGTGTCTAGCACAAGCACGATGCTCTGCCATTGGCAACTCCATAGCAACACCATGAATCAATCCTTTATGCATATCTGAAATCAAGGTGATGTTCTCACATAACCCCAAGCTCAAGTCTTCTTTTAGTTTTCGAATAAACCATTCCCAATTGGGATTGTTCTCACAATCAACTACAGCCCATGCTATTGGATATATCTGATTATTAGGGTCCCTTCCTACAGCAGTAAGCATCATCCCTTGCATAGCGTTCTTCAAGAATGTACCATCCAAACCAATGATTGGTCTACAATATTGCTTCTAAGAACTCCTCAATGCCTCAAAACAAATATATATTTGATGAAATGCCTCACTGCCATCATCCCTTCTTGTCGTATTAATCTCCACCGTAGTGTGTAGATTGCTAGTCCGTAGTTGCAGCTCATAGTCCCTTAACCTTGCAAAATGCTCATCACACTCAGCTTGCAGCTTATCAAATATATGCCTTCTTGAAAACTTTAGCTTGGTTTGGTGAGATAATGATGTTGTACCTCCTCTTCATCTCATCTTTTATTTCTGGACCACTCATCTTTGGATCTCTTCTAATATCTTCTAAGAACATATCAGCGATTATAGGAGTCTTTATCGTTTCACACCTTCCTGTTGGATGACAAAGATGCTCACTATTGTAACGCTTCACCATCCACTTGCCAACCGGATTCTCTATAGAACAATAAATGTTCCAAGTACACCCTTTTCCTTTACAAACATATTCAAGCTTGTCCTTCTCCCACCTAGAATACACCACATTACGCCTTGTCTTTAAAATGTACATGATGATGTTCTTCTTAAAGTCACTTCCACTACAAAAGACCTGCCTCAAACTAAACACACCATCAGGTAAGCCTTTCTTAACCAATCTCTCTGCTTGCTCTTCTTCATCGCCAGATTCATCATCTATTGCAGGATATACTTCATTTGTTCCTCATAATTTTCATTGTTGAATACTTGAATGTCCTCCTATGCAATACCAATATCATCGTCCACAATCTCATCTTCATCATCTGACTCTGCAGGTTCGGATAAACATGCATCTGATTTACCATCCTCACTATCATCACCACTCTGATTATCTGGAAGAACTATCTCAACATCTACAATGGCTTTTTCTTTTTCTCGAGCAGCTTCAAGTATTTCTTCCTCTGCCTTTTAAAAGAAGATGTCCACCTCTCCGATCCAACGACCTTTTGACACCAATTTATTCTTATTGCTATCAACATTCTCCCACAAAGGCTGCCTATCTGATACTTCTTCGAATGGTAGCTTGTACCACATTCTCCCAAGGTTGTTGATTCTTTTCGCAAGCATTTTTTAGCAATACGTCTTGAAAAATTTCACTGAATCAACCTCAAAAACTTCAATAACTCCATCGATGTACTTCAACACTCCATTGTCTGTCGAGAATTGGCCCGAATGATGGCAATTCACTTTCACTGTAATTTTTTCACTACAAAAAATCATATATAATTCAGAGACGACCGAGAAATGTTGTTATAAACAATGAAACTAAGGCCACACAACAATACTCGACAATAACCCTAGAGATAACCCGACAATAACATATAAAGGAGAATCTTTCCGACAACAATCCCACTTTCCCACTTGTTCAAAACGACAAAAAAAAGTTAAAAATCAACATCAAACATCCAAATTTACCTCATCGGAACGAGAATCAACAGCCGATTTCTTCTTTATTTCGATTTCCAGCAAATATTTCACTGCATTTTGTACCAGTAAAAACCCTAATTGAAAAGGGGATTTCTTCAACACTTCTTCGATTTTTAGGATAAAACTTTTTAACTTTTCTTGTTTTCGTCGATTCTCATTTTTACCATAACAATTGAATTAATCGAAAATGGGCCTGTTTTACTAACAGATAAAGCCCAATAAAAATCGATCCATAACAATAAATGCACCGGGTTGGATTTTTTATTGGGTCGCAGGAGCCCGATTCGGGTTTCAGTTTTCTCCGGTTATGGTTCCGATGAGTCAACGCCGGTCGTTGTCGGGGGAAATCACACGGCAAACCGATATTCTATGTCCATGATGTGAAACACATAAAGTCATATACTTGATGTATGTGGGCATGCCAAACATATAGTTAGTGTAGCTAGGGGTACATTATTAAACTTCAGATGTGTGGCCATGTTTTGCGGCATACATCGTGTAGCTGGCCATTTTTTCCATATTCTTACATGGTTTCGATTTTTGTTTCAGGTAGCAACTATGGTAATATTGATAGTTTATGAACAAAAAAGTTGGCATGTGTTAAGACTTGTAAGTATCTCTATCTCTCTATGGTCTTCTTTTGGCAGCTCAGGAAAGCGGCTATGTCTTTAGTGAAATTCATAACTTAGTTCCTGTTGAGTTAGATTCTGTCTAGCATGTCTAATGTATGTTTTATTCTTATGCTTAGTTTCTACATTAATTGCTGAATCCTGTCTTTTCTGTGTCTAGCCTTATCTCTCTTATTATGAGTGTTACATTCTGTATATACCCTTAACACGATCAGCTAAAACATTGGTCAAGTGTCTGATTACAAGCTTGTTTTGTTTGGTTAATTAACAAAAAAAAGCGAGGCACCACAAGGTGAGAAGCCAGAACCAGTGAGAACCCACCTGAGTAACATGATCATTGTCCCCGAGATGATGTAAGCATCATTGGTGTCTACAATGGTAAGACATTCAACCAAGTCGAGGTCAAGCCTGAAATGAGATGAGTCAAAGCATGGACATGCTTAGAGTATGAAGACCACAATTTGAAGTCGAGGGTGTTGCTATAGGTACGACCGTTGGTTGGCCTAATGACGAACTTAATTTACTGTGAATGCGAGAACTTGTTAGAGATTTCATGTGTTGTTTGGAACTTTTTATTTTTCTATGTGTTGTAACTTGTGTTAGTGTGTGATAAGGAGTATTGGTCTTTTGTAATAGATTGAACTTATGTTTCTTTCTATTTTAAATTTGTGTTTATTAGCTTTGCCAATTTTGATTTAATAAACAAAAATTAAACCATTACAAAATTATGACATTGTGGCATTATGACAATATATATATAAAAAAATTATAACAACAAAACAATGCTATTATAAACTTTAATATTGGAAAAAATGTTATTATATAATTTTATATTGCATATAGAAAACGTTATGCTAAATCACCTCAATTATAGCGGATGGAAAAAACGTTATCTAAAGTCTCATACTTTTTATAACGGTCGTATATACAGCGTCCGTAAGAGTGTTATAGAATCCTACCATAGCGGATATGACGCGCTATTAATACTCACTTTTCTTGTAGTGAACAAAAACCTAAAAACAAAATATTACTAATAAAAATTGTCAAAAGCTATATTAATAATGATTTTTAATTACAAATACCATACAAAAATTATCTTGAAAATAATTAAAATAAAAAAATTATCTAAATAAAATTATCAAACCCTAACATATCCCCTTCTTTTTCATAACAGTAGTTTTAGTTTTCATCAATTGGAGTCCATAAAGATTATATCGACCTCAAAAGTGCCTTTTCATCCAACGTTCCAATTATCATCTCCGGTTCTCAAGCTCGACGATCCCTCCGTCATCACCTGTGTCGCGCCGTGCCGGAGATTCTCCTTCAGCCTTCTCTATATAACGACGTAGAGCTTAAATTTCTCTCTTGGAGGTAATAGTTTCTTGAAACCCTAACCCTTTACTATAATTTCGTCTCTATTCTTGGATCTGTTTGGGGATGTTTATTTGTAGGTCTGGCGAGGGTTTGGTTCGTGCTCTGTGAAATTGTCAGTTTTGATCTTTACTGGGTTGGTTAGCAAAGTAATTTTGGAAGCTTGAATTGTCCACTCAGTTCAGTTTTATATAACAATGATTTAGAATTCTAGTTTTTGGTTTGATCGACTCTCAGGACCTTTACAAATTCGAAACAGGTTGTGTTGACCCTTGTTATCTGTGCTCTAGGTTTTGCTTTGGTTTGGAGCCATCCTCTTTAGGATTTAAGAATTAGGACCTTCATGATCTGTAGTTTTTTTTTTTTTTTTTTTTTTTTTTTTTTTTTCCTGTTTTAAGTTTGATGTTGCGAGCGTTTTGTTCCTGCTCCTTGAAATTGTCAGCTTTGATCGTCAATGTTGAATTATGGCACTTTAGGGATGTACCGAGTTCACATTAGCTTCTTAGGCCGTTTTAAGTTTTCTGAATACGTTTCATTGGTTGCTTTGCTTGAGTTTCATCCTCTATTTTGGTCTAGCATACATTTTCTTGTTACTTAGTTGTATATTTATCAGTATACTGGAAAATTCAATCACTATTAATTGTTCCAAAGTTTTTTGTATTTGCATGCTTCAATGCTAATACTGTTTGTTATGTTCTAGATAAGATGCCCAGAAGGCAAAAGACATCGTCCTCTTGCTTCGATAAATCTGTCAATAGATTACAACATTTGAGTCTCGATGACAAGAAGAAGGGGAAGAAGAAGGAGATCAAGAAGCTTCACCTAGTCCTTGATTTGGACCACACGCTTATCCACTCCACTCTTGTTTCGCAACTCTCTAAAAAAGAGAAGTATCTACTCGAACAAGCTGATGCAAGGCTTGATCTATGGAGATTCAACAAAGGCCATTCCAATGAATACATCATTAAACTTCGACCTTTTCTTCATGAATTTCTATTGGAAGCAGACAAGCATTTCACAATGCATGTTTACACAATGGGGTTATCCACTTACGCACACACCGTGTTGAAGTTGATTGATCCAGAGAAAGTATACTTTGGAGATCGAGTCATAACCAGTAAAGAAAGTCCTAAAGAGAAGACACTCGATCTTGTTGTGGCTGATAAGCAAAGAGTCGTAATTGTGGATGATACTATTGATGTCTGGCCTCATGACAAGAGCAGCTTGTTGCAGATCACCAAGTACGTATACTTCAGAGACGGTGATGATAATCCAAAGTCCAAGTCTTACGCAGAAAAGAAGTTAGACGAGAGCTCAGACAACGGATCATTGGCGAATGTTCTGAAATTTCTCCAGGATGTTCACAAAAGATTCGAAAAGGAGTTAGACTCACAAGACTTGAGGCCGATGATACATGATCCTTCCCGACTTGGCTGCTTCTGACTGAATGTATGTATTCAGTCCACAACATAACATTCTTCAAGGTTTGTTTAGGAATAATTTGGTTCTCAGGTACTATATATTGCAACGAGGAGAATGGATTAATCAAGTGTTCAAGGTAGTTTGTTTCTCTAGGGAAGGAACTGTGTAGCCTTAAATGGCTTTCCTTTATTAAAACTTGTATCTGATCTGCTCTGAAGCTTTAGTGAACCAATCTTTGTGTAATTTGACTAAACTCATATCTTGGTATTGCATTTTTTGTTGGGTTCTCTGAAATTCCGATATTTCTTGTATTTGGCTTTCAATTCATGTTTCGTCTTAGCTTGGTTTCCCACTTTGCGGCTTTTTGTTTGACTGGTTGCTACCCAAACATAACTTTTAAATCCCACATGTTGTATTATGAAACCAAAAAAAAAATCTCTACAACATCCTCTATTATTACTCTTTTCAAACATTCGTTCAAGTCTACCAAGAGTTTAAAAAGGAAGAAAATGTCATAAACTACTCGAGAGCATCTCCAATGGTTGGATCCAAATTATGGGATCTAACAATATTAATAATTGAAAAAAAAATCCATTTCTCAGAAGTTAGATAATTATGCATGTTTATTACTTTATTAGTTGACACTCCAATGGTAAACACCTAATGAGCTAGTGTCTAAAAATTCAAAATTTTAAAAACTTGTATATAAGTTATACTTGACACACAGACACACTCCAAACAAAACACACTCTAAACAATAATAGACCAGTAGTCAAAAGGCTGCCCAACCGAAGAGCCAAAAGAATCTCCTTCCATGAACTTACAGTTCTCACAATCCAAAGATCTTTCACTAAAGAAACCATTAGTCAAGTTAGGATCGTGTGGACATCAACTGACAACTCGATTCCACTTCCTCGATGATTTTTTCCACTTTTAAGTCAGAAGTAACAGGGACATCGTTTAGAAGATCTGGAATTGGTCGCCTAGGTAATGCCTTTTGGTTGTTGCTACTGGAAGACACATGGTGCGTTTAGCCTCCCCATTTGGTGACATCCCACCATGACCAACACCAACTTCAGATGGCTTTACATCAGGTTTTACCTCCATCTCTTTTTTCTTCATCAAAGATAAGACCGAACTCACGAGATCAGATCTTGATCTCATTATATTAACCCACTCATCTTCCAACCATTTCCGAGATTGTCGAAGGTCCCTCCGATGGAAGGCAGACATTTTCTTCTCGCCTGAGAAAAAACAACCAAAAAAAATCTGCAATAATTAGTCCCACAAAATAATAATATTTAAGATCTTCAGCAAATCTGCAATAAAAAAAAATCCATTTCGAGGTGTCTTAACTCACCTGGCAGGTAAACTTTAACTTTGTCATCAGACACTTTGCATTACGATCCCTTCCCACCATCCATCGCACCACCACACATCCACATGCATACCAACACCAACACCCATACATCATTTTCCTTGCTGGGCTTAAGCACTGGACGTACTACTTTCCGTCATTTGCTTCTAAGATCCCCAGATTATCACCAGCTGCAATCTGAGATGTCAAAATCCACTCCTGCAACAGAAAAATGGGACATGTTAACAAACTAGACAGTAGAAACAAAACCAAAGGGTGTGTGTTCAAAGTGTACCTCTAGCTTTTTAGATTCATCATCTGCATCCTGAATATCTTGGTACTGGACCTTAACCTTATCCTTGTGTTTCTTAAATAATAGGGCCCTAAACCAACAACCTCTGATGCCTCTATCTTCGGAAAGAACTTCAACAAGTGAACCCTTTTTGACGTAATGGGAAGAACCAACTTTTGCAGCCTTGCACATAGAAGCATCTGAAATACCCAAAACAGAATCTGGACTAGATTTGCAGTCACCTTTCACGTCACCTACATCCACAGTACCAAAAGGACTAGGACGACGCCTTTTCCTTGATCAAATCCCAACAGAACCCACCAATGGAGCTCCTAATCCTATGTCATTAACAGGTGCTTGAGAACAAAATCGATAAATCGATAAATATCTAAGTAGGGCTGTTGTTTTAGGTTGTCCTTATCAACTGTTGGTTGTTCAGCAACCTCTTGATTCCCAAATCAAAAGCTACTTCACAACATAGACATTCACATAAATATACTTTAAAACAATAAACATTCACGAGCAGATAAATTACCTTGCTTCATTACTTCAAAGGATTCGGAGAAGCCAATTAACTTTTAAAAAACAGAACACACTTGACCAGAATCAAACAATTTATGAAACAAACAAGCTAAGAAACAAACAATCATTTCCTCGTTTCGTGAAGGCTCAGAGAGAGAGAGAGAGAGAGAGAGAGAGAAACATAAATAAATAGAAAAATATGACATCGTATCAACGTTGTTGTCAATCTCCTCGTGTCTTTTTATCATTCTGGGAATTTGGAATCAAGTACTTCATCAAATCATGGAGAAAATCCATCGAGCACCCTTGAGACTCATGCTGGAGGGAGCAGGGAAGGGCTCGAGGGTCTTGGTTGAAAGATTGAAGACACAGATGTCTACCTCATTAGGGGGAAGGACATGGGCGACTTTGTTCCAGTTGGTCTTGGAACAGATAAGGTTATGATGAGTGAAATAGATGGAGTTTTGTTTGATACCAAGGGTATTGTTAGCAGGCACAGTGATACCCAAGTCGAGAAGCAGGGCTTCATCACCAAGAGAATCTACGTCAAGAAGATCAGGCATGTGGTCGTCTGGGTCAGCATTAGGATCCATCTTGTAGATGCGGAAGGCCCTTTCGCTACTTTCAGAGGTTGTGCTTGTGACCAACAAAACCTCTCCTGCTGTAGTAACAGCGATGCTAAAATAACAATCATATCCAAGAGGAGCAAACGTTGGGGATGGGTAAGTGTCATCACTCCTCGTGAGTTCTTCGAAACCTTGCTGCCTAGAAAAATCTATGACTCGAACGAAACTACGCGTCGTGAAAATGTATAGACGGTAACCCCGAAGAACCAGACGTAGTAGGCCAGTTAACATCCTGGGGATACCATAGCTAATCCGAATGAGACCGTAATGAGCATTCCCTTTCTTGTAAAACCCTAAAAAACAAACAGGGGCGTCAAAGAACCACACTAAAGCCAACTCTTGCGTCTTCTCGTCTACCCACAGACGTCCCCTAATCTCATCAGCGTATAATGAGTAAACAGAGCCACTAGTTAATTCCCATTCAAACTCCCTGTCTCTATCTCCCTTACGCTTCAGAGCAGAGTCGTTTGATAGGAGCGACTCTAACGGAGGAAGATCAATCCTATTCCCAGTACTAAACACATCTATAATATATAATCTGGATCGAGAATCTAGCATCAGGAACCATTTACCGCAGCTTGCCAGGAATCGACTCCCTGGACAGTAGTCTATCCCAGCTGCTCTCCTGTAAACCATAACTTCTTCGTATGGGTTGTACAGCACGCAATGAGTACAGTCGTCTTCAGGAAAAAGCATTAGCCATGGAGATCCGCTTTCCCGGGGAACTGTTTGTTTCGAAACAGAATACCAGCTGGAACAAACCATCTTCGCTCGATGGAAATCCACAAAACTCAAAAGTTCAAACAGAGATCTGAGGATATCGAGAGGGAGCTTCGACCAGTTGACAGGGTTATGAGTTTCCATGGTGTTCGAGTTTGATTATAATTGATAGGTTTGGTTTCTGGACAAGGAGAGAGAGAAAAATATGCTTTCTTGTAAATAATAAATTGATAACCGACCGTGATTTACAAAGAATATACTATATATCAACAGATGATGATATCGTCACTTCCAGACCAAAGAAAAAAGAATATTTTTCCTTGTCCAATCAGAAGAAGATAACAAGATGATGATGAAATTATTATCAGCTAATTTAATTACAAAAGAAGAACCTTAGAATAGAATTCTGTACCAAACAAATTACAGAGTAAACACATCATTTCCTAAAACCTAACCTCGGCTAAATCATTCATTCCCTACACCTATCTTTATAAAACTTGTGTTCAATTAGGCAGGACCCGATATCTTAATGGATCATCATCCAACACACTTGAATCACAGTAATTGCTCAACCAAGATTCAAAAAAGCGTTATACATACCTCTCTGTTTTCAGAAACTTGAGGAAAACACAAGAGGAAGTTTTCTTCCACGAAACCCTAAAGCCTTGACCAAAGAAAAGGAATTAGGGGTTATAGGATTGGATCGGTGAAACGACAAAAATCAACGGAATTGAAACAAGAAACTGAAAGATTTTGACCTTTCTTCTCCTCTGGAGCGAAAACTGACTGACGAAACGATAGAGAGAGTGAGGGGAGTGGAGGAGATACATACACAGGTCGACGACGATGAGGGCTGGAATCAAGGGAAAAAAAATAAAAGGAAACGACAGTGTTTCGGTGAGAGGTTCCTTTTTTGTTTTTGTCGGTCAAGAGTTTCATTTAGATGAAAAAGCCCAAATAAAAGATTGATACAAATGATGATGATAAGCCCTCCCATCGCCAAGTCGTAAATGGTTTTTTATTTGATTATTTTAATATAAAAGGAAAAAACCCTTCCCATTTACAAACAAATTTTGATTAAAATAGAGATGGGGGGAAGGAAATGATAGGGATTTTTATGGATTTCGCTAATTTTGAATGATTATGTTTATTTTCACTCAATTTTTTGGATTTGTCATTTTTAACTTTTCGAAATGTGTGCTTTAATACAATTTTTTTTACTAAATTACATATTTCATAACAAATACTAAATCCTAAGAAAAAAAATGAAACCAAGAAAACCCAACCATTATTGTAAAATTGTGTTTTTAGATCTATAAAAACAGCAAATCTATAAAATAAATTTTCTTCTACATTTCACTTCATTTCAAACATTAAGTTGAGGTTTCATTCTAATTTTATATTCTAACTAACTTTAACTTTCATGAAACATCTGATTTTATTTTTTATCAATCTAATGACCAATATTTTCTAACCAAGTTCTTTTTGTTTTTGAAAAACACTTAGACTTAGACATCAAATTTTAAATAAAATTAACATTATAGCAATCTTTATATAATAATCTATTAGATCATCAAAACTAAAGATAATGATACATATATTAAAATGAATTACAAAAATTTATTTGAGATCAGAAAGAAGTAAGAGCTTTTTTTTTATAAATGTATTGCAAATAAATTATTTCATTAAATATTGCAAAAAAAAAATGCATGGATTTGCTAGAAAAGAATCCACCATAAAAAGTTAGATAATGGAGATGAATATTTTCAACTAAATTCTCTTGTTGTGCAATGATTAGAATTGTTTTTTTTTTTAATTGAAAATTTTATTTTATAGTCATCAAAACTTAAATTGTTTTTCATTCATAAGCATGAAGAAGTAAGTATAACAAGACGTTACAAAAAAGGATTAGTTATCAAAAATTAAAATACAACAAAAACAAAATGATCTTTTTGTTTGCCACGAGTGTAAAGATTAAAGAGAAAAATATCGTTAAAATCACGAACTTTCAAATTGTGGTCATTTTAATCATGAACTTTAGGTAATGCCATTAAAAACATGAACTTATGTTGACTTACCGTTTTAATCACCATATTTTTGTAGACCAGGACGAAAACGACATGTCGTTAAATCCCTAAACGGAGCAATCAGCCGGTGTTAAGAGATCGTTAACCCGTTAACGGAGGTGCAAAACGACACCGTTTGAACCCGAGAGAAAACAGATCAAAATCCCCAAATTGAAAATTCAATCCCTAATTCTCACTTTCGAAATCCCTAATCGATTTTTCCCCAATCGATTTCTCAATCCCAAATGCCGAAAGTTAGAAACAAAGGTGTGATATCGTTTGTTGGAGCTCCACCAGAAGACGAATCACTGAGTTTAATTGAAGCTCCTCGAGTTGAAGATGGAGTAGCTCCTCGAGTTGAAGATGGAGTCCGAGCTCCACCGGAAGACCCAGCAGTTTCTATTGTCCGAGATGGATATCTGAATCTGTTGTTGGAGATAAAGGAAAGAGAGGTAGAGGTGGAGCTTCACGTCGGCGTGGAAAACGTAAAAAAAGAAGTGATGAAGATGATGAACTGGAGGCTCCAGTTGAGCATGACAGTGAAGATGACTGCACGGTGTATGGAGATGAGGATTGCAATGATGTTGATGATGCAATTGGTGGTGGATATGACGAAACTAATGTCGAAGAACCGGCTCTCGAAGAAGTTGCCAACTTAAACATCGAAGATGATTTCCCATGGATGGTTAGAACAGAGGAAGGTGGTTCCGATTCCGACAATGGGGATGATATATGGGAAGATGACAAGCTACCGGATCCCTTGTCGTCGGACGACGAAGACGAGATCGAAGAAGAAGACAAAGATGAGGCAGCTCCTAAAGATTGGTTTGATCCAGAGTCTTTGCTAGCGCTGGAGAAAACATACAACTCTCCGATGACTTCAAGCTTGCCGTGTTGATATACTCGTTGAAGACAAGGTATGATATTAAACTCTATCGGTCCAATGCTTTATTAGTTGGTGCAAAGTGTTGCTACGTTGATGAGGATGGTGTTTCGTGTCCTTGGATAGTGTATTGTTCATATGAGAAGAGGAAGCATAAGATGCAAATTAGAGTTTATGTGAATGAGCATGTGTGTGTGAGGTCAGGGTATTCAAAGATGTTGAAGAGGTCTTCTATAGCTTTCTTGTTTGACGAAAGGCTTAGATTAAATTCGAAGCTTACAAAATACCAGATGGCTGCTGAGATTAAGAGAGAGTATAACTTAGAAGTAACTCCAGATCAGTGTGCAAAGGCGAAGACCAAGGTGATGAGTCCAAGAAAGGCTAGTCATGAATCACACTTTGCAAGAATATGGGGTTATCAAGCGGAGGTATTGAATCAGAATCCTGGCTCAGAATTTGAGATTGAGACAGTTTCAGGGCCAGTGGTTGGAAACAAAGAGAGGTTTTTTCGATTGTATATCTGTTTTAAAGCTCAAAAGGATACATGGAGAAAAACTTGTAGACCTATCATAGGAATAGATGGAGCTTTTATAAAATGGAATATAAAAGGGCATGTTCTAGCTGCAGTTGGAAGGGATGGGGACAATATGATTGTTTCTTTGGCTTGGGCAGTTGTAGAAATAGAAAATGATGATAACTGGGACTGGTTTTTAAGACATCTCTCTGCAAGTTTGGGTTTGGTTACAATGACACCTCTAGCTCTCATTTTGGATAAACAATCGGTAAGTATGAGACATTTCTCGGGTTTCAATTTGTTTTGTTGTCTCATATTTCATTTTAGAACTTATTGACTAATTACACTTCATAATTATTATTTGCAGGGTTTAGTTAAAGCAATAAAAAATATCCTTCCACAGGCTGAGCATTGACAATGTGCAAGACACATAATGGATAATTGGAAGCGAGACAACCACAACCAAGAACTACAACATATTTTTTGGAGGATAGCACGCAGCTACACCACAGGGCAGTTCAATGACAATATGGCAGAACTCAAGCAGTACAATCCTCAAGCGTACACCACTCTGCAAGCTACAAATCCAATAACCTGGTCAAGAGCTTTTTTCAAGGTTGGTACTTGCTGCAATGACAATCTTAACAATCTTAGTGAGTCATTCAATAGGACTATTAGACAAGCCAGGAGAAAGCCTTTGCTCAATTTGCTTGAGGACATAAGACGGCAGTGCATGGTCAGAAATGCAAAGAGGTTCATCATAGCTGATAGGTTGAAGACACGATTCACAAAAAGAGCTCATGCTGAGATTGAAAAAGCAATTGTTGGAGCCCAATATTGCCAGAGATATATGGCCAGAAACAACATACATGAGGTATGGCTCAATGGTGTAGGTTATCGTGTTGATATGGATGCAAGAACTTGTGGATGCAGCATTTGTGATAATAGGGAAAAAAGAAAAGGTTGAGGATTATGTCAACAACTACTACACAAAGAAAAGGTGGCGAGAGACATATCTTGATGGTATTAGGCCTGTGCAGGGGATGCCATTGTGGCCTAGATTGAACCGGTAGCCTGTATTGCCACCACCATGGAGAAGAGGAAATCCCGGAAGGCCTTCTAACTATGCTAGGATTAAAGGAAGAAATGAATCTTCATCTTCTTCAAATACCAAGAAGATGTCAAGAGAAAAAAGAATAATGGCATGCTCTAACTATCATCAATAAGGCCACAACAAGGGCAGTTACAAAAATCCAACTACCGTTAGTGTGCCAAAGAGACCAAGAGGAAGACCACGAAAATATCAGGTTTAGCCTAGCTTACAAGTTTTACCATAGCTTACAAGTTTTTTTTTTTTTTTGATATACACTTGAATTAGGTACCGCCACCACAAGGATCACAAGCTCATGAAGTACCACAAGTATCTCAACCTTCTCAAGTACCACAAGGAGGAGCTCATGAAGGACAACAAGGATCTCAACCTCATCAAGTACCGGTTGGATCTCAATCTTCTCAAGTACCACAAGGATCAAGATCACATGTTTCACACGGATCAAGAGCACATGTCTTAAGAGCACACACATCAAGAGCACACGTGCAAGGACCACAAGGAGAAGGATCACAACCGCAAGGACCACAAGGAGAAGGATCACAAAGACAAGGACCACACCCGCAAGGATCACAAGGAGAAGGATCACAAGGGCAAGGACTTGGTAGATTTGCATCATGGTTTGAGTGTTCCAACTAGTTTTTTGTTTTGTTTTCTCACAAAGGCAAGGACCAAAGTAGAACCTATCTATGTTGTCAAGGATTTGTTTTGTTTTGTTGTTAAGTTTTTTGGTTTGTTGTCAAAACAAGTTCTATTTATGAATTGGTACTTGCAACAAAGTCTTCCATTTTCAAACTACCATTACAAAGTCACATTACCACAAACTCAAAACAGAATACAAAAGACTCTAGTAACCAAGAACAAATTTCTGGTTTTTAGTTTTAAGAAGAAGGATCACAATGGCAATGACACTAAAAGTAAGACACACCAAGCACAATGAGCTCATCAACTTCCATTTCTTAGTGTCTCTTTTGATCAAGATTCCATCTTCCTTCAGTTCTTCAATCCTTTCTTTCAAATCTTCAATCTCTCTGCCAATGATAGAAATTTTTGGTAAAGCATCTACAACCTCCTCGTATACACCTTCTTCAACCCATTTAAACAAATGGTCCTGAAAAAACAAAAACTTGAATCAAAACTCGAAAACACACAAAAGCAAAACAATTCTATTACATACATCTCCTCTGTTTGGAGAGCGAAAGAAAGGTCTTCCTGGGTTTGCTTGCGTGTTCGATATGTAGAAAACAACATCTTTGCCGCAATGACACTTCGAGGGAATACCATGGCATCCGCGGACTTTCTTCTCACCACTTGATTACCCAGAATTGCAACTCATATCTGTTGGGGAATGAGATAAGAGTTTTGGATTGAGATAAGAATCGAAAAATCAAATTGGGGAGAAGAGAATTAGGGATTTTGATTTCAAATGGGATCGATTTGGGGATTTTGATCTGTTTTCTCTCGGGTTCAAACGGTGTCGTTTTGACATTAACGGGAAGTATTAACGACCTGTTAACACTGGCTGATTGCTCCGTTTAGGGATTTAACGACATGTCGTTTTCGTCCTGGTCAACAAAATTTGTTGATTAAAACGGTAAGTCAACAGAAATTCATGTTTTTAAGGGTCTTACCTAAAGTTCGTGATTAAAATGGCCACAATTTGAAAGTTCGTGATTTTAACGACATTTTTCTCAAAGATTAAATATTACGAGTTCTATGTGTGGATTTGGCTCTAGTTTTGTGTGTTTACCTTATTACTTTGTTTTTGTTGTTTTTAAGTTAACATAATTTTATAATTGATTAAGATAGAGTAACACAAAAAAATTGTTAATTGTTATATACTTAAATTAACAGATTTTAATAATTTTTAAAAAAACACTTTTTTTTTTTTTGTAATTTTTCCACAAAATAATATTCAGTTACTAAAATATTTAGAAAGTTATAAATAAGAATTTCAATTACGGGTTTGTTTCCTTTTAATTAATTTATTAAATAAATCAATTCGAGCCAAATTTTTAGACATGGATTTGTTTAAACCGGTTCGTTTCACGCCCTAAATGACTAAAAAAATTATACAGTATTTCCAGAGAAAACGACGTCGAGTAGTGCGTTTCACGCCGGCTTGGTACTGTAGGCATCTCTGATTCTCACTTACGCCACTCTTTTATTCCTTTTTGTTCGTCTTTCTCTAAAACCAATCTGTGAACGAACTTGTTCGTCTGCAAAGAGGAGTCTCCACAGTTCCATCCATGTCTGGTGAAGGAGACAGGACCCTCAAAGCTATCTGCTACAAGCCTGGCTCTCTCCAGTTGCTTGACCAGGTTCTCTAAACCCCTTTCACTTGGATAAAGTTTTCAAATTTTTTACTTTTTCCCAATCTGTTTGTTGAAAACGTATTTCAATTTCGTCTAAATTGATAACAGAGGAAGCTTCCTTTGGAGACAACTTACTTAGAGATCCGTGATGCTTCAGATGGATGGTTAAAGTCCTTACCTTTTTGATTTAGATTCTCTGAATTGTGCAGAAAAAAAAGTTAGTAAATTTGATGGTTTTTAACAGGAGTGCTATACAGGAAATGGTTGTACGTGGTGCTCCCGCTATAGCCATTGCTGCAGCACTTGCTTTGGCTGTGGAAGTCTTCAACTTTAATGGTTTTGATGGGTCATCTGCAGATGCTGTTGCTTTTCTTGAGAAGAAGTTGGATTATTTAGTTTCAAGGTACTGAATTTGGAATGGATCATTAGATCAATTTTTTTAAGTATCTTGGTGCTTGTTTCTTTGATTGCTAAATTATTTGCTCTCTGTATGCTTCTTTAGCCGGCCAACAGCAGTTAATCTTGCAGATGCTGCATTGAAACTTAAAAAAGTTATAGCAAATGCTTTGGCTATTTCGACTGAAACCAACTCTATTTTCAAGGTAACACAAAGAGTGAGCCTTTTTTTTTTTTTTTTTTTTTTTGCTTTTGTAAGTTTAGTTCATTCGATGTGCTTGTTGTTCTTCAGGCATATATTAAAGCTGCTGAGGATATGCTTGAAGATGATGTCGCTTCAAACAAAGCAATAGGAGCCTTTGGTTCTAGCTTGTTGAGGCAACAAGCCAAGAATCCTGACAAGCTTTCTATTCTGACCCATTGCAACACTGGCAGGTATGGATTTAGATAGATTCTGAATTGCTTAGATACACAGACATATGTATATCTCTATGTTCTGAAAAACTAACTCAAGTTGAGTAATAGCATGTTACTTACTACATATAAGCCTGCAGTTTCAACCAAATCGATTTGTGTCAGTCAGATAGTAACTAAGAATTCCCTTTTCTATGTAGCCTTGCTACTGCTGGATATGGAACTGCGCTCGGGGTCATTCGCGCACTCCACACTCAAGGAATCTTAGAAAGGGCATACTGCACAGAAACTCGTCCATTCAATCAAGTAAAACTCATTAGTTGATGCTCTTTCTTTTTGAATATTAATGGTCATCAAAAGAGCCTTTTAAGAATAAGAATCCGTAGAAATCTAGAATATCATAAGTTGTTTGGGAACATAAGTAGCTGTAGTTTGACATTTGTATCAAGTAGTTTAATACCTTAATCTTTAGTAGATACTCCCCTGGATCCATTGTTTTATATGGTTTTCATATCTCTGTTGAAGGAAAGTCTTTTGAATTACTAAAAATGACAATTGACAGGGATCGAGGCTTACAGCGTTTGAGTTAATGCATGAGAAAATCCCTGCAACTCTCATTGCAGACTCAGCTGCAGCTGCACTGATGAAAGATGGTCGTGTGGATGGTGTCATCGTTGGAGCAGATCGCGTGGCTTCAAATGGTACACTCGAACACCTTAGATAATCCATTTTACTCTACCGAGTCTGATTCCTTTTGTATGAATCACTTCACTTTTATTTCAGGTGATACTGCTAACAAGATTGGGACTTACAGTCTTGCCCTGTGCGCAAAACACCACGGGATCCCATTTTACGTTGCTGCACCTCTTACCTCAGTTGATCTCTCACTTTCGTCTGGGAAAGAAATCGTGATAGAAGAAAGATCTCCGAAGGAGTTGCTGCACACACATGGAGGACTTGGTGAACGCATTGCAGCACCAGGGATCTCGGTTTGGAACCCAGCTTTTGATGTGACTCCAGCAGAGCTGATTGCGGGAATCATAACCGAGAAGGTTCGTTTTCCAAAGCTTACTTGTTCTAAGTTTATTCTGAGGTTTGAACAAAACCGGAAGATTTTTATACTCACTCATCTCAATCCTCAACGTGTCCTGTCTGCAGGGGGTCATAACTAAGAATGGCAATGATGCATTTGACATAAGCAGCTTTGCGCAGAAGATGACAGGCAACTCATCTGGTTGAAGTAAAGAGTCGGCATTGCGACTTGTGGATGTTCCCCTCTCTGTATACTTGCAACGAAGCAAATTACTTTGTAATGTTTGAACTACTAAAGTACACTCTGGTAAAATTTGTCTGAAAATAAGAAATAATCAACAAGGAAAACGTCATCTGCAGTCACTTTATTCTGTATTTTAAATTTAGTAGTTGTTATAAACAAAAAGAAATAAATTAAAAATGTAGTTATCAAACATAAAACAGTGGGTACGAACACGAGAATTAGAGTACGAATATGAGATCAGGTATACTCACCCCATGTGCACAAGTATTACATGTTAACGAACCCCTACTACTTCGTTAAGTGTATACGTAATGAAATACATATACACTAAACGGAGGACTCATATGAGGCAAAAAAAGTGTTAACATGATCTGTTTATGTGAACAAAGTATTACGTGCTAATAACCGGCCCCTAGTACTTGGAATAATTGTTGGACATCAAAAAGTACTGTGCACGTCAAAAAAAAAAATACGAAAACAAGTCTGGTGGTACCGACGCTAAAAAGTGAGAACGTATAAGCGATAGGATTTTGGTTATAGATTTGCAAAATCTAACAACCTTTTTCTCATTAATTCTCAAAAAAAAAAAATTTAAAATTAAAATCATATTGTAATAATTTTTTGGATGACAAAATTGTAATAAAATCAAATTAAAAGATTTAAGGGCAAAAAGAAAAAAAGTAAAGTTTTCTATTCTCCTAATTTAAATAGTGAATGGTTCTATACACCAAATAAAGTTTTAAAAACTGTCCAATTCTCCAATTAACCCTTGAATTTACATGTATGATAAGAAACTAGAAAATGTTCATATGGGCTTTCACATGCATGTTTTCTCAAATAAAATATGTTCACCAAATTTGACTAGATATTTTAAAAAAAAAAATATTTGTTAAAGACTAGATTTATTAAATTATTTTAACCTCTTACAAAAATTAAGAGGAAAAAAAAATAATAAGAAATATTTTTCAAATATAGAAAATAAAATATTTTATGCTAAGTTTTATTAAATCCAATGATAAACAGGTAATGTAAGACTAAGCAAAAAAATTAATAATCCAATGATGGAAAATATCTTAATTAATGTTGATATTGACTATAAAAACAGAATACATTGGATATACATTTATTAAAAGATACTGACATAAGGACTAAGATAGGAAACATATCTACAGGTTTTTAATGTTTGAAACTTGGACGGTATAGATCTTTCAAACTTGATCTAACGGCCTTTATTTTCCATCAAAAAAATAGAGCCCTTGCAAAACTCTATAAATATGAGTTCATAGTCTGTCATTTTCTTCACACTGAAAAGATAATAATAATACTCACTTGGTTTCAAAAATTTGTTTTCATATATTCTCTCATCAGCATTTCTCCCCAGCCTCTTGTTTCTTCAAAATGTGAGTGATGTATCAATATATATATATTTTTTCAATATTTTACTCGTGTTTATGTTTGAATACATATTGTTTATGTGTGTATTTGCTTTGCTTAGATCTTCAGTGATTTACTACGTATTTAAAGATTAATCTATTCCTGTCAAAAGTTAGATATATAATCTAGTTTCTCGCGTCGTTTATTAATGTTCACTAGGCTTATTATTACCATATATTCTAGTATGAAATCTTAATGTTCCTTGTTGTTGATGCATGTCCTAATTTTGCTCAGATTGAAAGAGGACGTGGTCGACCACTGAGTTGACAAATCTCGACAAAAAAAAAAAAGGTTGAAGATGAGTGGTAGAAGACGTAACGAATCAATTCCATACTTTCTAGGTGGAATCAGTGAGAAGGATCAAGAGACGGGAAACCATGCGCTAGTGACTAGTCTGATGATGCGCTTCGACGCAACAAGGAGACGTTTGAGCCAAACTGGGAATGCGCATGGTGAGGTTGCAACAGCCATAAGTACTTTTAAGAGACTCAAACTGTGTACAAACACAAGAAAGCGATTCGGTTCCGTGCCCGGAGTTGATGTAGGAGACATCTTTTTCATCTGGGGTGAAATGGGTTTGGTCGGGCTCCATTCAGCCCCTATTGGAGTTGAGTTAATAGGAGTCGAAGGCAGCGGAGAGAATACCCCAATTGCTGTAAGTGTAGTCTCTTCAGGGGAAAATGCTGATAAAACTGATGATCCCGAGTCATTGATATTTACAGGGTTTGGTGGTACAACCAAGTTTCATGATCATCAGCCATCAGACCAAAAGCTTGAGGGTTTGAATATCCCACTAGAGGCAGCTCTTCGGAAGTTAAGTGCCGTGAGAGTGATAAGAGGTATGAAGGATGAAAAAAGGACAAATGGTAAGATTTACATATACGATGGAATATATTTCATTACAAGTATGTGGGAAGAGAAAGGTCAAAATGGGTTCAAGGTGTTCAAATTCAAATTGGTGAGGCAACCTGATCAAAAACCTGCTTTTGGTATTTGGAAATCAGTACAACAATGGAAGAATGGTTTGACTACAAGACCAGGTCTTATTCTTGAAGATCTCTCTAACGGAGCTGAGAATCTAAAGGTATCTGTGGTGAATGAAGTTGATGAGGAGAAGAATGGTCCTGCCTTGTTTACTTATGTGACATCACTCAAACATGCAGTTATCAATATTCAACCGGTGGTTGATCGTTGCACTTGTCGACAGGGGTCATGTGGTGCTTCGAGAAGTGGTAATTGTGCATGTGTTCAGAGAAATGTAGGCGGCTTACCTTACGTTGACAAGGCTTTAGTCACTCGTGGACCCATGGTTTTCGAATGTGGTGGGTCGTGTGCTTGTTCTGATAAATGCAAAAATAAAATGATTCAGACCGGGTTGAACTTCAGTTTCGAAGTGTTTAAGACAAGGTATTGTGGCTGGGGTTTAAGGTCATGGGATCCTATTCGAGCAGGAAGCTTCATTTGCGAATTTGCTGGTGACATGATCATACCAAAAGGCGGTGAAGAAGAGGATGATTATGTATTCGATACTTCAAGGGTTTATAACTCGTTTAAGTGGAATTATGAACCTGAGCTTGTTGGTGAGGATGCTTCAAATAAAGTCTCTGAGGCGATTCGTGTTAATTTATCATTGGTGATTAGTGCTAACAAGTCAGGAAATGTGGCTCGATTTATGAACCATAGTTGTTCACCCAACGTTTTCTGGCAGCCGATTGCTCGTGAACTAAATGGTTTATGGTGTATGTACATTGGATTTTTCGCAATGAAGCATATACCTCCATTAACGGAGTTAAGATATGATTATGGAGCATCTCCAGGAGTTGGGCAGAAGAAGAGGTGTCTATGTCGATCAAAGAAATGTTGTGGTTTATTTGGATAGCGATTTTTTTGTATTATTGAGTGAGTCATCATCTTTTTGTCAGAATTTTATCTTTCTACATTCTCTATAATCTTGTATTCCCTTTCTTTTACTAATAAACTGAGCTCTTTTGTTATACATATGACTTCAACTTCTTCGATTCCCTTTGATTAAATAAATCTACTTAAGACTCTTTCTATTTTTCCATATAAGGTCAAACCCTCTTACAATTTATATATATAAAAAAAAGAGTTAAACCTTACAATCTATCTCAAAACGGCATTGGTTAAAGAATAAAGATAGATAAATATGATATAACATTCATTGCTCGGATTCAAACTCTACATGTAAGCGGATAAAGAAAGAATCCAGCGCCAGCTCCTCAAGCTTCAAACTGAATTTTAAGCAGTACCACCTAGAAAACTCGAGGCAGCTTACCCAAGATCCATCGACTTGACAAATGACAATCGAGTGAGTCGATGGCTTAGCTTTGGTTGGATGATCCTAGTTGGTGTTATCTTTTTGATCTTCTAGAATCAATCACTTCTCAAGGTTGGCTCCTCTTATATTGTCTACTGTGGAAAGTCCAATGGATTAATGTGGAGATATTCTTTAATAGCTTTATTCTAACTGTTGAATGTTGATTTAAAGGTTCAGCACACATTTTTTATTCGTTAATATATAGCTGCTCAGTCTTGAGAACAATCGAAAAATAGCGGTTTAGTGGAACTAATCTTGAAAATGTTCCTAATGGTTTTTTTTATGAGCAGGTGGGAGATCCTAAGTTTGTGTTTGAGGCCAAAACAATTTAAAAAGGATGGAAGTTTTGGTACTCAACACATTGAATTGGAGATTGCAAGCTCTAACTCTGTTCTCCTTCATTGATTATTTCGTCAACAAGACCAGCAATCACGTCTCATCTAATATGTTAGCAGAACCTTAACAGCCGTTAAATCATATAACGCCGATCTGATCCGATCCAAAAATCCGAATGCCCAGGACTATTACAAACGAATACGTATATTATAAAAAATATCCATCAGTTTCTTTGTTGATCTGTTAGTATGCAAATTTTTCTGTGCTCGTAGTGCCAAAGATTTTTCACTGAGAAAAATAATATAGGTTTTATTAATTAATTAATCTTTTATCATTTGTTGTATACTTGTAATTCATGTTCTGTATTTTGCTCTAACGACGGCAATATATGTGACTGTATTTGCGTTATAAGTTATATTGATTACTAGAATTGGACCCGCCACGATTTGAAATTTTTTCTAATTATATTGTAATTTTTATTTAAATCACTATATATGTGATTGTTTTATTTATTTTAAAAGTCTTTTTCTTTTGGGATGAAACAATATGATATGAAATCATTTATAAATATGACTTATGAAATAATATCTATTTTGTAAGATCTAGTCTAGTAGATTTAGATTTTTACCCGCGGTACACTGCGGATTAAGCTATTTGTTAAAAAAAAGAATTTTGTTTGTTAATTTAATTTGATTTGTTTAGTTTTTTAAATTATATATTGTATTTTGATGTTAATTCTATGATTTAAACCACAATATAACGCATATTAATTTTAGGACCAAATTTATAACATATATATGTCAAAATCATCTTGACCGAGAAAGCCTCCATCAAATAAAATTATTCCAAACTTTAATTTAATATGAGAAATCATATTTTCTAAATTTCAACCCATGCTCTAGCAAAAAAAATCATATTTCTTGAAGTTTTTCATTCTATAGTGACATATTATTGACATGTGCTATAACAAATCAAATGAGAGTGTTTATAATTTTAAATTTTTGATCTATCATATATTTCTGATATTCTTAAAAATATCAAATTAAGCTATTTTTAAATACTTCAAATTAAATTATTTAAAAAGTTTTTATAGTATATAAAATTATACAATTCAACATAAGAAATACATAAAATTGAATTTAAATATTCAAATTTTTACACGTTATTCAGTCAAATTTTAGTTGAATAGTTTTTTTTAAAGAAGAATATTATTAAAGCTTGAATATTTTATAGATTGAACAATTTATATTGGTTTTAATAGTATGACTTTATAGTGATTTCAATACATGATAAATCAAAGTTCATGTCCATTTGTATTCAGAATCATTTTGGTCATTTTTTTTTAGTGTGACTTTGAATCTTTGCATAGTTTTCTTAGGCAATGTGGTTGAAATATTTTATACATTTTTTTATTCATCAATTGAGCAATACATGTCCGTTTAAAAAAGTTTAAATTATATCATATGCAAAAAAAATCATAAATTTTATTAACTAAATATATTATATAATAATTTAAAATAATTTAAATATAAAATCAAATAAAAATGAAAGAAGAATCAAATGTTATCTTTTAAATTTCCTTATCTTTTAAATGTTACCTATAATTGATTTTATATGTTACCATAATTAACTAAATGCATATTATCCCTAATTACCAAAAATCAAACTAACCTGTATATTATGATACACCTAAATCTTCATAAGTTTATAACCGAAAAATCATATATAGATCTATTATATAGTCTACACAAAAAAGTCATGTACTTCCGAAATAGTAAATAGGGGATTACCAAAAATCAAAGTAACCTATATATTATGATACACCTAAATCATGAATGTCATAAGTTTATAACCAAAAAATCATATATAGATCTATTATATAGTCTACACAAAAAAATCATGTACTTCCGAAATATTAAATAGGGGGTATCTTCTTTTTGGTTACAAGGATATTTCCTATTCTAAATTGCTGCAAAAAATTCATATAATATTAAGTATCTCTAAATTGATATACATTTATCTATCTTTGATATAAAACAACAATAGTAGTTAACTTAAAATAGATATGAAGAAAATTGAGAATATAGTTTTTTTCTTTAGTGATCAGTTATGAGCTGTGAGATTGATTAAAGAAAATTTGAAATCTAAAGAAGAAAGAAAATATCATAAGAAAATTATTATGCTGTAAAATAAATTAGAGTCAACTCTAGTATACTACCTTAACTATACTGCTTCTTCGATGTACACCCTAGACTTTTTGCCTCTTTTCTAAACATCATAAACAATGTTTTTCCTTATCAAACATCATGAACTACACTTACTCTTCTAATCGCAAAATAGTGACTCTAAATTGCGATTAGATTTAGTAAAGCAGTAATTGCGTCTAAAATACCATGATTATGTTAATTGAACCAAAAAATCGAATCCATATGATTAATCAAATCCATTCTTCTTCTTCATAGCGAAAATCTCAAATCTTAAGGTTTTAATTGTATCAATAAAGTAGAGTGTTTAATTAAAATTTCTTGAAAATGCCGACAGGTGTTCTTAAGTTGTTTCTTTGCAGAGATCAAAGATATCTACTGTTAAAGCCGATGGTTTCTCATTGTTTAAAGAAACAAAACTATCACCAAGATCACAAAAACTCCAGAAAGTACCATTCATGTTTATAAAACTAAACTAAAAGAGCACGTTCATAGACTTAAACTTCACTCATAAACCACTTTGTCGGTGCTTACTTATGATAAACGAATATAATATTTATATTCGAAGACCTTACAAGAGAATTGAGAGGAGAGAAACGAGTTCTTGTCGTATTGAAATTGAGAACAATGAGGAAAAGAGAAACCCTAAGAAATGAGAATTTTAATTTTATTTATTATGCTAATGCTTCATTAACTGTTGTTCCAATCAACTTTGGTTTACTTAAAAAGCGTGGTCGTTTAAACGCCACTATCAGTTTAGTAAATACAATCACAATTTAAAATCGCTATGTTGCAATTATGAGAGAATGTATAGTTTGTGATGTTTGATAGAGTAAAAAATTGTTTATGATCTTTAGGAAAGAGGTGTCATCATTTACATATTCTTCTATAGAAGATCTTAGATATAATGTATATTTATGTGTACACACATAAATTACTCTTTATAGATATAAATAGTATATCTCATTGTGATATAATGAGAATATATTTATGTGTACACACACCCTTCTATAGATATAATGTATATTTATGTGTACACACATCTTACTATATTAATAGAGAAGTACAAAATTAAAAGTAACTTTGAAAAATGTAATAAAATTACATTCAAAAGCCATTAGAAATTTTTAAATAACGTGTAAAATTGTTAATGGTATAAAAGATAAATTATTATTATTAAGTACTGCTTCATAATCAAGATATTATCAGATGATTTAACTTCTCAAAATCACTGTTACATGGATAACAATCGATTATAGTAGGATACACTAATCAAATATTTCAAACCAAAAAATATTCCCTTAACAAAATCTCATAAAATATTCCCATAAGATATCTCCTTAACAAAAATATATCATAAGATACTTCTCAATATCATAAACTCCCGATCAATTATTTGCTTAACCAAAAATAAATAATTTCTTTATAAAATTTATTATTACAGATTTTTTTTAAAATAAAATGTTCAGCCCACGGTATACCGCAGGTTAGTACCTAGTATCAAGTATATATATATATTATACACACACAAAACCAAAACACACATAGTGCATGAGTATGTAATGAGTTTGAGATGTTGATCATTATAGAATATCAATTCCTCTACCCAAATATCAAAAAGCTAAAACGTAAATAAAATCAAAATAGGTAAAATTTTGTAAAAATAAATCTTACTTTTTTTTATGAAGAGGAAAACAAGTTTTTATCGATCCAGGAAAACATTTTTGAGCAATTAATAAGTTTTCTTTTGTTGGTAAAATGGTATATCCTGAACTTTTTTTACATTGTTTACAATTTTTATTATGCAGATATTATTCTCCCTTGAGACTTGTTGATATCCTCTAGAAACAAAACTAATGGCAGTCATAAATTTGTCATCTCTTCTAGTACACTTGTCGTTCATGATTTTTGCTCTCATCCTTATGCCCATGATTTCAGGTAAACACATCTATTTGTCAATTATTATATTATTTTTTTGTTTTTTTTAAAAAAATGTCGATATTTTTTCACTTGGTAAATCTTCAAATTCATTACTTACAAAAGGTGTTTAGATTCCCTATTTATATATTATTTAGATTATTAAATTAATGAAAATATTACTAATATATATGTTTATACATCAAATAGGCCAAACATGTCCTCTGGTTGATAAAACATATATGCTAGAGAGGTGGATAGACGCATCGAAATGCAATGAATCATGTCAATCTTTGGATGGAAAATGGAAAGAAGGATATTGTAGGTATTTTGCTGGTATTGATTATTGTTGTTGCAAACACCATTTGAAATCTCTACATTCTCCCATGTCAAGTCCTCCTAATAACTAATTAACTTATAATTTAATGTGCACTCTCAAAACTATAAGAATAAAATATATCTAAATTTGCCTTCATGTAAATAAATTTATTCGTCCACTATCTTATGTAAGAGTCTTCATGAAGCACATCATCAAATTCCTTAATTAACTTCCATTTAGGCAGTGTTTGGAATGGCTCATAAGTAGTGAACCGTACCTTTAATGTGTAAGAAACACAATTATTTTCCATTTACTAAAAAAATTATGTATGTTGTTAATCTTTAAGAGAAAAAAAATAGATATTGATTTCCCTGATATTTTGCATGTGAGAATCTCCTCATATATGAGGAATTAAATGGGCGATTTATCTTTATTTTCTGAGCATTAAAATAATTATTTTATTTAATAAAGTTATAATCATATCAATAATATTTTTTTTTTGAATTATTATTATTGTAGTCATTCAAGATATTAAATTTTTATTCTGATTAACAAACTTATAGAGAATTCAGTAAATAATCTAATATATTAAAGAAAAAGTCAAGAGGACTAGCATTCACCCTCACATTCAGAGATTATTCATTTACCCCTTAAACTTGAATTTTCTATTTTTCAAAATAAGTAGGATACCACAAATGTACACAATATTCCAAGCAGAAATGTAAAGAAATGATGATACTCTTTGACCAAATATATAGTCAAAATGAATTAATTAGAATTAAGATAAGTGTCCTTAGATACTCAACTTATCTTTAATGATATTAACATAAATATTTTTTACCAGTAGCTACCCAAATCTGATTCTTATTAACAAATTTCTAGATAATTTAAAAAATAATATAAAATAGGTTATACGGGGAAGTTGGCCACGACTTTGAGGGATTTTCATTCAATCATCGGTACCAAAGCATCTTCACCGATTATAAATTTATGATGATCACTTAACAATACATATTTATTTTTAATATAATTTATAAATAAAATTTAAATTTTAGATATTTATATTAATATATTTGAAGTACATTTTGTGTTATGCCCTTTTAGTTTTGTTTATTTAAAAAATTATTTACAACATTAACCCTTAAAAAATTTCCAAAACTAATATTACTCCAGATTTTGCTTCCTAAATATTTTACATTTTATTCCAACTAAAAAATAACAGCAATCAATATGGAAATAAAAACTATTATATATTTAACCACACATTTTGTTGTGTTTTGAAGATATTCTATATCAAAATCCTTCGCAAACAAAGAAAACAACAATTTGATTCCCATATTGTTTTCCAAAACCTGTGAGCTTTGATTCTTAACGTAATAAAAACTTCGATTGAATTTATTTAAATATTATAATTAACATTTATAAACTTAATAAAAATTTTTAATTGTTATGAATATGTAAAATTAAAAAAGTCTAAAATAATATATAATGTGGTTATATAGTAGATGAGTTCTAAAGATGACATATTGGAATTAATAAAATATTATTAAATTTGTGTTAACACGGGTTAAATCCTCGTTTAATTATTTATCAACACTACTAAAAACTAATATTATAATATTTGACATAAACTCAAGTTGATTTAACTAAGATCGTATAAAATAGTTAATTCATTAGGAAAAATGTGACTTAATCACAACATATAAATTACTAATTATGTATTCAGATCTCTTATTTTTTTGTTATAATAATTAAAAATCAAAATAGAATCTCAAACACTAAACAAAACAAACTAAATATAACAAACAAATGGTCATGAAGTGTATTGCGGGTTAAAATAATAATATAAATATTTAGTCGCACAACAAACGGAAAATTTAGTTATTCCTCTATTTACAAAACATCTAATATTTAACAAATAGATACAACATAAAATATAAATTATATGCCTGCGGTATACCGCGGGTTAAAATCTAGTTAAATATAAAAGTATTACACTTAAAATATAACAATTAGTTATAGAATTTCTAATAAGTAATTAAAGAATGAGCTCAGCGGCTCTTTAGATAAAGAAAAATTTACTCTTTATTTCTTTAGATTGATTAGGTTACATCACTTGTCCTTATATAGACATTACAATATTAGGGTTTTGCTGCTATAGGACAGAGCTCACTCATCACATGAGTCAAGACATTCAAAAGTCAAATATATTCTTCAGTTATATTGGCTCTGTAACGGTCAATTGTGGTCTTTGCTTTGTTGACTGTGTTTTTGTCCATTTGTGTAGGTAGAGGTAGCTGTTGGAAGGTTGGAGAAACTTAAATAGTTGTGGGCCTTTCTCTGTTGGACTGAGCTGAAGAAATCTTGTTGGGCTTGACGGTAACGGGCTGGTGCGAGGTAGAGCCCATTACCGTTTTAATCACTCCAGTCCTTGGAGCAATCTCTTCATCTTTTTTCTTCACTGTTACTCGATTCCACTTCTGATCCGATTCACTTGTGATCTTGACAGAATAAGTCGGAGCTGTTGAGTTCTTGCTCGGAGCTGTAGAGTTCTTGCTGATAGTAATAAGTATCTGTGAGGTTTTTTGGTAAGAACCCATCTTGATTCTCTCTCATTTTTTTCTACCAATCTAAACCCACATTTCATTGTGAAATTCTTCTCTAGGGAGAGCCTAACAAGAGTCTTACAACTTACATAGGTAAAAAATATAGAGAATCACTATATGTTGTTTGCATAACTAATTTTATAACCCAGACAAAGAAACAACAAACGAAATAACTATTACTACAAAGTAAAAGGATAAAGGATTATAACAACCCAAGATATAGAGAGAGTGTCCTTTCGACAGAAGACTAACCAGTCCAGCAAAAGGGTAACCTTTGACAAGCCTCTGATTGCTTTTTCTACCAATCTAAAAGACTATGAAGATGCAGCATTTGAACGAGTCACTAAAGAAAACAATTTTATTGCGACGTATTTTTGAGATAAAAAAATTTCATCACAAATTTGTGACACTTTAAATACAATATTATGACTAAATTTATTTGTCACAAATTCATAGTATTTTCGTCACTATATTGTGACGGAAAAAATCAGTAACAAAAGTTTGTCACAATTAGTGACGAATATGCTACAATAATATTAATCGTCACTCTTATGACTACATTGTGACCAATATGTTGTTGCAAACTAGTTATGAACTTATAACAGATATGCAAGTCATATTTTGTGACATTAAAATGACTAAACAATAGTTATAAAATAGTATAAATTATTATGTCTAAAGCCCATTAAGCCAAGTCTCTAACCCTAATTTAACAAGATTATTTAAGTGATGATTAGGGTTTTATTCTTTATAATTTGGTGCCTCCCAAACCTAGAGAGAGAGAGAGAGAGAGAGAGAGAGTAAACCATTTGAGAGAAAGAGAACAAAGAGCCACAATTGAGATTAAGGACAGATCTTACATGTCCTAGGAGATGGTGGAAAGAAGGGGTAAACGGACTCTTTTATGGACGAATTTTGGTGAGCAATTTCCCAACCCATGGATGTAAGTATTCCCTAAAGGATTTTGCAACCATTTTTGTAGATTAAAAGTTATAAATGTTTTCTCAATAGTTTTTTAAAGAATCTACCACATTCCAAAACTTATCTTATGTATTCTACCACTTTCCTTTACTCCTTTCAAGCAATACCACAACCCATGTGTAGAAAGACGAATATAACACTCCTCATAGTTGTTTCTTTATTTTATTTTTGGCAAAATTGTTTCTTTTTTAAAAACATAACCCTAATTTTCTCTCTAGTTTACCATCAGCCGCCAAAAAAAAAAATTCAGATCTGATGTGAGACTGTGGTGGCTTCTATACCATCGGTTATGGCCTCCTGTTTCTCTTCAGCTTTAGTTTTGTTTAGCTTTCTTGTTTTTCTTTTGATGGAGTTTTGTCTTTCTGGGCTTGGTTGAAATTTAAAATCAAGATGTATTTGCAGTAATTGGGCTAGCTTTTCTGTAGTCTACCATTTTGTTGATTTTTCCTTGGTGGCCATCGTTTCACGCCATTTACAGAGTTTGCAATGGTCCGGTTTCGAGTTTTGCATTTGTGGGTTCTTCTCTGAGAATGGTGGCTTGGGTATTTAAACACGCTTTGGCCTTCTCCTCTCTGTTTATCTAGGTAATTTCAAGTGTAGGCTGCGGCAATTTCAATGATGTTTGTTGACACACCGCCGTCTGCTCCAGCAAAGAGGTATAGATCTGCTCTGCATAATCTTATGTTGAGGTTGTGTGATGCACCCCCTGGCGGACAAATTCTGATGGACCAGATCCAGTAAACCAAATCCGGTGGACCTGTTCCGATGGACCACTTCTGGTCGACCTAACTTGTCCACTGTACTAATTATTTTGTCCATCATGCATATCTTCTTAAGCTGCAAGTGATCGATCATAGGATGAAACAAGTGATATGTCTATGAAAGACGTTGTCCACGATCCAGCCATGTTTACATTGTGGACCACACATTTGGTTGTAGATGGACCTGATCCGGTGAACCAGTTCCAGTGGACTAAATCTCTTTTTTGTTTTGGTAGACAAGTTAGTTTTGTTGTTTGTGGACAAGTTATACTTAATTACACTTAGATACTAATTTTCATGACTTGTATAGTACTAGTTTCACGACTTGTCCATAGACCCAACAAATTGGAATTTGTCCATCATAATGAACTTGATAAGTTATCTATATGCTCAACTTGTCTACAGAAATACTTTCTCTATAAATTCATCAAACATGATTTGTCTACAGCCTCAACAAATTGGAACTTGTCTACCCATAAAAAATTAAACATGATTTTTCTTTTGCTCAGCACTACAGTGCGTAATAAATGTCAAGCTACTAAAACATAAGGGTATTTTCGACATTTGTAATGCCACTTGTGGTATAATAGAAATGGAGTTTATGATTGTGGTAGAATTGGAAAGTTTTATATTGAATGTGTTAGATTAAACAAAATTCCCTTTTCTCAAACCTATTATGTGCAGATCTGCGAATTAACATCTGTCATCTTGTGAAATCTTTTCCCACTGCTACAAATTGAACCAGAAGCTGATCTGCCAGCCGTTGGAAAGATCGTTTCCCACAGCTACAATTTTTCGCAAATTTGTTAAAATTTTGCGAAAATCTTTTAATTATCATTTGTAACCATTTGAGACTATAGTTTCGTAATAATAAGATACATAATTAAAACGTTATTTTAAACACGAATTGTGACGATTTTAAGACGTTTTGTTAATCTGTAATTGAGACAGTTTTGTTACTTTTTTGTGTCGTAATTATTGATGACAAAATGGTTACTAATATATTCGTTGCAACTCTTATGACGTTTTTGTTACAAATAAAAATTTGTGACCATTGTATTGCAACCATTCAAAAATCGTCATAAATTCGTAACAATGTTTATATTGTGACTAAATATTTGGTCTTAATAAAATTATTTTTTTGTAGTGAGTGGATGTACTACTTCAAATGGACAAAGCACTAGTTCAAGACTAGGGTAACGAGTTCGCTATGTCGGTTGACAACATGGAACTGGAAGGATCCAGAAGCATGATACTTCGCAAAGGCGTAGAAGGCACATGGTGCTTCTAAAAGACTGAAGAGTTTCCTATTTACAAATAAAGAAGAAACATGAAGAAAGAGGAGAATTTCCTAATCCACAATAAAAAATGAAATTATTTGAATCCTATCAAAGATAAAATATGGGATTTGCTTGTTGTATAGCATATGTCTAGTTTTATATATAGAGTGCAAAAGTTGTTGTAAGCTTTAACACAAACAAGAAATATATAACATAGTCATTATGTTTTAGCTTTAGAAGAAAAAGAGCTAAGAACTTAAAAAGAGGGTTTGAGGTTTCTTGAGAGTTTCTAAGATTGGTTGTATATCTTATAAAGAGAGTTTTGAGAGAATAAGAAATTATTTATAACAAACTTGTGAACAGATTTTATATTAATAAAAAAAGAGTTTAAAAAAACCATTGTTCTATTACTTTGATTGATACAAATCGGCAGTTCTCGCATTTACAGACTATCCAAAAAAGGATCACCTCTCTTGATTACATCTCAAAACCGTGACTAAAGAACTTGATCCGACGATGGTTTGCGACAGCACCTTCATCATTGGGAAGAAGCAGATCAGAGTTGTCCATTGGCATCTGTTTTAAACTCTTGTTATATTTTCTTTAATATCTTCTTTTCATTTTCACTCTAACATAGGTATAAAGATAGAAACACATTGTACATACTTATCTAGAAAATTAAAAGGAGCAAAACAACCAAGAGTAAGTTTTGCTCACATATATATATTTAGCATAAAAAACCATTACATAGTTAACTTAAACTAATTATATTATTACATAAAGCAACACGAGTCTTTGAACTTTACAAGGAACAACATACTCATGTTGAGTCTAGCGAAACGAAATGTGCAGATGATATAGTGAAGAGCAGATCAACAACTTGTAGATTCACCATAGATATAGTCAAGAACCGCGATTACTCCAAAAACAAAAGCTTTATCTACACTTGCTTTTATCACCACCTTATATATATCTCTGCTCCCAACCCATTCTTTTATCTGAGCAATGACATATCCCGTGGAATCAATGATGCTACAATCCCTATCCGGGAAATATCCTCTTACATCAAAGTAGCAATTCCCCGGTTGGACGGAGATGCGGATTGAACCAATTATGGAGAAGCAAAAGTGTTTGGGATCCCTTAATGTGAAAATCGGTTTAGAACTTCCTTGGAAGTCGTAACTATAACCTCTCCACTTGTTATGAATGCTCAAAGCCTGCACCACTCCTCCCTACACCACCAATCAACACATATATTATTCTATAAACCAATCATATTAACTATTTCTCCTCTAAAGAAATATAGATTTATTTTAAAGAGGTCGCTTTATCTTGACGCATTACGTTCATCTATCTTAAGATCTTTAACGTATAAAGTAAATCATTTATTAATTTGTCGTTGTTTAGATAGCTACTTCACCACTATGTCACTTTTTTCCAAAAGCTAATTAAAAGATCATTTTAGATTTGTTTTCTAAAATTTAGAGAAATACTCCATCTTTTTCATAATATAAGATTTAGAGAAGATTTTTTGTTTTATAAAATATGTTGTTTTTAAGTTTCTATGCAACATTTAAATTAATTTAATATTTTATATTATGCATCATTGCTTGTTTTTAGTTAAAATTTTTAAAAGTAAACATGTCTGGGTGATTTTAGTTCAAACATCCTATATTTTGAAACGGAGCTAAGTATAAACATATGTTTTCACGGGAAAATTTTGAAAATTAATATACAAATTTGGAAAATCGATGATAATTTACTTTTTTTGGGGTGTGAACAAGGATGAGATGGTTGGGATAGAAACAAAGGTACCTTTTTGTGGATGAGAAGCAAATCGTTGCCATCACCATCTCTGAGAACTAACTCTCCTTTGATGCCAAGAACTCCACAACCGTCGATCTTGAAAACGATCTTCTCTTTGCAATCTGTGACCACGAAGCCACCACCGTTAACCACGTGTGGCCGCCGTCTTACAACCATCACCTCCTCCATCGAGGAACAATGCAACTTGCTCACCACTGCTTTCATTTTCTTTCTACTAACAAGCTAAACTCTTGTGTTATTCTTATATATAAATATTAGTATGGCCGTATGGGTCACTTTTTCTTTTTAGTTTCTTGACTCTATAGAAAGCAAGAAAGAAGAAGAAATGGTCCACTACATTTTTCAGTTATTCCAAATGTTCGGCGACTTACGTTTTGACTTTTAACATTTTTAAGCACCACGTCTCAACCTTTTTTCTATTTCTTTTTGGTATTTAGTCTCAATACAGTATATATACACAATATTAAAATATTAATAAGTATATACATGATGCAATAATTTGTTAAACCAAACCGTGTGGGATGTAAAAAATCATCGAGTTTCTTGTGACACAAAAATTCCAAATCTAAAATTTTGCAGTTCATTGGTACTATAGGGGAATAAAACAAAATATTCCATGTGGAAAATGTGAAATGTTTAGTAACATACGTATCCGTGTGGGAGATTGATTACTTGTGAAGGCGGAGGATAGTTGTGTGCAAGTCAAATTACCCTTTTTCATCTTCGTTTATTCTCTCTTACCCGTTTCTAAATAATTAGCTTACTTTCATAGTAAGAAAATGCTCTCATTGTTTTAGCCACAAGATAATTACCCATGAGTGTAATTTAAACATTATAATTTTTTTACCTATTTCTTTACTTGAGAGATTATATATGAGTGTATATACGTACGTGCTTCTAATTACTAATATTATGTTCTTATAAATGTGGATGCCAATATATAGGACTTGAAAAAGAAAAACCCTATTACTTGAAGTAACTTTCATTGTTTTCTTTTAGTAGCATCCGAAGAGGGAACAAATAAGATGATTACTCATGAAACACACTACTCTTTGATTGTTGTTTATATCCATCCAGTTGCTGAACAATTATATCCAATTGCGTCAAATCTATTGTCTTTTAGTTGTATTAGCTTATGCCAAGTTGATGCATATTTTAAAACTTCTCCGTAAACATGGATGTTGCAAGAGACTCATAATATGTCATCAGTACTTGTTAGCTTCACGTGATTTTGTATTGAGCGCATGTCCTCCAACTCTTTGTCTAGACTCTTGAGTGATGTCACACATTACGACGACGTTTACTTGTTGCTTATTTTTTAAAAAGACAATTTCATCAGTAAAATAGTTAACTGGAAAACTTGAAGCAACACAAATGACATCAACGTTCTTTTCCTGACAACATTTTTCTTCTACCATCCCGAACTTTTTTTTTGGGATGCCTTCTTCACCTACACACTCAATGACTCAAAAACCAAACATGAACACTTCCCACTACGTGATGATTATCATTACGGCTCTGGATGGGTTTTTGTTTAGCCTAAACCCAATCATCTAGATACCGAAATCATCCCAACAGGAAATTAACTTTAAAATAGAAAAACATCACTGGGGATGTTAGATTTGTGTTTCGTTGTTTTCTTTCAAAACCGGTTCCAAGAGAATGCAACTGGACTTCTTACTTCGTGCTGCGGATTGATCCAAGTGATGGATCCGAACTCAGCTTTGTTCGTCATACTCACTCCCTTCTTGCTAACAAATGTGACTGTGTACCTCTTCTTCTCTCCCACCCTTTTAAACGCAAGCTTTAATGGTTTAACCGAGATCCCAACACTAGGAGCCCCATTAACCATTACTTTGTACACCGAGCTTGCTGCACCAACATTTGTTACTTCCCTAGTGTACCGCACAACTCTTTTACCCCCAAACAAAACCGAGAAACTTGGGTAGTTGAGCTGACCAGGATCTGAGAACTTCTTCGAGCAGTTGACGCTTGGTCGCTTCACTATCGCAACAATGTGATCTACTGTGTACTCTAGAGAGCACAAGAACCTGATGTATTCCTCGGTTGAGATGTCGTAGACCAGACCCGGTGAGAGAGCCTTTTGGGGATCTACATGTCCCGAGCCGTGAGCATGTGGGTTAGAGAGGCTGTTGTCTGCAGCATCATGGAGTGGGGAGTTGGTGTTGTCAAGAACGTAAGCTGTGGTCATGAGGGCTGATTTGATAGCACTTGGACTCCACTCAGGGTGAGCTGCTTTCAAAAGACCAGCTAAACCACTGATGTGTGGGCATGACATTGACGTACCTAACAAAAATCAGAGACGTTTCATGTCAAACAAGACAAATCCAAACTCCAATGATTGAATATGTAATCATATCAAGTTTTTAAGAATCAGATCAAAGGTAATACTAATGTTGTTCAAGGGTAAAATTTAAAATTTCTCAAGAATCAGACCCTTTTCATGTCAGATCGAAACAATCTCCCAAGAATTCATGACCATATAGATAATCACTAATTTGAATATGCAACCAAAACCAAGTTTCAAAATTGAGCATCATTAACCTGTGAAGCGTAAGTAATAATACCTGACATGATGTTGAACTGAGTCCTCCTCGAGTCCTTCTCAAGACCAGTAGGACCAATAGCATCAGACCAACCAGCCAAGATGTTAACTCCAGGACCAATAACATCAGGTTTTAAGATCTCAGGAGTAACAGTATTTGGACCTCTCGAGCTAAAAGCAGCAACCACAGGGGACGGCTTAACATCAAGAACCGTTCCTTTAAAAACAAGAACAGCAGTTGGATTAGAATCGGACTTAACATACTCCCTAAGTAGATCACCAGTCTTCTTCCCTACAGCAATCGCCGGAAGCAAATGACTATCCGCCACAAGCTCCTCTCCACTCGCCGCAGTATTCGCCATTATCATCCCTAAACCACCAGCATCTCTCACCACAGCTCCTTTCTCAACTCTAGCATTCACACCTCTATCACAAACAACGATCTTACCACGAACTAGAGTAGAATCAAGCGAACCAGGTAAACAAAGATTACTAGAACTAGTATTCCCTTGATTATAAACCAATTCAAGAGGCTTCGTTCCCATTCCTACACCACTGTAAAGCGAAACGCCTGTAAGTCTCTTCCCGTTACCGAGATTGGCAAAAGCCGGGAAATCTCTATCTAAGGTTCCAGCACCAACAGTCATAACCCAAGGCGCAACATTAGCAACCGAAGCTCTAGTCGGACCACTGTTACCAGCTGAGCAAGACACAAAAACACCTTTCTCCATAGCCGAAAACGATCCAATCGCAATGGTATCGCGATAATACGGAGCGGAACCACCACCGAGAGATAAGGAGAGCACATCGACACCATCAAGTATAGCTCGATCCATAGCAGCGAGGATATCAGATCCAAAACAACCAGTACTCCAACAAACCTTATAAGTAGCAACACGAGCACGAGTGGCCATACCTCTCGCCGTACCGGCGGCGTAACCGAGGAAGCTAGCGTTTGTAACGGCGGATCCGGCGGCGGTAGTTGAAGTATGAGTTCCGTGTCCGTCAACATCGCGAGGAGAAACAGATTCACGTTTACTAGAGAAACCACCTCCTCCTGAAGCCATCTGAAAGCCTTTGGAGAAGCTTCTAGCTCCGATTAGCTTCTTGTTACACAATTTGGAATCGAAATCGGAACCAGATTCACATTGGCCTTTCCATTTAGAAGGAATCTCAGGCATATCAGTATCATCGAAACTTTTAGATTCAGGCCAAACACCGGTATCCAAAACTCCGATTATGACGCCGTTAGAAGCCGAGCCGAGATCTTGACCAGTGTAAACACCGAATTCGGAATTGAGACCGAGGAATTCAGGTGTGCGAGTGGTGTGCAGCGTGTAGACTGGATCTTCGAAGACGTCGAGGACCGAATCGGAGTCGCGGAGGAGAGAATCGGCTTCGTCGGAGTCGAGGTAAGCGGAGTAGCCATGGAAAGAGGTTGTGTAAGTGTAGAGGAGAGATGATTCCGATTGGAGTTGGGAAGTGTACCAATCGTGGTGAGTTTGGAATGAGTCTGGTTTATCGGAGTGTTTGACTCGGACGATGTAGGTTTTTTTAGCGGAAGAGTGGTGGAGGAGGAAGAGGAAGAGGAAGGTGATGATGGTGATGGTGATGGAGGAAGAGGCCATGACTGTGAATGATAGAAGCAGAGAAGAGAGAGTGAGAGAGAATTAGGAATAATAATAAGAAGATAAAGAGAGAGAAAAAAAAAAAAAAAGGGTGGCCACGTAAGGGACGTGTGACCGTTAGGATAGAAATAACGGGAATGCCATCGTCGGTGGGGGAGTTTTGAAAAGAGTGTGGGAAACACAGCTGGAGACACGATAGAGACTACTTACATTGGCTCTGTTGGCCCATTCTTCCTTTTTTTTTTTTTTTTTTTTTATTGGTTTACTCAACGTTCCTTCTTTTCTTCTTTTTCTTTTTTCAACCTTCTTTTTGTGTCTTTTTCAGTTTTTCTCTTCTTCTTATTAATTTTTTTTTTTTATATATAGGTTTAAATTTAATTCCCATAGATTTTTACACGGGAAACATTTTCTTTTATTTTCACTCATGTCTTTACTTGGTTATGTTTATATAATTATATTGGGCTTGCGAATTTGTTGGGAAAACGAGCTATTTCTCCCCGAAAACTATCATATCTAGTCAGATAGAGCCCGAACTTTAACCTCAATCAATATATCCATCAAAGAAACATTCTATACATATTTCTCCCCAAAACAAAAGTTTTATATTTAAATCTCCCCAAATCTCGGTTACATCGGTTTACACTTCAAACCCGAATTAAACCAAATATTAAACCACTAAAAGTTGATTGTAAACTGAAATTAAATCCAACCAACCATTAATTAATTTGATATATCCTCTTGGCCCGATTCTTCCAGCAACAAATGATAATGATAAATTTGATTTTCAATTACAAAAACTAATTGGATAATTAATTGTAATTAACTATAATTGTTAGAGAAGGATAATTGTTAGAGAAGGAATATTATGATACAGATGAGAGGAAGTGATGGCCGAGAGTCGTGTCGCAAGAGATAACGGAGATGGTGGGGGAAGGAACAGAGCCATGGATTATTGCGACTGCGCTGTTTCGTGGACTACCCAGATCGCCTTCACCTTCTCCGATCACCACCACCATCTCGACATGTCTCTCTCCCGTGAAGACTCGCTTTTCCTCGACTCCTTTTTCTCTCCTCAACCGTCTCCACTCTCCACCTCGCTGAGTCCACTCGGTTGGAACAGCTCTTCACTTACCAGATCTCAAAATGATGGATTGACGACAATGAAGCTGTGTCCATCTCTCTCCTCTCCTCCTCTTCTTCACTCGTCTTCTTCTCCCCTCCTCCTCTTCTTCACTCGTCTTCTTCTTCAACAACCTATGGTTTTAAGTGCCAATCTGGTTTTCTTTGGTTTTAATTGGTTTTGTTTTGATTTAATCTAATATAAATCTGGTTTTCTTTAATTTTAATTGGTTTTGTTTGTCTAGTAATTGGTTAAGTGAATAATAACCGATGAAACCCAAATTTATGGGGTAATAGAACTGAAACTATTAATTGGGGGAGATTTAAATATAAAACTTTTGTTTTGGGGAGAAATATGTATAGAAGGTTTCTTTGATGAATATATAGGTCGAGGTCAAAGTTCGGGCTCTATCTGACTAGATATGATAGTTCTTGGAGGGAAATAGCTTGTTTTCCCCGAATTTGTTTGTATAGTTTGATGAAATGTTGTTGAGGATTATAACATCTTTTAAGGGTAACTAATTAAGTTGTTGGACTGTCTTTTGAAAATTAAGATCATTTAAGGATACCAACTACTACTACTACTACTACTACTACAAGAAATAAAACTATTCAATTACTTTTTTACAAGTTTTCCTCTCTTCAAAAAAATATAATTTAATTTTCAAAAAATCAACAATAATTTTTTTAGTAATATTACGGAAGTAGATAATAAAAAATTATTCTTTATAAAAATACTCTATCAAATTTTCATTACAAATATAGATTTTAAGGAAAAAAATCAATAATCAATACAGAGTTAAAAGCTTCAAATACTAATCTCTGCAATTTAATTACTTTGTAAAACCAAAAATCTTTTAATATATTTCAAAAATATTTAATAACCATACAAAATTAATAAGTAATATTTTACCTTTAACTTACCATATTAATTTGATATTAATCATATACTTTTTACCTCACATCTTTGATTGATAAAAAGTGAAAAGAACAAATTGTAATATTTTATTTTTAGTTAGAGGAAAAAAAATAAGAATTCACAAGTCACATGATGAAATGAGTTCAGATAGACGACATATTAAATCAAAAGTGTTAAGATCATATGGTCATATAATTTAAATAAGGTTTGATATCTCTAGATATTTGCAAATTTGATTATAAAACTTTATTATTTATTCTACATATTGACAACTGCATTACGACATAAATTCTATTGTAACTGTAATTTGCAATTGTATAATCAACTTAATTATAACTATATTAATTTTATATAATAATATTTTCCTGCATCTAACTAAATTTACTTTTTAAATAAATTGTAGCAAAAATGTCATTGTGTGGTATAAGATTTTATAAAATCAACTCATATTCAAAAATATAACTTAACTATATTAGGTATTTAATAAAAATAAGACATAAATGTATTTTTCTATTATCATCACTTACTTTTTCAATAAAAAGTTATAATTTCCAATTTTAAAAAGGAAAAAAAAACATCAATTTAGTTTGTGTTGTAACACTGACCATAATCTAGTCTATAATACACAAAACGTAATAGAATTTCCTCTAGGATTGAACTCTGATGAAGGCTGATAACCGAGTGATAGGTGATGTGGATGGAAGGTGATGATGAACAGATGATTTTGGGTGATGATGTGTGAAGATCGCAGGACGAAAACAATGGTTTGATGGAGATAGATGTTTAGGTGGTTGTATGGAACGAAACAGAGTGAAGAGTTTCTGTATCACAAAGTGTTTAGAAACCCAGAATTGAAGAACGCATTCAAGAAATCAAATTGAGAGAAGAAAGTTCACAAAACGTGTTTACAACATACTTCTTCGCTAAAGAACAAAAGAGGCGTAGCTTTGGGTTTTAAACACCCTAGGGCTCGACACTCTAAACAACAAGAAGTGCAAAACCAAAACAACACGACGTTTTAAGGAAATAAGAAAAAACAGCAAAACGTCTAGACGACCTGTAGTAGTACAGAAGTCGGCGACCTGTAGTAGTACAGAAGTCGGCTGAACTAGTACAGAAGTACATTAACTCGACGTAGTGATCCATTTGCCTCATTAAAAACCATGCTGAGAAAACCCATTGGGACAAAACTCAG
Source organism: Camelina hispida (assembly GCA_023657505.1). NCBI lineage: Eukaryota > Viridiplantae > Streptophyta > Magnoliopsida > Brassicales > Brassicaceae > Camelina > Camelina hispida. The sequence goes on along the minus strand of CP094633.1, from coordinate 24,024,035 downwards.
CTATGGGAAGAGTACAAACTTCACACCTAAGTTACCTAGTCCTCATTACCGGGTGAAGTCTTCAGGTTGGATATGTTGAAGACTTGGATCCTTGGTAGGTTGAATGACCCGTCAACTATGAGTGCATGAGCTTCCTTGGCCATCTCCTTAGCTCTTGAACGAGTGATCCTTCCCACCACCTCTGGTTGCTCTGCAGCCTCTGGCTCCTTGCTTGCCAAGATCATATCATCCTCCCCCTCTTCAAAAGGATTTGTCCTCAAATCGGAATCTGCATAGTAAGGGAGCAAGTCAGAAACATTGAATGTAGATGATATGGTATACTTACCTTGAAGATCAATCTGATATGCATTGTCATTGATCCTCCTGATGACTTCCCTGAAAAACAAGTTAGCTACAATAACAGCATCATTCGTCTTGTGACTTGCAATGAAGTGAGTCATCTTGCTAAACCTGTCAACCACAACAAAAATAGAATCTCTACCATTTCTGGTTCGAGGTAAGCCAAGAACAAAATGCATAGAAATTTGAGTCCAAGGTTGAGAAGGATTCGGTACAGGAGTGTACAAGCCGTGAGGCTGTACCTTACCCTTCGCCATTTTGCAGGTATGGCACCTAGAACAAACCTTCTCAACGTCTGTTTTCATTTGAGGCCAATAGAAGTGTTCTTGCAGTCCAAGTAGAGTCTTTGACACCCCAAAATGTCCAGCTAGTCCACCTCCGTGAGCTTCTCTGGTCAGCATCTCTCTCATGGATCCTCTTGGTATGCACAATCTATCCTTAAAGAACAAATATCCATCCTGCCTATAGTAGTTTTCAAAAGCAAACTTATGGCATTTTCCATAGCTCTCAGCAAAATCGAGGTCAGTCTCATAAAGTCCTACTAGCTTAGAAGATAAAGTAGAAATGATAGTGTACCTCCTGGATAATGTATCTGTGACTACATTATCCTTACCTCCACTTGGACTGAGGTTCTCTTTAATGTGTCCCTTGCTCATCAGCTCTTCTACTTGCTTCTGAAGCTCTTTAGTTTCTACTGGATTGGTTCTGTAAGCTGGTCTGTTCGATAGAGCTGAACCTGGTACCAATTCGTTGTGATGCTTTATCCCACGTAGTGGCTGCAATCCTGGAGATATCTCTTCTGGAAACTCATCCTTGTACTCCTCTATAACCTCTATGATCTCGTGTGGAAGCCCTTCTGCTGGCTTAGTGCTGGTGAGTGTATCTTTGTACCCAAACATGAATGTGGTCATCTCTGGCTCAAATAGCTTGTTGAACTCGCTGTGATTGATGTACAGGCTGTGTGACACTTTTTCTGTATCCTTGCGGTTCATGTGAAGCTGGTCCTTGTAGATTTCACTGGGTGTAAGTGGTAGAAGAGTGACCTTGCGTCCTTTGAACTCAAATGACTGCTTGTTGGTGTAGCCATCTTGAAACACTCTTCTGTCGAACTGCCATGGTCTTCCCAACATAATATGACTTGATTTCATTGGAATGACATCACAAAGCAGCTCATCCTCATACTTCCCAATCGCTAGTTTCACCATCACTTGCTGCGTGACTGTCAAAGCACCCTTGTTGTTCAACCACTGTAGCTGAGAAGGTCTTGGATGTGAAGTAGTCTTGAGATTAAGCTTCTGTACCATCTCTTCACTAGCTGCATTAGTACAGCTACCACCATCGACAATCAAAGTGCAGACCTTTTCTTGAATCTTACACCTGGTGTGAAATAGGTTCTCACGCTGACCTCTATCATCTGGGTGCATCTGAACACTTAAAGCTCTGCGTGCTACTAACATCTCTCCCATGACTGCGGATTCTCCTTCTTCATCTAGTTCAGGCTCTGGTTCACTTTCTGAACTGTCTACTGGCACAATCTCTCCTCCTTCTTGAAGAAGAAACATCTTCTTGTTAGAACAGTCTCTGGAATAATGTCCCATTCCTTGGCATTTGAAACACCTAATTTGACTTGTAGAGGTACTACTCTTGGGCTTGAAGTCGATTTTAACTTCCTCTTTGACTGTGGCTGTCACGGGTTTGCTGTCCTTGGTGAAGGCGGGTTTACTGAACTCTCTCGGCTTGGACATGTCAGGCGTAGATGTAGACCTCATTCCCTTTCTCTTGATCTGCAATTCAATCAACTCTGCCTTATGTACCATTTCTTGCACATCTTCATAATTCTGCAGCTCTATCTTGTCTTGAATCTCTCTGTTTAAACCCCCAAGAAACCTCGACATAACCATGTCTTCACTTTCCCTTAGATCAGCCCTGATCATAAGTGTTTCCAGCTCCTGATAGTAGTCTCTAACAGACTTAGTGCCTTGAATGAGACGCCTAAGCTTGTTAAGAATCTCCCTCTGATAATGTGTAGGCACAAACTTCTTCCTCATCTGCGTGACTAACTGTTCCCATGTAGTGATTGCAGGCTCTCTCTGTCGATGTCTAGTAAGCCCCAACTGCTCCCACCACAACAAAGCATAGCCATTGAATTCGGATATGGCTATCTTCACCTTGTTCAACTCAAAAGTACCTTGAACCTGAAAGTTGGACTCCATCTTCCTTTCCCAGTCTAGATAAGTTTCTGGATCATTGGTTCCATGGAAAGAAGGATACTGATTTTTAAGGTGCTTCAGCTGCTGCCTCAAAGGATCATAATCCCTGCCATGATCTCTGTTTCTGTTTCTCCTCATTGTTTCTTGACTATGATATGAAGCTTCTTCTTCTTCAGAATACTCTCTATCTGACTCAATGTATATTCGATGCCCAGCTACTTGTTCAGCTCGTCGTGGGCATATATGTTCCCTGCCGGATCTGCGTTGCTCTCTTTCTGTACCCTGAGTGCTTCTCCTCAGATTGAAACAAGTCTCTCTTCCCCCAGTAGGTGACTTAGCTGTTCTATTCCGTGTATGCTTGGAAGAGGTTCCTACGTGAGCCTTTCCTTTAGCTAAACGAAGGGCCTCATTAGGACTAGGCGATTCTGTAGAACTCTGTTCTGAAGCACTAGATGCTTGAGCTATGTCTTTGAACTGTTTCTCAAACTTGTTACTGAGCTGCTCCATCTGTTGCTGAAACTGAGTAGACATTAACTTGTTTGCTTCTGCTATTTGCTTAGACATGGCTTGATTCAAAGCTTCCATAGCTTCTGGAGATAGCTCCATTGTACCTGCAGATCAAAGAAGAAACTCGCAGTAACTTGTTCTTTGAATGAGAAACAAAAATAAACTCTAAGACTCTGAATCTTAAACAAGAAAACACGACTTGCAGACCTAATGTCGAGCAAGACTATAAGAAAATCGAACAATACCAAGCCCTAAGTGCAATCTAATTTCGAACAATACCAAACTAAATCCTAAACTCACAAAATTCAATCTAGACACAAACGAATCTCAAAAATCAAACCCTAACACTAGTAAAAATGTGTAGCATTGTTACAGAAAAAATGTGGGTATAAGGCTTTTTTTGTAGCTAAAAAATGTTTGTTACAATTTTGTTACCAAAATAATTAGTAACTATTTGGTAGTAGCAAATATTTTCAGTATAGCAAATTGTCGCAAACTGTTACAGTTTAGTTACAACTTATCTGTAACTAATTGATACAAAAAGTTACAGTTATTTGTGGATATTTGCTACGTTTTGTTTCGGTTATTTACGTAGTAATTAACTTCAAACACTCACAATTTGGTTGTCTTTGATTAATGACAGAAAGCGACATAGTTCAGTGTCATAAACTTGTTACGAATTGTGACCAAAAATTTGTGGAATATTAGATACACTTAGCTTCGAATTAAATTGAAAAGTTTTATATCTAGCACCAAAAACAAATTATGTGAAAATATGTTAAAAATTAAATTGCAAAACATACACAATTACAATTAATGTTAAACCTTAGTTTAATATCATACATTCAAATAGAAGATATATAAATACATTCAAAAAAGATTTTCAAACCAGAAGAGTTTTGACTGGAGCCCCATTAGTTGTGCATGTCTGCTGTTCCTTAACCTTGAGAGCAAGCTTCGAGACAACATGCTCAAGTTTGGTTCTAACCAACATGACAAGCTTAAACAACAAACAAATACAAACACATTCTCTTAGTGTTAGTCTTATTAATTTCAAGTTTTTTACTTATTCTTGCTTTTGTTTACTTACAATGGCATGGATGAATGATAACTAAAAGTACATATTCAGGCCTGCAATGAAATCATATAATTAGTAAAGATAAGGCAGGAAATTATATAATTAGTAAAGATAAGGCTTAAATATGGAGATACAAATGGAATAAACTTTGTCTTTATGTAACCGATGACTTACCATGAACATTTATGCAGATGCATACTATAGCATAAATCCAAACTTCAGGAAGTGAAGATTGTAACTTAACCAAGAGCCCCATGATTTCTTTAGCTGCAGTTGCGTCTACATTCTATGGATGACATATTTAGAATTTGGCAAAAGGTATTTGTTTATTCTGCATATTTATTGGTTATAACCCAATAACGAAATTTTCATTTTTACCTCATAGTCGTACCGAGTGTACAGCCATAAGTTGCCCAATGCTGGCGGAAGATGTCTTCCCTCGTCACGAGTTTTGCATCCCCTTCAAAGCTTTCCTTGTTCTTCTGAGCCAGTATGGATAACCAAGCAAGAACTGCCCAAATCCCATCTTTCTCACGGATATGATCCGAACCTAAGGGAAAGGGTTGTTTGTGAGCTGTGTAAGGTTCTTAAAGTTGTAAGACATGTGATGAACTAGCAACAGAAACTAACCAGTTCCAAAACTCTCTTCTCCACATACAGAACACATCCCAGCATCCATAAGATTGCAAAAAAATTTCCAGCCTGTTGGAACCTGGAAGATAGATATATTAGAAAAACGGACCAAGTTACGTAATTCCAGTAGATGGAAGCTAGAGAGAAGCTGCACAGTGACATGTACCTCAAAGAACTTCAGACCTAAGGTTTTTGCAACGACATCAAGGGCAGCTGAGGTCGGCATGCTCATTAAATACAAATGTGAAAGTTGAGAATTAAATGAGAAGACATAAATTGGATAAATATTGAATTAAACGACATCAAGGGCAACTGTTTAAATGAGAATTAAACAGTTGAATAAAGAGTATTGGATAAACTTAATTTCTAAGAAACTCCTACCTAATTCCTACAATGCCATGAAACTATACAGCTTAAGGTAAAAGCATGGGAAGTTACCATCCAAATGAGAAAACGATCGTGTATAAAAATGAGTCAGTGGATTTGATCTGCTAGCAAAGATAAAGAAACTTTTGCATATTCTGCATAAAAGCATCACCACACACTCAAGCGAGTTCATGAATGAACAACCTATATATACTGAACATAGTCCTAGTTTCATGTTGTTCCCTAAGATAAATGAGTCATCATGTGCCCTCAAGATGAAACCCATCAAAGAAACATACACAAATGTTAATATGGATGGTTTTCCCTCAATATGTAAACTGAAGATATAATCTATCGACATATACTAAAGAGCACAAAATATTTGAGCTCAGCATTGTAAATTGAAAACCTTTACTAAGGCTTACAAAAACAATGAACACATCTGAAACTTTGAAACTAAATCTCATTATATCAAAATATAAAGGAACAGAGGACTAACCCCACAAATTCTTTGCAATGAAATCGGAGAAAGACCTTAAACATCTGGAGAAGAGAAGAGAGAGGAAATCTGGAGACGATGAGAAGAGGAGATCTGAAGAGGAAAGGAGATTTAGAGACAGAGAGGGGAGAGAAGATATGGAGACGAAGAGGTGAAATTAGAAGGAAAAAGAAAAAGAAAAAATGAAAATGAAAATTTTGTGTTTTGGTTTACACTTAAGCCATTTTAAATTTTTATTTTTATTTTTATTTTTATTTAGATTCACAAAAATGTAAACCTAAATAAAATGATGTTTTATGTTTTGGTTCACTTAAGCAGAAAAATGAAAATTTTCTTTTTATATAGATTCACAAAAATGGTTTTGTGTGTTTGGTTTACACTTAAGCAGAAAAATGTTTTAAGCAATGTTTAAAATGTTTAAGGGTGAGCAAAATGCTACAATTTCCTACATTTAGTGTTGTGTGTCACAGTGTTACAAAATTTTGTGTCACTAAGTATGTAGCATTTTTTCTACAAATTATGTATGTTACTATTTGTCACTATGTAGTTACACTTAGTAACTAATTAGCTACAATAACTATTAACTTAAAATTTGTCACTAATTTGTAACAGTTTATAGATATTATTTGTTATTAATTTTTTTGTAGCAAAAAAATGTAACTATATGATACAAATTTACTAGTGTAAAACTAAACAAACGAAATTAAGCAAAAACACAAGAGATTAGGGTTCAGAATTCGCTCAGCCTTTGGCACAGAGTTGGCTCTGATACCACATAATAGGATTTCCCCTAGGATTGAACTCTGATGAAGGCTGATAACCGAGTGATAGGTGATGTGGATGGAAGGTGATGATGAACAGATGATTTTGGGTGATGATGTGTGAAGATCGCAGGACGAAAACAATGGTTTGATGGAGATAGATGTTTAGGTGGTTGTATGGAACGAAACAGAGTGAAGAGTTTCTGTATCACAAAGTGTTTAGAAACCCAGAATTCAAGAAATCAAATTGAGAGAAGAAAGTTCACAAAACGTGTTTACAACATACTTCTTTGCTAAAGAACAAAAGAGGCGTAGCTTTGGGTTTTAAACACCCTAGGGCTCGACACTCTAAACAACAAGAAGTGCAAAACCAAAACAACACGACGTTTTAAAGAAATAAGAAAAAACAGCAAAACGTCTAGACGATCTGTAGTAGTACAGAAGTCGGCGATCTATAGTAGTACAGAAGTCGGCTGAACTAGTACAGAAGTACATTATTCCCCCTTTGGTAATGATTTCTAGATAACTCGACGTAGTGATCCATTTGCCTCATTAAAAACCATGCTGAGAAAACCCATTGGGACAAAACTCAGCTATGGGAAAAAGAGTACAAACTTCACACCTAAGTTACCTAGTCCTCATTACCGGGTGAAGTCTTCAGGTTGGATATGTTGAATACTTGGATCCTTGGTAGGTTGAATGACCCGTCAACTATGAGTGCATGAGCTTCCTTGACCATCTCCTTAGCTCTTGAACGAGTGATCCTTCCCACCACCTCCGGTTGCTCTGCAGCCTCTGGCTCCTTGCTTGCCACGATCATATCAAAACGGCGTCTTGATGTTTAAATGACTTATTAGACCACAGATATTTAAATTATTTTAATACATGATTGATCACAAAAATGGATAATAATAGTTGAAAAAAATGGATGATAATAGTGATAAGAAAAGGAAAAGAAAAAACAAATTAGAATTAGAAGTGTGATAAAATTGATGTATAAATTAGTCTTTAAGTGTTCCAACTAAATTACTGGACAAAAAAACTGTATTATCATCTTTAAGTGTAGGCTTTGAATATTCGGGATCCTCTTACTTACTCTTTGACATGGGAGCTTTTGTAAAAAATTTACTCGACTTAAGCTTAGGCTTGACATGTTAAGTTCAAATACCAGATTGTTGAGTTCTCTAAGCAAACTTGCTAGCTATAAAAACATAAACGAGTTGGTTGTTGACATGGTAAAGCATAGGAGGTCTTATATTCATAAGTTAAAATGTGCAAATAAATTCGACGTATGTGGTATAATGATGCACACTGGTATAATGATGCACAATGTGGTGTTTGTGCTCAATTTACACACTAATTTATGCATTTATTACTTGAAGGTCGGCGGTCGAAAGGTAATGTTACATTTAGTAATGCACCATTGAAAAATGTGTTTTTCATTTGTTCTGTTGTAATTTATTTATTTTCTATACTTTCAATACTTTTTCGATAAAACTTAAGAATGCAAATTTGTCGTATGGTAAAATACTTGTTAAAACTAGGATCGGATCCGCGTTATAGCGTGGGGGAAAATTCACATATACATGCAATCTATAATGGATTGAAAATGTGTTAAATTTTTAGTTCAGTATAGTGCATTCAATTATATATAATATATAATATATATATATTACAGTGGATTATATATATTTATACAATGAATTTGGATAAAACAATAGACGAAAAAAAGTAAATGGTAATATAATGAGTTTTAATACAGTAAAATAAAGTAAAATAAAGTAAAACTGAGAATATTTTAACATTATCATAAGTTTGGATAAAATAAGAGAAGAAAACAAATAATGAGTAAACTGTATTAGCATACCCGCATAGCATAATAACATATGAGTTTTATAGAACTACATATTCTTTTACATTTCTGTAAAATAATAAAATATTAATATACATGATATTGGATTAAAAGTTGTTGTATGCTCTATTAAACAAATAGCTATCCAAATTGATTGAAAATATGCAAATTTATTAAAAAGCCATATGATAAATTACAATATAATATAGATGAACAACCATCATATTAAAAATGAGGAAGAGGTAATGTACATATCACAAAACTTTTAAAACTTAAATTAGTATAATGTATGATAAGAGAGAGGGAGAGAAGAAGAGAATACCTTACCATCATCAAAGTATTGTATTGACTATTGACACATCCTCTATATTTATAAGAAAAGAAGTGTGTTCAACAATTTAACTCAAATATTTATACATTTTTAAAATCTGCACATTTATTTGGAGCAATTAATATGAAAAAGTTACCATAAAAATCGGTTATTAATTCTAAAAATTAATATGAAAGTTTTTTTCCATTAAACGACTTAGATTTTATTATTTATGGTATATGCTATATTCCAGTTTGATTTAATTTGTAAATTTTGGTAAAGTTCTTGTCAGATTAAATGTTAATCGACAATGATTGTTAGTTTACTAAATTACATGAACAAAAATATTCACCTAACTAATGTGATTCAATCAGACCAATTCCCTATACTTTCAATACATAACCATTGATAGACAAGATTTCACCTAGGGTATCAATTCCCTATGCAGTTGTAGTACAAAGGGTTATCAATCCAAATGGTTGTTATGCTAGCAGATATGATGCAATCAGAATCAAGCAAGTTAAGCCAAGTAATAATGGGGTTTGGTTCTAACTGTCCTAATATAAACAAAGTAAAGAATATAAACAAGTAAACCACACGACCTAAGCACTCGATGCAAGCAATCGAGTGGGGAGGTCGAGTATGCAAGTAAGCTATGAACAGCTCGAGGTATTACTCGATGCAGGTTATCGTGTACATGATCGGGTAAGTGGTCGAGTAAGTAAAGAAAATTCAAGAAATAAAATACGAAAGTTCCTAAGGATGGGGAAAATCGAATCCTAAGTGTCCTAGACCAGTACGGATGCCTTACATGCCTCAAGCAATCATTTCCTAGACAATGAACCTCTAAAACCTTGTCACCACACTTTCGCACTAGCAACAATCAACCTTGAACATACAACCACACTGTCGCACTAGCAATATGAACAAGCAGGCATTAAGAAAAATTCAATTTTTTGTCAGTATACTTAGACTTATCTGATTTTGTCACTCAAAGTTAAGTATACCTCTAGCATTAACCTAATCAAGCATTTTATCTACTCCTTTCGGCTTGTAGCATTGTAAACGCCCTAGATCTAATCTCAACCTTTTGGTATGTTGACCGCATTAAGAACATCAACCTAGAAGGAAATTTATCAATCATAACAATCAACTAAAGCATCCTAACCGATCAAGAACACCTAATCATCTATCCCATCCCTAGAAACTTTGCTACACTACTCGGACATAGAAACGAATGACAAAGCCATAGAAATAAACGAAAATGAGATTATTAAAAAGATAGAGTAGAGTAGAAAAGAGTATGGGATAAAGATCTATGAAAAACTACAAAATAAAAGTACAAAAGCAAGAAAATATGTTGAGTCGCTCAGTTCTCTCGCTCTCGCTCTCTGGTTTGAGGGTCTGCGGCATGCTCGTTTGCGAGCTAGGGAAAGAGGGGGTTTATATATGGAAACCCATTTTGACCTAGCTTCCCAGACATGCCCGATGGTCTACTCGATGGGGTACACGAGGCTTGAGTCGGGAAACTCCTCGGGTGGATCTTCGGGTTGCTCTTCGCGCTCTTGGATCCTCTTCGATCGTGTTGGGGTTCGGACATGTTCTTGTAGCTCGATGGCTCCTTCGAGTAGATGCTCGAGTTGTCCTTGTTTTTCCCCATTTTTGGCTCTTTAGCACCTGTTTTCATCCAATATATGCAAATGCAGAAATGCAACACCCTAAATGCTCTAAAACTTGATTCTTACAGTAAATAACCTAAAAATGCTAAGTTAAGGGTATGAACAATGCAAAATATGGACAAAAAAGGATGCTAAAAAGCATGTAAATTAGAGTGTTATCAGACCCCCAAACTTAAATCTTGCTAGTCCTCTAGCAAGGAAGTAAGAGGGTACGGTTTGAAAGTGGGGACTCATCACCTTAAGATGCTAACCAAAGGATGCGAGCTATAGTCCTTAAAGATAGTTTAATGGTGCTAAGATCAATCAACATACTTACAAATATTTTTCTATGCCTATTACCATGCATCGATCTAGTTCAACCTCCAACTAAAGATAAGGAACATCTCTTTCACATTCAATTAAGTGTTTGGCAAATTCTTGCAAATGGAAGGTAGGGTAAGGTTTTTTTTTTTTTTGATAAGGTGGTTTCAAGCAAATTCTTTAGGTGGTTTTCTCTCAAAAAGTGGAATGCTAGACGGTCGTGAAAACTATCTAAGACTGAGAACAATTTGGGCATACAAAGCTTAACTCTTGATGATCTACCCTTTTCTCATTCATTTTTTTTTATTTAAACCCCCTAAAATTAAACTACCCGCATCCTTGATTTTAACTCTTTTTTTATTATTATTCCCTAAGGTTTAGACATTTAAACTTTAAATTTTCTAGCTCTTTCTCTTTTTTTTTTTTTTTTTTAATTTTCTTTCTTTACTAAACTCCTAATATATATATATATATATATATATATATATCATTTTCTTTCTTTCTAGGAGACTATAGCAAGAATTTTTTTTTTCTTTCTTTTTTTTTTACTTAGAGACTTAGAGCTAATTGATTCTAACCTTAGGGACTTTTTTTTTTTTATTCCACAACCCAACCTCAAATAAACATTCTAACCACCTATCTTTTAAAACCGAATCCATTAGCTATTTCAAATCTAACTTAGCTAAATCAAGAGGCAGTTCTTTGTCATTCTCAATACTCTCAAGGTTTCACAACCTATAGCACAATGAAAAAGGCCTCACTCAACAATTCACAACAAGGTTTGAAAGAAAGGTTTGGGTTCATGGGTAGGACAAATGAATCGGGTTAAACAAAAAGATTGGTAAAGAGTGGAGTGTTAACCCGAGTTTTAGAGTTACCATGAGCAAGTATTCAAGTTCTATAATGAAGACAATTAAAGTTAAAATTAAATCCAATAATATAGAGATGTTCTAATGTTCAAGCAAGTGGAGGAAGCATTCAATCGACACAAAGGGTCTAAGCAAATATTTTTCATTTTGTTTCCAAAGATTGATCTAGCAATAATGAACTGTGACTAAGGGCTATAGCTTCAATCCTAAGGTTTGATTTTTAAACAAGGTGGTTTTAATCATTGTCCCCTAAGATGCATATGCAACAATCCTATATGAAACAAACTAGACTCAATCCTAATATGTAAATGCAACTACATGAACACTCTTTTTTTTTATTTTTTTTTTGTGAAAATTTTTCAAATTTTTTTGGGGTTTTTAATGCACATAAATGCAGACTCAAATGAATAAAACTATCATGCAAAAATTTGAAATAATAAAAATAAGAAAATAAAACACAATGTTAAATACATTCTAGACCCTCCCCCAAACTTAAATTACACAGTCCCTGTGTAAATAAAAGTTAGAAAAGAATCCAAGAATCACACTAAATGAATGAAACTAAATACAATTTTATATACAAGTATTGGATGAAGTAGGTACCTCATGGGTTGGTGAAGAAGGAGGTTGCAGCAGCCTCCATACTTGCCAACGTGTAGCCAGGATCGTCTCCGGCTTCAGCAGGTGCCGGTGTTTGCTCGTCAGGGAGCTCAGATATGCGTACAGACGACGTACTCGGACCAGCATCCGAGGTGTTGATCGAGGGTCGGATCGCGTAGCTCATCGGGTAGGGCATCGGGTAGTAGGATGGAAATGTCGGAAGGGGTCTGGAATGATCACCGGTATATCCACTCGCAGGGTGCATCGTGTACCCCATCAGATTGGGTGTCGGGTAGGCGTCAGAGTGGCGTCTCCTCGATGCTTCTGGTCGGGTTATGTCCTCCTCAGCTCGGGGCTCGTATGATGATGCTCTTTGAGGTTCCGGAGGTGGCAGTCCTCGAGTTCCTCCTAGCGGTCCGCTTCTCCCTATCCATGTAGGTGCTTGTGTCGTGGTAGGAGTTGAGGCACAGCTTGCCTTGTCTTGCAACTCCTTGATCTGACCTCCCATTCTCTTCACCGAACCGGCAAGATCCTTCACCTTCTTCACCAAGAACTTGTTCATCTTTTTCAACCACCCGATCCTTTTGTGAGCTTCTCTCACTCCAACCGGTTGCTTTTGAGAGCATGCATACTCTTCAAAATCAAACTCCTCCGAGCTATCTCCTTGTCTCTGCCCGGTTTCTTCTCTCTTCTCAGCCTCAGACTCCTCCTCCGGGTTGTACAGCTCTTCCAACGGTGGTGCGAAGTCAATGTTGTCTCCTAGCCGGACCTTGGTGCATGTGACATTGGGTAGAATCATTTGAGCAGCTCCGGCGGTTGGATGGACAAACTTGAACAATGTCATGTCATTAGGCCTCTCATAGGCCAAAAATCTCGCCAGCACGAGGTAGTCCGTATCCAGCCACCTTGGTTCGTGAACAACTCCCTTCAAGGGCACATCGCATGCCACTAAGATTGGTGTGACTAGTCCCCCAATAGAGATCTCTCCGCCTCCTTCTCTCCTTTTCACAGCCCACGATTTCAATTACATGAATTGATCGAGTAGCACGAACAACATACTAGTATCAGCTATGTCTCCTACTAGCGGTGTTCAATCCCTAGCACTATCCAAAACTCCACACAGTGTAACATCTAACAACTGAAGCTCATGGTCGTTCACATTCCCAGTCTCTTTTCTAGCAAAAAGAGTGCATGCTAGGACTTGTGAAAATACCTCAAAACAGGGCTCCTTCTTTGAGCGGATTTGGAGCTTGTGGACTTGTAGGGGTGCTTGTCTCCTATTGTCAGCCATAGGGACCTCATCTCTTCCTTGCTGACCTCCATCCCTTCTCCTCTACCAGCTTTGAAGCCATATAGCTTCTCCATCTCCTTGAAAGTGAGTCGGTATTCCGTGTTCCTAACAGAGAAGGTGATGAACCCGATCCCCCCATCAGGTAGTAGGGTCGGGTGGTCCTTGAAATAGTGCAGCTTCAGGGTTAAAAGGAAGTGGACCGTCTCCTCCTCATATGCTTCTAGATGGGATCGCATCATCTGGCCCAGGTGGCACATATTGAACAGAAATTCTACATCTCTAGCGATTCCCAACTGCTTCATAGTCTCACGGTGAGGGTATCGGGTACCAACAAAGCTCATCTTCCGAAAGACCTTGAATAGTCTCGCCGGAGTGTCTACTTCCTTTTGCTTCAGCCTCCGCGAGGCTTGGCAGGTTCTCTCTCTCTGCTCCTCTTCTCTTTATCTTTCCTCCTCCTCGGCGTGTTGATCTTCTTCCACAACTGCTCTCTCAACCACCTTCTCAGCCTTCTCCGAAGCCGGTCTCTTCCCCCTTGCAATTGCGGCTCTACTCCTCGATCGAGAGGTTTGGATCTCACCTTGTTCTTTTCCTCCAGCATCAGAATCGACCTCCATAGGATTGGTAAGTGTCTTTTCGGACATAGACAGGTCCCTACGTCGAGGAGAACGACAGACAGTACTCGCCATTGGACTTGGTGAGCGAACTCAGAGGCCTACTCGATTGGTTACTCGAGCATCAGGTCGGGTGGTGGATGGAGTTGTGCATCGGGTAGGGGAGGCTAAACGTCCACCCAACGGTTGGGAATGTGGAACGTTTCCTCTCCCTTGAGACTGTTGAACTTTGGCTGCGTCTCCTCCGGTTGTAGCAGCGGCATAGGTGGATCTTCTTCCTTTCCTTTGGTAGGTTCTAGCGGTTGGCTCCATGTCGATTCCTTGAGAAGAAAAAGAAAAGCTAGTTCTTGGGATTAATAGGGTTAGTCTCGAAAGAAAATCGGATGAGCTTGGAATCGAGAGAGGAGAATAGAAACTTATGGAAATTGAAAAGCTTAAGAGAATAAAGAAGACTTATCGGTGATGAAGAGGGAGAAGGGTTCGACCTCCTTAAATAGGCTAGGATTTCGGTTGGTGGGCTTCACCGAGAGTGGGCTTCCTTGCGGAATTCGGACTCCACTCGCTACCCGAGCAGAGACACGATCAAACGCGTCGAGTACGGTGTCGGGTTGACCCTCGGGTTTACCAATTCCCTCTTTCCAATTTTCCATTTTTTTTTTATAAAATTGCAAAAATAGAAAAATTAAATCAAAGTAAATAAAACAAATAGACTAAAATTAAAAGATACCTTCGGGACTTCCTCCCAAGTGAGCTGGTTTAGAGTCACAAAGCTTGACTCTTCATGCTCCTTAAGCATGGGATCCATGTGGAAGAGGTTCTGGAATCCTCTCCACTACAGTAGGTTGGTTCAAAAGATCTACCAGATTTTGTCCAGGTTCCATGGCAAATGTGGTTTTGACCTCTTCAAGATGTTGCATTTTCCTTTGTTTGGTCCTGGTGGAAAAAGTTTGACCATCTATGGTTGGCCTCTTAACCCCTTTCTTCACATCAAACTTCATCTTGAAGTGCTCACCATGCTCTATCTTGATCTTGCCTTGTTTTACTTCGATCACCGCACCAACTGTTGCCAAAAATGGTCTTCCCAGAATCAGTGGATCATCTGGTTCCTTATCCATATCCAGGATCATGAAGTCGGTAGGCACTTCCAGTCTCCCAATCCTTAGAGGCAGATTCTCCAGAATGCCAATCGGATGTCTCACCGTTCAATCAGCTAAAACCAAATACAGCTTACTTGGTTTGAAATTGGTGAATCCCAACTTGTTAGCAACTGAAAGCGGCATAATGCTGACCGAAGCTCCAAGATCACACAAATAGCTTTTGAAGATCCGAAGTCCTATCGAACACGGCAATGTGAAAGAGCCACGATCTTCAAGTTTTTCCTCAATTCTTACCTCAGGATCCAAGCAAACTCCACTCCTCAGGATCTCAAATCCGATCTCCTTGATAGCTTCCTTGACCTCATCCTCCAATCTAGCTGCTTCCTTTGCAACTTCCTGCTGAAGCTCATGTGGGGGCAAAAGCTTAGGTGGTGGAGCTTTGCGCTTAGCCATTCGCTCTGCAAGCGCCACCAACTGGATGTCAAGTGCAGCATTGAACCTTTCCTCCAACTCCCCCCCCCCCTACCAGTGCAGGTGGTTGAGGCTGATCTACCTTCTCAACATCTACTCGATGCATCATCCGATCAGTACCATCGTGTAGGTCATCGGGTTCCACTTCGGGTTGTTCTTCAGTTTGTGATTCTCGAACCAGTGCTCGATCATCAGCTCGATCAGTCTCTTCGGGTGAAGGCTCGTGTTCATACTCGGATATATAGTATTTGACCTCATTTTTCATTGAGTTATCCACATCTTCCCCATCTTGATCATCACTGTCCCCAGTGAGGTAGTCCTCACAGTCATTATCCAGAAAAATGGCCTGAGCAGTCGCATAATCCTTTGGGTTTTGAACAGTTTTACCTGGCAGTTGATTGACCTTTGGTGCGGGTTGGTTGTTGTGGTGGCCTTCCAGGTATCGAACCTTTGTGTTGAGTGATTCGTACTTGGCATTGAGGTCATTGTATCCTAAGTCGAACTTGTTGCTCATTTCCGCGAACCGTTTCGCGATATCCATAGAAGCTGTAGCATGTTGCTGAATCATTTGCTGAATAAGACCTCATAACTCGGCTTCTTGTGACTGGTTCGGTGGACCTTGGTGTTGTTGGAACCCAGGTGGTTGGTTGTAGGTCCCTTGGTATTGTGGCTTAGGTGCATAGCTTTGGTTATACTAGACAAAAGGGTTCTGTTGGGTCTGGTTCCCTTGAACTGCACATGGGTAGGTTTGGTCCTGAGGATTCGCAACACTCGGGTTCCGATAAGACAGATTCGGATTTGGCTTGAAGTTGTTGTACCCTCTGTTCTACCCTCCTTGGTTGTTGATGTAGTTAATATCCTCTAGCTGCATAGTCTCCCCATCTTGTTGTTGAAACTGCTCTTCCTCTGATATAGCATGTACATGCTTCTGCTGGTTGAGAAGCTAATCGAGCTTGTCATTTAGGGCTTTCATGTCCCTTTTATACTTGGCATCTTCCTCTCATGTAGATCGCACAGAGCGATCATATTCCTCATTGTAGTTGCCATCAGATTGAGCCAAGTTCTCAACTAGGTCCCAACCTTCATCAACATCCTTGTTGAGGAAGTTACCAATACTTGCGGTGTCTAGCAACATCCGTATCTTGGGTACCACTCCTCTGTATAGTGTGCTCAGCAATGAAGCATTACTGAATCCGTGATGTGGACATCGAGAAGTGTACCCCTTGAAACGTTCCCAAGCTTCATTGAACGTTTCGTTGTTCTTCTGTACAAAGCTGGACATTTCATTTCGTAGCCTTGCTGTTCTGGAGTTGGAGAAGAATTTGGCTAGGAATGCTTTCTTGCACGCTTCCCAAGTGGTAATGGAATCCTTAGGGAGCGATTTCTCCCAAATGTGTGCTCTATCTCCCAAAGAGAATGGGAAATGCCTGAGCTTGAATCCATCTTCACTGACTCCATTTATCTTAGTGAGGCTACAGAGCTTATCAAATTCATCCAGATGATCCAATGGGTCCTCCATTGACAGTCCATGAAACTTGTTGCTCTGTACCATCTGGATGAGACTACTCTTGTTCTCAAAATTGTTGTTCTGCACAGCTGGTGGCACAATGCCATTCCTCTGAGTGTGAGTAGTCGGAGCATCTCCTGCTCCTATGTTGGTCCTTGCTTGAGGACCTGGTGGACCGTTCTGATAATTCGTCGTCTCCTCAATGGTTGCTAGTTCCGGTTGAACTTGTTGTTGTCTGAGTAGCCGAGGTCTATCGATGTTGTCGATGAAAGGACTCAGGTTCTGGCTACCTCTAGATCGTGTTTGCATGCACAAGCAAGTGTCCGAGTGTGTACACGAGGATCAACTCGATCCAGGTGATCGAGTGACGGGTCGGGTGGGTGTTTGGGTTGTACCTGAGATTCAAAACAAACAGAAGCGAAGGCAAACCAGTTAGTATCCGAAACAAATATAAACAAACAAACTTGATCTAGCAAGTCCTGAAATCCTAAACGTAGCAAAATTAAAACAACCAAATGGCAACGGCGCCAAATTGATAGACAAGTTTTCACCCAGGGTATCAATTCCCTATGCAGTTGTAGTACAAAGGATTATCAATCCAAATGGCTATTATGCTGGCATATAGGATGCAATCAGAATCAAGCAAGTCAAGCCAAGTAATAATGGGGTTTGCTTCTAACAGTCCTAATATAAACAAAGTAAAGAATATAAACAAGTAAACCACACGACCTAAGCACTCGATGCAAGCAATCGAGTACATGATCGAGTGGGGGTCTAGTATGCAAGTAAGCTATGAACAGCTCGAGGTATTACTCGATGCAGGTTATCGTATACCTGATCGGGTAAGTGGTTGAGTAAGTAAAGAAAATGCAAGAAATGAAATACGAAAGTTCCTAAGGATGGGGATAATGAAATCCTAAGTGTCCTAGACCAGTACGGATGCCTTACATGCCTCAAGCAATCATTTCCTAGACAATGAACCTCTAGAACCTTGTCACCACACTTTCGCACTAGCAACAATCAACCTTGAACATACTACCACACTGTCGCACTAGCAATATGAACAAGCAGGCATTAAGAACAATTCATTTTTTTGTCAGTATACTTAGACTTATCTGATTTTGTTACTCAAAGTTAAGTATACCTCTAGCATTGGCCTAATCAAGCATGTTATCTACTCCTTTCGGCCTGTAGCATTGTAAACGCCCTAGATCTAATCTCAACCTTTCGGTCTGTTGACCGCATTAAGAACATCAACCTAGAAGGAAATTTATCAATCATAACAATCAACTAAAGCATCCTAACCGATCAAGAACACCTAATCATCTATCCCATCCCTAGAAACTTTGCTACACTACTCGGACATAGAAACGAGTGACAAAGCCATAGAAATAAACGAAAGTGACATTATTAAAAAGATAGAGTAGAGTAGAAAAGAGTATGGGATAAAGATCTATGAAAAACTACAAAATAAAAGTACAAAAGCAAGAAAATATGTTGAGTCGCTCAGTTCTCTCACAGAAGCTCTCGCTCTCTGGTTTGAGGGTCTACGGCGTGCTCGTTTGCGAGCTAGGGAAAGAGGGGGTTTATATATGTAAACCCATTTGACCTAGCTTCCCAGACCTGCCCGATGGTCTACTCAATGGGGTACACGAGGCTTGAGTCGGGTAACTCCTCGGGTGGATCTTCGGGTTGCTCTTCGCGCTCTTGGATCCTCTTCGATCGTGTTGGGGTTCGGACTTGTTCTTGTAGCTCGATGGCTCCTTCGGGTAGATGCTCAAGTTGTCCTTGTTTTTCCCCATTTTTGGCTCTTTAGCACCTGTTTTAATCCAATATATGCAAATGCAGAAATGCAACACCTTTAATGCTCTAAAACTTGATTCTTACAGTAAATAACCTAAAAATGCTAAGTTAGGGGTATGAACAATGCAAAATATGGACAAAAAAGGATGCTAAAAAGCATGTAAATTAGAGTGTTATCAACCATCTCCAACATATTAACAATATATAAGCATTCATAACCATTCAATCTAACAACCTAGCATATCTCTATAGAAGGTTCCAATGTCACTACAACATGTAACTAACAATACACAATCGAGATCCTAGATCATCTTCTTCCTCATTGCCATGATTCCACGTCACATACCTGCACCACAAACAACAATCGAGATGCGTAAGTATTATCACAAATATTTTGTGAGGCTATCCTCCCATCTACTGGGCTATACACACAAGCGAAAAAACAAACACAAACAATACACAAAAGCAAGCAAACCAGACAATTCTGAACACATGTGTCGAATGACACTCCTTGTCGTCACGATCGACCTTGCGTCAATCGACACACTCCTTGCATTGATCGACGCATAGCCTTTGCGTCGACTGATGCACTCCTTGCATTAATCGATACAGCCTCATGTCTCCTCCAAATCCCTAATTGCATCGACTTATGCACTCCTTGCGTGCATCGATGCAGTCATGCAAATCATCGCCAAACACGATCTCTCTCGGCTCTAATCGTCCCCACAGCGTATGTGACGCCAAAACCGACCTCAACAGACCAAGACAACCAAGCACAAACAAGAACACAAGCAATCAATCACCCAAAATAACATAAAACACACATCTAATCGCTTAGATCAGCCATGGTCATGCTCACCTTTGTTTGATTAAACTGATGAAGAACTGTAAGATCCAAGCCTCCTAACAACCTCCAAACGTCACACCCACGCTCAAATCTTCTTCCCAACGCTCAGATTACACCAAAATAGATACAAAAACCCTCTCTTTTGCTCACATAACGATCTCTCGAAAAACTCTCTTTTTCTCAAACTTTTAGAACGACAAACGGCCAATCCTAACCCTAAGCGTCGACTTCTTCCTTTTATACACAAGCCCTAGGGTTCTCTCCTTAAACAGTTCCAAACCAGAGAAATTATAATTAACTCGCACCCGAATCAACCACTAGTATTAATCGATGCAGGAATGAGAAGTCCGATTCGCATGTGTTACAAGTAGTAAGCAAATCATTGTTTAAGATAATTAATTATGGTTCAATTGATACACATTATAGGTAAAATAGGTCCACCGACCGCATGATCTTGTCGATTAAAGTCCCAATTTAGTGGATATAAATATAATTAGATGCTTTTATATGATAAATAGGAAAAATAAAAGAATATAATTAGATTTTTAAATGCTTGACAACTTTCATTTCATGTTTATTAATTCCTTTGAGATATAAGAGTTCTATTTTCTTCAAACATAATGGAGTAACATGATAGATGAGCAATATAAGGGATTTTAGATGGGACGATTGCAAAATTAGACCCCTGATCTGAGTCAATTGCAAAATTGGACCTCTCTTTTTCTCTCTCCAACATTTGCCACTTTCTCCCTACTAAATCCTCTGGCATTCCATGTATTCACAGAAATGCCATTATTTCTGATTTATTTGAATTTCTGGCAAAAATGTTTATTACATCCATATCCTCATCTTCTTCTTTTATTTACGGTTGTGCCACCACCATCAATTTTCCAACCACCATGAACAACCAAATTTGAAGCTCTTAATGCTTCAACAACCCAAATTTGTGAGCTTAAATAACACTCAATGCTATGAGAACTTCATTTTCTTTCATCTCCTCTCCATTTTAATCCAAGAAAATTTGCAAGTGCATTTATCTTGTTATGTCATGATTCTTGGATAGTGATTAAATTGGTGCTGGGTTTCTTCTGTGGTGACTAAAGACGACGTCCTCGGTGCTTGACATTGCGAAACAACCACCGATAAGGTTATTTTCCGGTAGATTTCATGATTTTCCTTGATTTTTTTGCGAAAGTAGACTTCATTTGTTAGTCTAACCGTCATAATATCATGTAAAGTCTACTCTGTGGTCAATTTTGCAATTAAAAATTTATCGAGTTTCGAGCCCGTAGACTGCAATTTCAGTCTCCTTAATTTCATTTGAAAACAAAAAAATATGGTTCAGACTGCATTATAATCTTTCCGTCAGATACTTCATTTGCAGTCTACTAAGGTGTATTTTTGCAATTGACCAAATTATTGACTTTTTAGTTATGACTGCCGGACGAAGTCTTCTTACGATAATAAACGAGTAGACTTCCATAGTGACTATTTTTGCAATTGACCAAACTATTTAAGCATTGACCGTAATATTAATATATATTAAAATTATTAGTTGACTGCAAACGAAGTCTACTATTAAAAAAATGCAATTGTTGGTCAATTGCAAAAATGACCACGGCAGACTGCAAACGAAGTCATCATTAATGTAGACTTCATACGAAGTCTACTTGGCGAAAGTCAAACTTGGTCAATTGCAAAACTAACCACGACGAAGTTTATCTTTTCTGGTTGACGGATAGTTAAAGTCTACTTAGTAGACAGAAGTCTACTGTAAAGTCAATGGGTTGGTCAATTGCAAAAATAACCATAGTCGACTATATTTGAAGTTAACCGGTTGAACTTTCCATTGAAGTCTACCTTGTTTTAAATATTTAATTGCAAAACTAACCAAAAAATTAACAAAGGAAGACCACAAAAGAAGTCAACCGGTTATGGTAGACTTCATTCGCAGTCTGCTTTGTAAAATTGTAATTGCAAAAATAGACCCCAAGAAATAGACTTCATTTGAAGTTATCCTCGTATAGTCTTTTTTATGTCTACTCGTTGATGTGAACATGAAGTCAGCATTATTTGAAAACCAAATTATTGCAAATTGGTGAATAATTTTTAAGATTTTCTTGTTGTATTCTTTGATATATGTTATTTACTTGCCTCTATATGTTTTTGACATGATTATATATAATACATATGGAGAAATCAAGTTTTTGGTTTTCTTAGGCAGTTAGGTCATTAAGGTAGACTAATTTAGGAAGGCAACGTGTTGTAGTTTTCTGTGAAATCTGTTTAATTGACAAAAAAATAACCTCGGTTTTAGAAAACCAATTCCGGTTTATTTGAAGCAGTACCAGAAAAATATAAAGAAACCGACTTCTTTGGCAGACTTCTTTACCAACTAACTTCAAATCAATTAAGTGATATATAAACTTTTTAAGAATTACCCAACTGTGAATAATTTCAGTCTCCAACACTACAATGAAGGGTATTCTTAGCTATTAGTTGTTACACTAAATCATATTGAATTTACAAATTTCTATGATTTTTTTTTTCAGTTTTTGGATAATTTGACAAATTATAAGAGAAACCTGCCATAATTTTATTAAAATTATATTTTTTATTATGTTGATGACTTCTCTGGTAGACTTCTGCACGGGAAACTGAACCGTCTGCAAATCAATCAAATCAATTTAATATTTGTAATGATTATGCTGAAGACTTATCTGGAAGACTTCTTCTAAGAATATAGAATTCTACAATTATAAGTATGAAATGAAGTGATATATAAACTTTTTAAGAATTACCCAACTGTGAATAATTTCAGTCTCCAACACTACAATGAAGTGTATTCTTAGCTATTAGTTGTTACACTAAATCATATTGAATTTACAAATTTCTATGATTTTTTTTTTTCAGTTTTTGGATAATTTGACAAATTATAAGAGAAACCTGCCATAATTTTATAAAAATTTTATTTTTTATTATGTTGACGACTTCTCTAGTAGACTTCTGCACGGGAAACTGAACCGTCTGCAAATCAATCAAATCAATTTAATAATTGTAAAGATTATGCTGAAGACTTATCTGGAAGACTTCTTCCTGGGAAACTAAACCGTATTTTAAACTACAGATCTCAAATTTTTATTTAAAAAATACAAAAATAATTTATTATAATAATTAAATTAATAATAAAATAAAAAATCAAAATCTCAATTATTTACAAACATATTCTGGGTAATTCTCTTCCACCTTCACTGCTCCACCGCCCCATCTTCTGTTTAATCTTCTCCTCCGGCTGTAAAATTCTCGGCCTCCATCATCTCCTGTTTAATCTTCTCCTCTGCCTGTAAAATTAAAAACAAGAACAAGCTTTTGTAAAAATCTGACTTCAAGCAATTAAATCATAAAATTCCAAATAAAAATTGAGATTAAACTCGAAAAAGAAATAACTAAATTTTTTCCAACAAATTACCCAATAACAATTCTCAGATCCAAATAAGAAAACCCATGTAGAACCCAAATTCAACCAACATAAAACTAAAAACCTAGATTTGGTAGGTAGATATGAAAACAAAACCTTTGGGATTAGATTTGAATATGAATGAATGTCAGATCTGGAGAGAGATTCGTAGAGTCACATTTGCAGAACTTCTTCAATAAAAAAACAAGAGAGAAATAAGAGGATGGATTGGAGTTTTAGATCTATTTTTTTTATTTTTGGAGAGCCAAGATATATTTGAGAGAGACAAGTAAAATAAAAGAGAATCTAGGGTTTTCATATTTATTTTTGTAACCACGAAATATTTTGTGGGTATATATAGCTGAATTTTTGAGAGCAACAATATTGGAATTTTTGAGAGAGAAATTTTGGAAAGAGAAATTTTGGAGAGAGAGAGATCACATAAAAAGTTAGGGTTTACTTAGAGAGAAGTATATATATAGTTAAATTAAATTATCCGGTTAGGTTAAAATCAAAGAATCAGTATGTATTCGGTTAGGTTCAGCTATCGGTTTGGTTAAATTATCGGTGAAATTAAGATAATATAATATTAATGGTTGATGGCATAACAAAGTCAACCACTAATAATCTGCAGAGAAGTCTACTTAAGCAAATCCTAAATCAAATAATTTTTGGTTAGTCAACATTTTCTTGTTTACTTTGACTCGTTTATATGTAAATTTATTTTATTTTAATGCATGAAGTCTATGTGGTTATTATTTGATCAATAAGTTTATCAAATTATCTTTTATAATTTTTTTAATTAAAATTTAAATTATAATTAAGGAGTAGACGTCTTTTTATGTCTTCTTGTTGACGTCAATTTGAAATCAACCTTAAAGATATCTATTGCAGACTTCATCGGGTTAAATCTGTCATTTCGGCTTCTGTTTTTTGTTTGGTCGTAAGGGAGTCAACTGTAATTTCAGCACCCTTAGTGGTTATGTTTCTCGAAAAACGAATATGAGGTCTACGAGCTCATTTAAATGCAAATAAAGGTACTAAAAATGCAATTGTCTCATTTTAGATCTCCGATAGGATCCAATTTAATTCAATCCAAATATGAGAATAATTCAATTTTTTATAACTGGGTCTATATTTTAATTTTAAATTATCATATTTAGTTTCGATTTGGAATCGCTTAAAAATATAATTTTCTTAAAATAAATGTAGACAAATCTAATTTTCCAAAATATTTGGTGGTATCTAATTTTGAAAACATTTAATTTTCTTAAACGATCTTAGTAATTTTAGAAATAAAATATGAAAATTTAGTTGAAAATTTCATATGACATTTTTTATTTTATTTTATTTTCGATATATATCAAATTTATCTGAAGTAATTCTAATTTTATATTATTATTTGAAATTATTACTGATCCGGCAAGTATAGCAGATCCAAAAACTAAATAGCTTTTTAGAGATCTGAATCTATATATCCTGAAATTCTAAAAAAATCCTTTTCAAACATGATAGTATTGTTACCGTATATTTCGTAGAATTATGAAAGTGTGTACTATGTCTGTTACATGCACGTTATGAATTTATTTCAATAATTTTCATGTGCATACGGACTTGCATTCATTTCTATAACTATTTTAAGTATAATTAGCTAAAGTTTTAGCTTTGAAATAGCCATGTGTGGACTTGTGAATGAGTATGCATGTGCATTAGAAAAGATTAATTGACTTAATCTAGACTTGCACGCTAAGTCTTATTATGCTATTTATGTATAACTAGATATGTTGCTTAGTTGCCAACAAAGACTATTACGTGTCATTACCTTTGTTGATTAACAAAAACCATTATATTTCCTTCTTTTTTTTTTTTTTTTTCACTTCGACAACCCATCTCTTTCTCTGTCTCACTTGTCTCTAATTCTCCACCACCTTCATCATCCAACCTACGTGGTTCGTAGACCTAATTAAATTGCCCAAGGCATATACATTTTGTGCTCACACATCATATATCTATATTCAATGGCATGTATAGGTGAGGTGAGCTAGACACCATTCTTATAAGCGTTGACTTTAGGCATACACACTATCTCCCACGCATGTATGGGCTAATCTACACAACCACGTCAAGATCAAAGTTTTCTGACTAGGGAATTTGACTTGAAAACCCAATAACTCGGTATTGAATTTGGATCATGTAAAGCGTAAACTTTTTCCCCCTTACCAGAATCTCAAGCTATCCACCAAAATCTACCTCCGCAAAATAATCATCCTATGCAAACAAGAGCCAAAAACAACACCTCTAAACCCAAACAAAAACTTAATCTTTTGGCTGCAAAGTCTCCGGTGATTCCTACAACTGTGGCTCAAGCGCTTAAGGATCCGAATTTTCGTAAGGCAATGGCTGAGGAGATCGACGCACAGATGCGGCACCGTACTTGGGATCTAGAAGAGCCTGACCCCTTGAAACAAGTTATACCCTGTAAGTAGATTTTCACACTTAAATATCGTCCTAACGGTTCTATTGAACGGTACAAGGCGAGACTTATTGCTAGGGGCTTCAATCAACAGTATGGTCTAGACTACTTGGAAACGTTTAGCCCGGTTATCAAATCGACCACCATTCGTCTTGTTCTTGAGGTCGCAGTTAAAAGGAATTGGATGATACATCAGGTCGACATCAACAATGTGTTCCTTCAAGGTACGCTTACTGAAGAAGTCTATGTCTCGCAGCCGCTGGGATTCGTGGATCGTGATCATCCTCACCATGTATGTCGACTCCGGAAAGCACTGTATGGTTTGAAACAAGCTCCTCGAGCTTGGTATCAGGAGTTGCGGAATTTCTTGATCAAACTCGGCTTCACCAACTCCCTCTCTGACACATCGTTGTTTACTTACAAACACAATCGCGAGTTTCTCTACGTTTTGGTGTACGTTGACAATATTATCATTGCTGGTCCTTCGACACTGGTACAACCATTCAATGCGTCTCTAGCTTCTCGGTTTTCTCTCAAAGATCTCGGACCATTAAGTTACTTTCTTGGCATTGAGGCAACCCGTACTGCACAAGGACTACATTTGATGCAGCGGAAGTATGTGACAGACCTGCTAGCACGCACAAACATGGTTAGTGCCAAACCGGTTGTGACACCTATGTCACAAAAACCACTGACGTTACACTCCGGGCCGCCTCTTGCCGATGTAAGTACATACAGAATGGTTATTGGGAATCTCCAGTACTTGGCCTTTACTAGACCAGACATCGCCTTTGCGGTGAATCTTCTATCCCAATATATGCATCAACCAACTACAGATCACTGGCAAGCTGCAAAAAGGATATTACGTTATCTAGTTGGTACAAGATCTCATGGCATCTTCATCCGTTCATATTGTTCTCTCACTGTTCATGCGTTTTCTGATGCTGATTGAGGTGGTGATAAGGGTGATTGTATTTCAACAAATGCATATATTGTATACTTTGGAGGGACTCCGGTTTCGTGGTCGTCAAAGAAACAACGGAGTGTCGCACGGTCTTCTACAGAGGCTGAGTACCGTGCAGTCGCGAATACGGCCTCCGAGCTTCAGTGGATTTGTTCTCTTCTCTCTGAATTGGGTATCATCTTACCAACAGCACCGGTGATATACTGTGACAACATGGGGGCGACCTACCTCTGCTCTAATCCAGTCTTTCACTCATGGATGAAACATATAGCCATCGATTCTCACTTTGTGTGTGGTTACATTCAATCAGGTGCCCTGCGCGTCTCACATATCTCGACTCACGATCAGTTGGCCGACGCTTTGACCAAGCCTTTACCTCGACCGTGGTTTCAGGAACTAGCTTACAAGATTGGAGTCAAGCAACTGCCTCCATCTTGAGGGGGTGTATAAAAGAGAGAAGTATATTAAGAATACATATGTAATTAGTATTTATCAAAACCCTATTGTCTGGGACTATATATATATGTAATGTACATTCCCTAAGACCAACTCCAATGGTTGCCTCTATATTTTACTCCAAATGTAGAGATCTCTAAAAATAGAGTAGAGGTTTACTCCAATGGTTACTCTATTTCTTACTCTAAAATAAATATTTTAAATTTATTATATATGTTTATCTTGTTCTTAATTTCTCATATAGCCATTTAGTTCTAAAATCTACAAATTATGTCCACTTATTTAAATTTTAACAAAAAATCAAGAAAATTAAAATATTATTAAAATAAAACTTGAAAATAAATTTTTATTACATCTCATAAATAGAAAACAAATGACTAATACATTTTTTTGTTTAAACACTATCAGTAGTGTACTTTTTCCACAAATGATCAATTAAAGCGTTTCAAAGTGAAAAATGAGCGTCTCTATTTTTTATTTATCTATATCGAGCAAGAAATTCTTGAAATCGTGTATTTTCATCATCCGCTATTTCAACCTCGGGTGCTGGAGCCTCTCTTCCAGCTTCAATTGGCGCATTAAGATCACGCTCATCTTTGATTTTAATGTTATGTAAAATTATACATGTAGTCATTATATCATGAATCACAGTTTTTTTTTCAAAAACAAGCTGGTCCTTTCACAATTGCAAAACTCGATTCAAGAACTCCAAATGCACGTTCTACATCTTTTTTACATGCTTCTTGTTGTGTAGCAAAATACTTTTTTTTAGGACCTCTTGGCTCGTGAATAGTTTGCACTATGGTAGACCACTTCGGATATATACCATCAGCTAAATAATAACTCATATTATATTCTTTTTCTTGAATGATATAATGAGCAGGAGAAGCAATACCTTGAGCGAGATTGCAGAATAAATGGGAAGACTCCAATACATTGATGTCATTATTGGTTCCCAGCATTCCAAAATATGCATGCCATATCCAAAGATCATAATCTGCCACAGCTTCAAGAATTATAGTTGGTGATCCACTACGACCCAAATATTGTCCAACCCAAGCGGTAGGACAATTTTTCCACTTCCAATGCATGCAATTTAAGCTACCTAACATCCCTGGAAAACCTCGTTTTTTACCGAGGTAAAGAAGTCTGGCAACTTCATCAGCTGTTGGTGATCGCAAGTATTGCTCCAAAAATATTTTCACTATGGCTCGACAAAATCTATCCATGCTTGCGATTGCTGTTGATTCGCCTATCTTAACATACTCGTCTGTCGCATCCGCTGGTAGCCCATAAGCTAGCATTCGAAATACAGCCGTTCGTTTCTAAAGGATGATAATCCTAATCTACCAGTTTCTACGAAACATAGCATCATTATAGACTGGATTCTCTGAAAAGTAATCATTGAATAGTCTATAATTTGCATTTTGTCGATCACGGTGTATGAAAGAGCGTCCTTGAACTGAGCCACCATGGATTACATTGCTGCTTTGTCGGTTGAGAAGGTATTGGATGATCGAGTTGTTATTAGCGATAGCAAGATGTATAGCTTAGTCTTCTTGGTCGAGACTATTGAGAATTTCTATATTTTCATCATCGTCTGAAGAAGATGATGAATTATGAAAATCTGGTAAAGTATTAAAATTAAAGTTCATTTTGAGAGAAACAAAAACTAAGGTGAGGATAATGATATGAGTATAAATATTTTATGACCATTGTAGAGTTATATTGGTATTTATAGAAATATAAAATATCTAGGATTGTCACAATTTGTCATTGTATTGTTATATTTTTACATAATTGAATGAGAAACGTGAGAATCTTGATATTCTTTTGTCATTGTACTATCATTCATTCTTATAATGAATAAAAAATTGATACAATCTTGTATTGTCAAATTTTAGCATGTGAAATAAGAAATGTGAGAATTGTGGCACCACTTTGTCATTGTAATGTCAAATCTTGTCATGGCTAGCGTAAGAATCTTATAATAACTTTGTCATTGTATTGTTAATTCATTTGACAATGATTTAAAAATGTGAGAATCTTGAAAAATATCTATATATATCATCTTTCATTTTTATTTCCAATCAACCATTCCACAAAATTATATATACATCTTCACCTTTTCTTATTTTCTTAAAACAATGTCTGGTAATCGTTCTTCTGGTTATACTATTTTTAGTTTTGATGCAGTTCAATCAAGCAAAAGAAATGCTAATGCAAGACACAAAGATTCAAATCTGGTTGGAAGTTTGATCATGTATGGAACATTGTTAAAGACTTTGAAAAGTTTAAAGATGGTGTCACCCCGGCTAGAAAGATACCAAATCCATGCGGTTTCGGATATACATCTTCAGAGTCAGAAAATCCTACCCCTGATTCCGTTACACAAGCATCTCTAGGTTTGTCTTCATTTTCTCTTAATTTAGATGAAGAAGATGACGGTATTGGCGGATCTTCATCTCAACGACCAAGTGGAGTGAAAAAATCTAAACTAAAAAGAAAAAGTGATGACCAAACATCAAATGTTATCAAGACTTTAGAAAAAGGGAATAGACAACTTTTGAAGCAGCTAAAAAAGACAAGTGAACAAAGACAACAACATTTGGAGCTTCAAAGTGAGAATTTAGCACTGAAAAAACTTAGGGCAGAAAACAAAGTTTTATATCAAGATTTAAGCTCAATAGAAGATCCAAGTATTTGTGCCTATATTCAATCTGAGCAAGCAAAAATCTTAAAGAAACGGGTCGATCAACAAGCTCCTTCGGCATCTACTTCACTCGGGCAATATTTTGATAACCTTAATAGATCCGAAAGAGATTTACCAGATTATTAATCACTAGTTTATGATGTATTAAGTTTATTTTGGTAACAACTTATTTTTATTTGAGGTTTCTATTTCTATTTTAATTTATGGCACTAATTAAGTATTTTATATTTAATGTTTTTTATGTCATTCTATTTTCTAAGTTAAATATATGTTATTGTTGTGTTTTAATTTAATGTAATATATTTGTTTTTTCTATAAAATTATATAAATGTAAATTCCTATTAAATAATATTTTTAGGTATAAAATGGTAAGATATAATAATTGAGGGATTACTTTGTAAATAAAAAAGTCCTACTCTACTTTTAGAATAGGATATAGATTACCATTAAAAATGATTTTACTTCAAGTATAGAGTTTGGAGTAAGATATAAAATACCATGGGAGATGCCCTAATGAATAACACACTCATTCTTAACAACACAAACCAATCTCTCTATTTAATACACCCTCCGTTTCATATTAAGTGTCATTTTAGACTATAAATTTTGTTTCAAAATAATTGTCACTTTGTATTTCCAATGTAGATGTTTGGTAAATTTTCCAATTTTATCCCTACTGATTTAATGTATTGACCAATAGAAAAAATTGTATACTATATTAATTAGAGGTAAGATAGAAAATTTAATGATTTTCTTAATATGTGTGAAAAATCCTAAAACCACACTTAATATCGTTTAGTTTAAAAGCGAATAAATATTGGGATCAGATAAAATATTAATATTTTGTCAGAATCTCTCAGTCTCTCAGTCTCTCATACCCACAATAAATACACAAAAATTAACTATCTCGGGAATGTAGTTGTTGCATATGTATATACTATATATATAGTAGTATCAGTGGAGCACGTCACTCTGCACCAATTTACAAAATTCAACTTAATTGGTCTCATATTCGTGAATAAAGTACATTTTCAGTGGGTTACTCTATATATCAAATCAAATCGAGAAGGTATAAGATAGAGAGATTGGAAGACAGACTGGAGAGTGTCGAATTCAATGATTGTGACCTTAAATAGTGTTACACTTTCAACCCATTGTATGCTCTCCAACCATCACTACTCCGTGTCTCACGCAATAGATTTTTCTATCAATATATATAACACTATCCACTTACTTCTCTTTATATATATGCACTTAAAAAGAAAAGATATAAATTAAAATTCTGTTAGTTTTTATTTACAAAATTGAGATATGAATTACATAAGAACAAGACAAGAATCAAAGTATAGTGAATAGAATATATTTGATATGATTCAGGCTCAGATAAATTTGATATGAGCATGGCTAGACTACCATGCACACCAAGCTTTATAAAGTAAGAGAGATATACATATGATGATCATTTAGTATAGTACTAGTTGTTTCTTTTAAATGAAAAGCTTGGGCTTCATCATATTACCACTGACCAACCGTACTTGCTTACTTGTGAAAGTTGTGTTTCTTTCGTATTATTGGATGTTAACTGGTGCCCTAAATCGCATCATGAACATGATGGTTTTCTGGCTTTTTCATTTTTTTAATGTATGCATTGTATGGACATGACATTAACACGCATGTTTAGAACCATAAAGCTTTTGTGGTAAAAGATAAAAAAAAAAAAATTAAAAAAAAAAATTAAAAAAAAAAAAAAAAAAAAAAGATCCCTACTGTGAAATTTACGGCTTGTTTCATGGAACACTATATATACACTTTTTAACTTCAGCTTGCTAACTTGAACACTTACTTTAGATATCAACTCACATAAGAAAATCTTATATATTTTTCACAGATTATGTTTTTTTTTTTTTTTGTATGAATGTGAAAATATATTCAAAACAAAAAAGTGCCTCTTTACAATAAATGCGTCCTTGGATCAAATAAAATTTTCGAGTAGCCTACGGGTGTGTTAAAAAATAAAGTAGAGAAGACAAAAAGAGGATTCAGTGACGAGTTGCAAGCCATAGTTGCAGGCCATCAGCATACTTGGTCGCGTGCTGCTGCAGGGAGAGGAGCTTGTTGCGGACCAGTCTATCTAGGAACTTGATCAATTGCGCAGAGGTGGTTGACTTATCCCCATGACGACGGCGGTTGCGCTCTAACCAAATGGAGTGAACAGCGGCCTGGAAAACAAGGCGAAGAAGGAAACACGTTGTGCCTGTGATCATGGTACTGGAAAGGAGAGCTAAAATCTGGGTGAAACAGGTCGAGTAGCGGTGCCGGAAAAGCTGGCGGGTGAGATCCTCCAGACCCGAACCGAAAACGGGCAAGCAAAGAAAAGATGACCCAGGGTCTCCACTGGCGCTTGGCAAAACACGCATGAGGGATTCAGACCACGATTCCAGGATAGCATGCGTTCCCCCGTAGTAAGTCGGTGTCGTGCAGCAAGCCAAAGCATGAAAGAATATTTTGGAACAGAGTCGGAGAACCAAACACATGGATGCCAACCCACTGCTGAAACCACTCGCCGTAGTTGTGACCACGTTTCGAAGTAGAGAACTGAGGCATGAATGTACCGTTCGACTGTCGCCACAAAGCAGTGTCTCCTTGAGCACGCTGTTCTCGACTCCCGAGGTTACCAATCTCCAGCTCGATATTGTTTAACAGAGCAGAGCGGTGATGACGACCGCGGTGAGATTGAATAACCGACGCTACTGTAGCAGTGGAGGGGATGCCAAGAGCAATGAAACCCCTATCCCCCACTATATCGTAAAAGCAGCCAAGAGAGCTCCAAGTATCAAACCAAAACGATGTGTGAAGACCATTCTGGACGTCCATCATGTGAAAGGGCTTTGCAAGGGGTCTGTACTTAAGTAGTTTCTTCCACATCCAAGATCCCAAGGTTGTGGATTCCCTGACTGACCAAAAGGAAGAGGAGCGCAAGAGCTCTCTCTTGATCCAGTTAACCCAAAGAGAGTTGGTTGCTGAGACGATCCGCCAAATTAATTTAAAACAGCTGACCTTGTTGACCTCAACAATGGACTTCAAACCCAGGCCACCTTCAGACTTAGGCTTACAAACATCCTCCCAAGCAACCTTATTTTTCCTCCCATTAAGATCCGGACCAGACCAAAGAAAAGCTGCACAGAGCCGTTCAATTTCATGAACACAAGCACTTGGTAGCCTAAACGCTGAAATCCAAAAATTAGTAAGACTCGCAATCACTGAACTGAGCAGCTGTAACCGTCCCGCAAAGGATAAAAATCTATGCTTCCAAGAACCAATACGGGCTTTTATTTTCTCTATCAATGGGAGGCAATCATGGATTGTCATGCGCTTTGTTAGCAGTGGTAAACCCAGGTAGCGAACAGGGAGAGATCCGACGCAAAGGGAAATTGAGCTAGAGCTCTGCACGAGAGGAGTTCGAGATACCAGCCAGGAACAAAGTCGACTTCTCTAGACTAATTGTGAGGCCGGACATTACCGCAAATTCTCTAAACACCTCAAGGATGCCAGCTAAGGAGGAGGCATGCCCATCTGAGAAGACCATGATGTCATCTGCAAAGCAAAGATGTGTAAGTTGCATATGTCTACAGCGAGGATGATAGCCAAATCGACGATGCACGGCTGCCTGATCCAGGAGTGAGGACAAGACATTCATGCAAATCACAAACAGATATGGTGAGAGTGAACAGCCTTGCCGCAAACCTCTCGCACTATTGAAATAGCCCGCCAATTCCCCATTGATTTGGACCGAAAAGAAGCCGTGGATACGCACAAACGAATCCAATGGATGAACTTTTCCGGGAGATTTAACGCTTCCAACACATTAAACAGAAAAGGCCACTGTACTGAATCAAAAGCTTTTGAGATGTCAATCTTCATGGCACATCGAGGAGAAATGTCTTCCTGGTGATAATCCTTTACTATTTCTGTGGCAAGAAGCAAGTTCTCCATTAACAACCGATCCTTGATGAAGGCAGATTGGTTTGGAGCAATGAAACCAGGTAAAATGGATTTAAGACGGTTGGCCAGAAGCTTCGAGATGATCTTGTACAAGACATTGCAACAGGAGATGGGCCGGTAGTCCTTCATTTCCCGAGCAGTACTTGTCTTAGGGATAAGAGCAAGGATCGTGGCATTGAGGCCTTTTGGCAGGAAACCAAACATGAAAAAGATTGAACAGCCTTTATAAGGTCCGAACCGACAATGGACCAGCAGTTCTTGAAAAACTCTACCGTGTAGCCATCTGGGCCAGGAGACTTGTTCAAAGGCATAGAATGGAGAACCTGTTTTACCTCATCAGCCGTGACAGGCATAGTCAACTGAGTCTGCTCCTGCAGAGAGCAACGGAAAGGAAGTAAAAGCCGCAAATCATCAACAGTGATACCAGTAAACTCCAAAGGCTTGTGAGTCAGCAGATGAGAAAAACCGGATGCCCTCTGCTTTAATACTCTCCATATCAGTAAGACAAGTCCCATGTGGGTCTGTTATCTCATGGATAAAATTCTGAGTGAGCCGTTCTTGTAGAGCATTGTAAAACACTCTATTGTTTTTATCCCCCACGTGTAACCAATGCAACTTTGACCGTTGTTTAAGAAAACGTTCCTCCAACCCTGCAACTCTCTCCCATCGAGTATGGGCCAAAGATTCAGCAGCAACATCCTGAGGAGAAGGTTGAGAAAAAGAGGCAAGCTGTTTTGCACAAAGATCCGCATAGGCTTCTGAAGACTGACGAGAGATATCAGACAGCGTATTACGACTTATCTCTCGTATCAAAGGCTTTAGCTGTTTCATCTTCTTGCTCAAAAAGAACAAAGAAGAAGTGGAATGATAAAGACTAGTAGTCTCATTCCAGAACTGTTGAACACGCGGTAGAAACTCTGGCTGAGAAGACATTAGATTGGTGAACTTAAAAGGCCCTCGCCTTCTCTGAATGTCAGAGGATAAGTTAATCTTTCCCCGGAGGTGATCAGAGCACCCACCCGCTTCCATCACGTAGTAAGCAGTCGGGAAGGCCACAGACCACTGAATATTATGAAGAACTCTGTCCAACTTCTTACAAATGAGGCCAGACTCTTGGTTGTTTGACCAAGTAAACGTCGGACCAAGGCCCCGAAGCTCCAAGAAAGAACAATAACGACACACATCCTGGAAATCTTGCATCCCAGAAGTGACCATAGGCATGACAACAGAGTTAGAATGTTCCTCTACATCAAGTGTCTCATTAAAATCTCCACATTGCAACCATGGGACCCCCCGTAGAGTGGCAAGGTCATGCTGTTGCTTCAAATCTCGCCAAAGCTCTTTTCGTTCCTCTGAAGTGTTCCTAGCATAGATGAAAGAACACCAAAATTCATCCGCGGTTCCCCCTAGCTTAACTGAACACGTTATTAGTTGTCCACTTTTAAAAATCACCTGCAGTTTGGTATGCTGACTCCAAACAACCCAAATTCTGCCTAACCGACTGAACTCATAATTAGAGACCAAATTCCAGTTACCAAATGCATGTTTGAAAACCTTACACACATGAGGCTCCTTAACCTTTGTTTCCAAAACACAACCAAACTGAAAATTGTTTTTCCGAATCCAATCCCGAATAACATCCTGCTTATTTACTTTATTTAAACCACGTATATTCCAGAAGAAACCCGACATTATCGCTTTTTCTGAGTGTTCTTTTTGCTTAGACCGTTCGGGACAGTGTCCTTCACTGGCTTAGAAACATTGGACAAGAATTTATGAGCCTGCTTGGAAGACCGGGGCAACTGCACACGCACACCAGAGTCCGAAGGCACTTGCTGGCGGACAGAGTCAATCACCGTCCTCTGTTCAGCTTCAGAAATCTGTGGTATATCAAACTTTTCAACATCCGCCTGATCAGTCTCTGTTATCTCTCCCTCTTCACTATCATGACTAAGAGCAGCATAGCGAGAAGGGGAAGCTATCCCCTGATCAAAAACCAACTGTTTTTTCGCACTGTTTGAAAATTTACCACCGATGCTGTTACTTCTGTCCATTCTTCTGTGTCTACAGGAATAGTTGGACCTGGTAATGTGACCTGGTTCTCTGAGCTGACTGGTTCTGTAATGGCAGTAGTAGCAACAGAGCAGGGAGGAACCGACTCTGTCTCATCAAGTTGTGGAGCCGATACATTTTTTGAAATCGATACATTTTTGAAACGGGTGGAGGGCTTGATCGAGCAGGAGATCTTCCCAACTTTGCCAGACAATCGTCATCCGAGTGACCCCACTTCATACACTGCCCACACCGGTTAGGTAGCCAAGGGTACTCATAATGGACACAACAATCCTCACCCCGAACTGTGAAAAATAAGTTTTTGGTAATTCCTTCATTAGATCAACCTCAACAAAGATTTTAGCCTCATCAAAACACGTAACAAGCTCTGTGTCCGGATGCAATCTTTTAGGCTCACCCACAGGGCTAGCAAGAAAGCTAAGACCAGTCCACGTAAACATAGAGTGAGGAATGTTCTTCACCGTGACCCACAATGGCATGGTACGAAGCTCAGGCTGTGCCTCTTCCACAATCGGCGTCCATTTGGAAACAACCATGGGCAGTGCACAAATGTTCCACATACCTCGACGCAGCGCACGCGACCGTGCCGACGCGTTACGGATCCGAAACTTAACAGTAGTGTCATTGATACCATATACATCAATCTTGATATTCTTATCTCCCAAATTCCAGATCTTATTCACGATAACGTGGATCTTGGCAACATGGGGAGCAGCAGAGGGAAACCGACCAACAAGGAAATCTTCCCATAAAGGAACAGAGTCAGTAAGGACAGCGTCTGGCACTGCAACGGTGGCCTTACCATTGACAACCGAAACTTCAACATCAAATTTAGAGAGGCTAGGCCTACTCCCGACAGCATTGGCATAAGACTTCGAAACCAAATGTGAATCCTCTCGAACCTGACTGGAACCAGGAGCAGTGCTAGCACCGGAGCCCTCCTCCGTCATGGAAAAACCCTGGCGGCTCACCACCAAACAGCACAATTCGTGAGACTACGGACAAAACCTAATCGCCTATCAAATCGCCCCCTGCTGACGTGGCAATCTTCTTACTTCTATTGTATTTTTTTTTTCTTTTAAAGAAAACGTTTTATTGTGTTCTTCACAGATTATGTTTCTAGGAAGACAATATTGTAAACAGACATTTGTGAATAATTGTGACATATCACACTAGTACCTACACTATTAATGTATTAATAATGATTTGATAAACTAGAACAAAACAATGATTTGAGATGACCATAGTAACCGACGTTCCTTTGATGCAAACCATTGTTACGTTCTAGTTTGCATCCCAAGAACTTTGAGGTTTTTTTTTTTTTTTTTTTTTTTTTTTTGTATATATGCGGTTGTTGGACCATCTCTCCATAATATGAATCATTTTTTTTTTTCTGTTAACTTCAGCTTGCTAACTTGAACAACTACTCTTGAAATCAACTCGAATATTTAAAAAAGAAAAACATATATTCTTCATACATTGTTAGATAAAGAACGTAAACCACATATCCTATCACACAATTACAAATTCAGGACTTTGGATATTAGCCCGGATAGAGTATATATACATGGCATCATAGAGTCAAACCCATTAAACTAAAAGGCCTGCCAGTTACATTGTTATTGTACCATAATCAATAACAAGTTAACATTTTTAACAATCTAGAAATATTGTGTTTTTGCATCCATATTTCAATATCCTAAGAAAGTTCTGATAACTTGAAAAGAATAAACAATCCAGTCATATTTTCTTTATAATAAGCTGAAAATAAAATTTTAGAAACTAGCTATAAAATTTGGAAATTAATATCCTCACAAAAAAAAAGTGTTATTGACATATATTCAAAAAATTATATATAAAGACTAATATATTCTGATCCAGTACTGAATTGAATCATAATACAAGAAACACCATATCAGTATTCTTCATTTTTACAAGTACAAATAATGGTTATAAACATATTTTAGAGTCA
Organism: Camelina hispida; assembly: GCA_023657505.1. Lineage (NCBI taxonomy): Eukaryota > Viridiplantae > Streptophyta > Magnoliopsida > Brassicales > Brassicaceae > Camelina > Camelina hispida. Next base: position 23,986,295 of record CP094633.1, on the reverse strand, counting down.
ATTTTTTTACACTAGCTAGCTGTAGTTCCAAGACTTCACATAATAGGATAGTAATTTTAAATTAACAATTGGGCATAGTGGGAGATTAGTAGGTAACTGGCAGGAAAGTTAAGAGACTTTATAATTGCAAATCGTTAGCTTATCTGTAATTTGACTCTTACAAACAATGAAGATCGATTTGGTCGCAGATATTTGTCTGCTCATTTGTAAATATATACACAAACACTCATGCACGCCTAATTTAGACTATTACAAAAGAAACTAAATGCGCAAGAGCTGTATCCGAATGATTCAAACTAGGTGACTAGTAACATATAACAATTCCCAAAATTATTAAACAAAGATGGTCATAAATTAACCATATCATCACATCTACCGGAAAATGGAATACAAATAATTCAGATATATGCAAAACTTGTAGAATAATTAATATCCACCAGATAAATGTGGTGTTAGACTTGATTTACATATACTTTTTGAGACTGATCCACTAAGTTGTTTAGAAGACACAAAACTTTGAATACCAATAAAGCAAGAACATCCATTGATTTTTCTTTCTTCTAATTTTTTTTTTTATTTCTATTATACTTGTAAAGAGTTTCAACCACTTGTTTCAAAAAGCTATATGCATATGTTGTTGGTGTTGTGTGATAAATCACATCAGAGTCGTAACTCGTAAGAGCTGTAAATTTATCCAAATTATTGAAAGTACATAGAATTAGAAAGTGATCGAGCATTTTCCTTACGAGAAAAAAAACTAACGGTGAATAACGCGTTTTTCTTTAGACGACGAAATGTTCATAAACAAAAGAATGAATTATCATATATATATTGGACCAAATCAAAACAAAACAAAAAGACTAAAAAAACAAAAAGTGAACAATATATTTTTACATTACGAAAATACAAATTATTTACATTAGATTTAAGAAGGAAAAAAAAAAGAATTTTAAGAGTAGGTGAGACTAGAAAAACTCAGTACCGTTCCCCACCTGCCTCACTCCGCAACGGCGAATTCACACCATTTCTTAACGTTCTCCGGTGGGTTTCTCTTAAATTCCTCGGCGACTTGGCCGTAGGAGATGGCGACTTGGCCGTTGGAGATGGCGACTTAGCCGTCGGCGATGGCGACGACCGGGGATGGTTACTTTGTTTTTGATGATGATGGTGACTACTCTTACGTGGCTTATTACTAACACGACCTTCATCTTCTTTATTGTCCGAGACTGACTTGTCCGGAGTGTTTGGTACCGTGTAAGTAAATGTCCCCATAGGAATATCATTATAGTCCTTAAGATCATTGAGTATAGAGACGACGGCACTCATACAAGGCCGGTTCTTGGGTCGATGACTTAAGCATTGGTAAGCCAACGTTGCTGCTTTTCTTGCTCCTGTCTCTGAGTACTGACCTTCAAGTCTCGGGTCCATGATACGACTTAGCTTACGTGGGTCGTTGAGCATTGGACGAGCCCAATCCACAAGGTTCTGTTCCCTCGATGATCGTTTCTTGTCTACCGATCTACGTCCGGTCAAAAGCTCTAGCAACACGACTCCGAAGCTGTATATGTCACTTCTCGCTGTTAAATGACCGGTCATAATGTATTCAGGAGCCGCGTAGCCTTGTGTGCCCATCACTCGTGTTGACACGTGAGTGTCGTCTCCTTCTGGTCCGTCTTTGGCTAACCCGAAGTCAGAGAGCTTAGCCGTGTAATCCTGGAAACAAGATTTGAGATTTGGAGCTTTGTTAGAGTTTTTCTTTTATTTTATTTATTAAGTGAATAAGTATTATATAATTAAATAAAACGGTTCAGAAGACTTACGGAATCTAACAAGATATTGGAGGCTTTGAAATCACGATAGATAACGGGATTTTTGGCTTCGTGTAGAAATTGAAGTCCCGTTGCGGCTCCATGAGCAATCTTCATCCTCGTCGACCAAGGAAGTGACGCAGAGTACCCTGAAAAGAGAGTAATATAAAAATTCTGTTAGGACATATATTCTTGTCGGACTTTGATCATTAATGGACGATAAGAGAACACAGAGAAAAAGAGAGAGAGAGAGAGACTCACTTCTGAAAAGTTGATTCTCTAAGCTTCCACGAGGCATGAACTCATAAACAAGAGTCCTATGTTCTTCCTCGCAACAATAACCAATCAATTTCACAAGATTTTTGTGCTTTAGCTGTCCTAAAAACATAACTTCCGTCTGAAAAAAAAAAATATAATTCAATATTAGAGAGACTCTCATCAAACTAAAAAAAAAAAAGAGAAATATCTAAGGGAAATTAAAGGTACTAACCAGCCATTCACGGTGACCTTGAAGACCTTCAAGATCGAGTAATTTGACAGCTACAGGCTGAGCTTTAAGACCAGGACGAAGCTTATCATCGATGAAACCTTTATGAACAGGACCAAACCCTCCTTCGCCGAGGAAATTAGTCGACGAAAAGCTTTGTGTGATGACTTTAAGCTCGGCTAAGGTGAACACGTGGAGATCTGATCCGGCCAAAGAAATCGATAGATCTTCTGATAAAGTGTTGGAACTTGGATTGCTCAAATCAAGAATCGATAGTCTTTGGAAAGAGCTCTGTTTCTTGATGACGTCATCTTTTCTTTTGTTTTTTTTAGAAGAAGCCATTAGGGTTTCTGGATCTCCTAAACATCCAACGATTAGTGATCTCCATGATACTTTCTTCTTTACCGCCATTGTTTGTTTGTGCGTTTCTTTTCTTCTTCTTCTTCTTGGTTTTGGTTTGGAATGGGAGAGATGATGAATGGGTTCTTTAAAGAAAATAGAGAAGAAGACTTTATAATATAAAGTTTTTATGCTATATTTATTAACTCCGGTTTGGTATTTAAAGGTCACGAGGAGAGAAAGAGAGAGAGAGAGAGAGAGAGGACGAAGACTTTTGATTACTAATTTCAATTCAAATTCACCTACTACTACTAATGCTACTCTTTCGTTCTAGAGTGATGGCTATATATATTTTCTAACCGTGGTTTTCTTTGTGACACACGCTTATTTTATCTTTCTTTGATATTTTTCTACGGAAATGAACGAGTTGATTTTTAAGTTAGTGGTGGGTGCTTCCAAAATTGTAGACGATGACAGCTTTGTGCCTTTCTCTAACGATAAACAATTACGTGTTATCTTTTCGTTTCGTCAATGGACCATATTTATACATGTGATTCTGATGCAATGACGCCAAAAAACGAAGTTTCAGATAAAACAATAATTTCTTTTGTATTTTTTTCCCCCGGAAAATATTTAGATATTTGGAAGTTTGAGTATATATATAAATTCAAAAGAAACAATAATAAAGCTATTTCGTTTGTGTGGTTCGATTTTGTTTTTGTCATCTCTAGCAGTTTACACTCTTGATAGGGCTGTCCTCGGTCAAATTTGACTACAAGTTCTGATAATAATCACGAAACTCGTTTAAAACTTTAACATTTTTTTTTTTTTTTAATCTGTACTGTAAAAATCTTTGATCGTGGCGAAGTAAAGAAGCATCGCATATTCATTTGCATGAAATATCTTCCAGTTCCAATCTTTATATATGGAAAGATATACTCGTTAAACAACTGTACAAAGAAAAATCTCGATTTTAGAAAGGGATAGACGGATAGTGATTGAAAATTCCTCTTTCCTATCGAACTGTAATTATTTGAGCTGGATAGTCAACCGAATCGAACGGAAGTGAGATTTTGGTTGTTTGGCTTTACTTCGGTTATGTGTAAATTAACCGATCGGTAATAATTGAAATTTAGTTTGTTAAACCGAGAATTCTGGTTAGTTTGGTTAATCTTAGACATTTTCTCAAACGGAACAAACCAAAGTTCAGAGCTAGTAATTAATTAATTATTCTTTAACAAAAAAAAAAGTGTAATCCCCTATTTAATAAAATAGAAGTACACGACTTCAAATTGGTAGATCATATTAACATAGGTTATAACTAAGATTAATTATTTGATATTTTATATGGATTAATTATTTGATAGGTTATATAGATTTAGGATTAGGATTCTATTAAAAAGGATATTCAAAAGAATAAAATAAAATCTCCAAAGATTATTCAACTAATCATATTTAGGCAAAAAAATCCCAGAAATTAATAGAAATTAATTACTTTTTCGCAAATTACAAGTGATTTCCGATTATACTAAAAATAAAATCTTACCTAATTTTATCAGAAAATTTTAACTGAGTAACGGGTAGAAATTTGAATATTTAAGTTCATTTCATATATTTATTTTGTTGAATTGTATAATTTTATATACTATAATAAAAAAATTAAATAATTTAATTTGAAATCTTTAAAAATAGTTTAATTTGATATTTTTAAGAATATCATAAATATATGATAGATCAAAAAGTTAAAAACTATAAACACTCTAATTTGATTTGTTATAGCGCAAGTCAATAATATGTCACTATAATATGAAAAAATTCAAAAAATATGGTTTCTTGCTATAGTACGGGTTAAATTCTCAAAAATATGATTTCTCGGATTAAATTTAAATTTGGAATAATGTTTTTTGGTAAGCTTTCTCGGTCACGATAATTTTGACAAACATACGTTACATATTTGGTCCTAAAATTAATATGCACTATACTATAGGTTAATTCATAAAATTAACAATCAAAATACAATATATAATTTTAAACACTAAACAAACCAAACAAAATTAACAAACAAAAATTAATTTTTTTTATCACACAACTTAATCCACATTATACCGCGGGTCAAAATCTATATATACTAGAATATATCTTACAAAATAGATGTTATTTTCATATGTCATATTCAAGATATGATTTCATGGCATAGTGTTCCATTTAAAAAAAATTTTTAAAACAAATAAAGTAATAACATATACGATACTAAACAAACAAAATAAAGGAATTTCAATCCGTGCTCTAGCACGAGTCATATTCTAGTTATAGTTATATTTTGTGAAAATTTTCTTCTTTTTAACCTATTTCCAATTTTCTTTTTTTTTTTGTTAAAGATTTTATTTCACTTTTTCTTCTTCTAGGTATTCCTATATTATTATTTTAATATCAAAACTATATATATTTCTAATTGTAAAGATATGAATAAAGAGACTATATATATATATATAGACTCTTTATTCATATGTTTACAATTAAAAATATAGTTTCGATATATATATCTTTTGTTTTAGTGTTCCTTCTCACTTTTAAGAAGTAGGCAATGACTATCTTCCAAATAGAGACTTTGCGTAAATATCTAGGGTTTTATGAACTTTTTTTCTGGTTAATTAAGGTTTTGCATGGTAAACATATACAATTTCGCATTAATAACAAATAGGCTAACAACTAAAATTGTAGTGTCGTCATGCAATTTGATAACGATAATATTATTAAGAAAGAGTCAACTTAAAATAAAATGGTTCTAGAAGATTGATTAACACTCCTCCTGCTTGTCCTTCTTCTCCAAGCAACATATATAGTCAACAAAATACTTTGGTCCAAACTAAGAAAACAAGTGAAACAAAAAAAATTCCAGAAATTTACATCTCAACAAACAAAGATGAAAAAGAGAGTTTGGTAGAGATGCAATTAATATGTATTATTATAGATAGATTAGATAGACAAAATGCGTCAAGCTTCTAGAACACATCGTTTTAGATATCAATAATTAGAAGAAAAAACAATAAGGAGAACAAAGGTGAGGAGGAAGATCTCAAACGCGTTGTGTGAAGACGGCGACTTATTCGTCTTTTCTGAACTATATATAATTTATACATTTGTTCAAAAAAAAAAAAAAAAAAAAGAGAGAGAGATTCGCTTTGCTTCAGTTTGAGTTGACATTTATACTTGGTCGCACAGAGTGGATCCCATTTGATCATTTTTTTTATAATTAATGACTCGACAGGATATACCAATTAATACGTAACTATGTACTCGATAGTTTTGTAGTCTCAATCATCTTGTAACATTTGCATACATTGATATTTGAAATAAAGAAAGCAATTCGAGTTCTCGCTCATTCTCGATTTTAATGGTTCTAATTTCTCATTGTGTTTTGTTTCTTGATTTAGTATAGACAGGAAGAAATTAATGCAAGTACTTATGTAGAAATTAAAGAAGCCTATGGAAAATGGCAAAGCAATAATCATTTTACATTTGTTTTAAAACGACGCCGTAATGTGTCATGTTGTGTTATTGTGGTGTTTCTCTTTCATCTTTTTTTGCACTTAGAAGTGGTGAGAGACGTCCGGTCCAGGTAGAGAAGAAAAATAGCTGCTTGTTTCTTCTTCTTTCACTTTCTGTAACCGCACTATGTCCCTCAGAGAAAGAACCCTTAGCTAGCTTGTCACCAAAACCCAATTTTCAGTTAGACTCTCCCACTTCTCTTATCTCTCCCCACTCTCTTCATGTTCTCTCAAAAGAACAATCTTTGCCACGGTACATTTCGCTAATCTTGCAATGATCATAATAGATTGTTTGCTACAATATTGGATAATAACTAGTTCTAATCGGAATTAACTTCTTTGTTAGACCAATGCTGTTTTGGAACTTATGCTCAAAAAAAAAAAAAAGAACTTATGCTCAACTGTTGTAGTATTCATTCTGCCAATGGTTATTGATAAGCTCAAATTAATCCCTAGAGCTACTCTCTCAAACAAGAGATCACTGCAGTACTTAGGGGTCGAATCCACAGAGACTCAAGATCAAACACAATAGATTGTAAAGTTTTGTAAATTACGCTAAACAAGTTGAATTGAATTAAAATAAAACAATGCAAATATTTAAATAAAAGTGTTGAGAATTCAGAAAATCAAAAGAGCTAAACCTAGGGAATTTCTCAGGAAATTATGAAATATTAAATCAGATAAATTAATTAAGGTTCAAGCAATAAAAATCAGATCTAGAACTCTAAACTTTTGGGTAAATTAAATCAGTTCTCACTGCAAATAATATCTAAATTTAAAACCAGAAAATCCAAATCTCTTTGTAAAATTCTAAGTAATAAATCAGCTTTAAAAACAGGTTTAGATAAGTTCACAGAATTATTAATTCAAATCTCTTTGTAATAAACAATTATGCTCATCAATGGTTTAATCAGGAAAAACAATTATATTCTCATATCAATTTATTTCCCTAAGATAACAATTCTAGGTGATCAATCAAGAATTATTGTGAAGAACAACCAAGGATGAAGATCATAAAAGATTAAGAACCCTAAAAATCTTAGATCTAATAAATCATAAAAACCCTATGAAAAACCCTAAACCTAACAAGCAAATTACTCAGACATGTTTAATGAAGAACAAATCATAATTCTGAATAACATGAACAGATATTAAAAGTAAAAGAGGGAGTTCAAGAAATCTTCTCTCTACAAAGAACTCAGATCTATCTCTCCCAAAAACTCTCAATATCCTTCTCTCAAAAACTGCTAAAAAATAACTTAAGGGTTTCTAAAACCCAAAAACAATATATATACATCCTAAAATACGTCCAGGGGCTTATGTTGCAAATATAGAAGACTTTGGGCAAATTTGTAGAACTTCCAAATTTGTTATTCTCTCGTCGGGTAAACACTAGTGTCGATTGATGCCCTTTAAGTGGTGTCGATCGATGCTCGGTCTCTGGTCCGACTCCAAATTGATTTCCTTCGGTAAAATGCTCCAAAATGATCCAAATTGTTCCATATTGCTCCATCCGTGCCAAATTCCTAGATAACCTGTAAAGACTCAAAAATAATCTAGAAACAAATCAAAAGACTCAAAAAGCACACTTATATCATGGTTAAAAACCGTAAAAACCATGATATATCAACTCCCCCAGACTTAGCCTTTGCTTGCCTCAAGCAAAACAGAAACTTAAACCTGTGAAAGAGGTTTGAAAACATAGAATTCACTCAACTGCTGGTAACTGATCTTCGCACTCTTCATCACCTTGACTTTCAAGAACTTACTTCATATACTTTGTCAATTGAAAAGCATCAACATTCCTTACTCAAATCCCACAATCCTCTGGAATCTCTAGTCTCACCATTACCATCTCATTACATAAATTAAAGCAAATACAGGTGAGTTCTTACCTTGTGGTATTCAAACAGTGGCATATGGACTCTCTTCAGGCCAAGACATTCTTCTTACATCTCATTTCCTCTCCCTTTTCTCACTTCCTTTTTTTTTCTTTTCTTATTATTCTTTTTTAAGCAAAGGTGTAAGCGAATACCGGGGTCATTGGTAATTTACCTACCCCTCGCTTCCAAGCTTTGTGTGATCATTTGACTCAAGAGTAGAATAATGAGGTCACTGTTAATTTACCTACCTCTCTAAACTGATCAAAATCATCTCATCTTTTATTTCTCTTTTTTTTTTCTGATTTTTCTTATTTTTTTTTCCTTAAACGCTGAAGGGAAGAGAGAGGGGAGACATACTTTGAAAAATTGCACTGTCTTGTATGGCCTGAAAAAGAAGTCTAGTCCACTGATTTCCAACCCCAAAGTAAGAGATTAAGTCCGGTTAAAATCCTGATAAAAGTTGAGACAGCATTAGTTGAACTAAATATCCTTTGAATAAGTGCTTTCAGGATTGTTGATACAGCTCATAGTCTTTCCACACTTCAGTTCTGAGGTCAAGCTTAGTCAATAATCATTAGAGCGTTAGCCAAAGAACAAGAACCATCAGTTAGAGATCATAATTCAACAGAAATTTTTGAAAAATTTGACTCAATAAAAACAAAAATACAGTTTTGACACAAGACACAAAAATCAAGTAAGTAGTTAGTACTAACCTCCCCCAGACTTAAACAACACTGTCTCCAGTGTTATCTAAGAAGGGAAAAGTCAAGAAACAAAAATTGTGGTAAAAAATTGAATGAAAATTTTGAACAGATTCTCGGGTTACCCATTGGTGTCGATCGATACCATCAAGGCAGCATCGATCGACACCTTCGGCGAATGGTGAATTGTGGCCGAATCTCCTTGTTTGTTGCAGTTAGTTGTGTTTTGTTGGATCAATCCTTTGATGTTAATTCTGTTAAGAAGCACTCAAACACAAACACAGGTTAAAAGCAACATGATAGATAGATAGTTCATAAATCCAAGCAACTTTCAAACACAAACTGACTCAAAGCAAAAATAAAAATGACGCAATCCTAAAAAGGGAAAAAGATAAAAAGAACCATGATCAGAAGCTAAAATGTAGCAGAAACATCATGCAGCACCATCATCATCATCATCAGTAGCGTCAGCATCCTCATCAGAAACAGGATCAGCAGATGGTGAGACGGCGAAGGGAACCTGCGCCTAGTACGCCTGGTAGGACGAATACAGCCACACTGTGAGAGTCGAGCCATGCCATTCCAGATGGCACGCAAAGCAGAAACCACATAAGTCTGATGAGCTCCCTGGTCCATAGTAGCAGGATCCTCTGATGGCTCTGGAAACTCAAATGCTGCAGTCCTAGAAGAAGAACCAGTCTCAAAACCCCCAGCAGGGTTAGTAGCAGCTGCAGCATCAGTAGTAGTCCGCGAAGTGTGATGGCGACGGGAAGGAGCATAAGCAACATAGTCAGCTGGTGAAGGGCGAAAACGCAACTGCTCAGGATCTCTACCAATGGTGGTAAGATCAGGTCGTGGAAGGCGGACAAAGTGCTCTCCTGTCTCATCAACAAACCTCCACAACAAACCTGGTTTCAGCCAGTGTGCACTCCTCAAATATGGCTCATCCATAAGCTGTCTCCTAGTGACAACACTATAACCACCAATAGGAATCTTCTTGAACTGAAGGATAGCAGTAATAAGGCTCCCCACAGCCTCTCTCTTAACTCCAGTACCTGAAAATGGCTTGGTCTGCAGCTCAACAAAGTGGTGTGCAAAAATAGCTCCAAAGTTAAGGAGCTGAGGGTCGCGAGGCTCAGCAGAAGCCAAAGAAGGGATCATGGAGCGAACTCCAGCGTTCAGAAAATAAAGCTCTGCTGCTCTCATCTTATTAGGCTCCATCTTACACTGAAAAGTGGTAGCAACAACTCTAAGAACATACCGGATTACAGGATGGCGGACCTCTGATTGAAGCATCTTCTTAGAATTATATGGACCAAGTCCTATGTAGGACCACAAAGGAGAGAGATCCTCATAATGTTTGGGCAAAGCAACGTTCTGAACAAAACGGACCCAACGAAATACATCACAAATGTGAACAAAAGTGATACTGTAAGGCATTCCGTTAATGAAGAAATGTAGTAGACCGTCTCTGGCCGTTGGTGCCTGCTCATTCTCATAAGTGACCCGAACAGATGCCATGAACTGCCGCACTAAATCCGGGTACAAATCATACTGTCTAGTACAGACTGTTCCTAAATCCATCCTATCAATCAAATCCAAGACCTCATCATGAATTTTCAACCTACGAAGAAGAACAGGATCAACAAACCTTGTAGGCTCAATCTCAACTCCCAACCATGCATTGTAGAGCATTGTCTCATAATCTCCCCAAACTCCCACTGATCTATTGATGAATTCAGGCTTTTTAAACTCAGGAAGCATGTGTTGAGGCCATTCTCTCTCTGATGGAATTGGTACACCTTCTTCTTTTGGCCATGGGAACCTTGATGGAATGGGAGATTGAAGAGAGAGGTCTGGTAAAGTGGTGGGAGCCGTCGTCGACCGTCGTGGAGGCTGGGGAAGGTCCGCCGGAGCTCGCGGAGGCGGACGGCGGCCGGACTGACGAGGTGGGTGAGCTGAAGAAGAAGCTTCGCCATCGTTCTTACGAGTCCTCTTGCTGGCTGTCATCACTCCAAAACACGAAATTGACACAAGATCCAGGTAGAGGAGAGAAAATCGAGTGGATTAGAGCTTGGAATCACTCAAAACGGAGCTGAAATGAGAGAGTTGTGAGCAATTTAGGGTTTAGTCGATTTGGGGGTGAAATGAGGAAGAAGACGAAGTCTCGCGATTTTAGCTTCCTCTCTCGGGTTTAAGTGGTATTGATCGATGCCCATATAAGGTAGCATCGATCGATGCTCCTTCTGGCGGACCCGGCCCATATTCGATGACAAGCCCACTCGATTGAAACCCAACAAAATTCAAACCCGATGGCCCGTTATCTCGTTTCTGTCCATAAGAGTGTCGACCGATGCCCATGAAGGGCAGCATCGATCGATGCTTACTCTGATCAATGGTATCCGAAACTTCTTTTTTTTTTTTTTTTTTTTTAATGATGATTTCCAGTGGGTTGCCTCCCACTCAGCGCTTGTTTTAAGTCATTAGCTTGACTTGGCAGCGGATTAGGCAGAGGGTGCATCATCCAAACGCACAATGTGTCCGTCTGGTATCTCAGCTTTTGCCCAATAGTGTTTCACCCTTTGGCCATTAACAGTGAATTTCTCCCCTGTTGAGTTCAACAGCACAATAGCTCCATATGGTCTGACTTCTTGAACAGTAAAAGGACCAGACCAGCGGGAACGCAGCTTTCCAGGAAACAGCTTCAAGCGGAAATTGTAAAGGAGTACCTGGTCATTTGGCTCAAATTGTCTAGAGATGATCTTCTTATCATGATAACCCTTGGTCCTCTCCTTGTACAGTTTGGAATTCTCAAATGCATGAAACCTCAGCTCATCCAACTCATTCAACTGCACTAACCTTCTCTCTGAAGCTGTCTTGGAATCAAAATTCATCAACTTAACTGTCCAGGCTGCTTTGTGCTCTAACTCCACTAGAAGATGACAAGCTTTCCCATAAAGCAGATGGAAAGGAGTAGTCCCAAGTGGTGTTTTATAAGCAGTTCTATATGCCCAAAGTGCATCATCAAGCTTCATAGCCCAATCTTTCCTTGTAACACCCACTGTTTTCTCTAGAATCTCCTTAATCTGCCTGTTGGAAACTTCAACTTGTCCACTGGTCTGAGGATGGTATGGACTAGCCACTCTATGTTGAACACCATATTTTTTCAGCAGCTTCTCAAACACTTTATTGATAAAGTGCTTACCTCCATCACTGATGACAATTCTAGGAACTCCAAACCTTGGAAAGATAATGGTCTTAAACAGCTTAAGAACCACAGCAGAATCATTGGTTGGACTTGCAATTGCTTCAACCCACTTGGAGACATAGTCAACAGCCACTAAGATGTATTCATTCTTGTAAGAGGAAGGGAATGGTCCCATAAAGTCAATGCCCCAGCAATCAAAAACTTCAACCTCAAGGATAAAGTTCTGTGGCATCTCATGCCTCTTACTAATCTGACCTTTCCGCTGACAAGCATCACATCTGGAAACAAACTCATTAGCATCCTTGAACATTGTTGGCCACCAAAACCCAGCTTGTAGAACCTTAGACACTATCTTGAAAGTAGCAAAGTGTCCAGCATAATCTGATCCATGACAGTGAAAAAGAACATCAGGAACTTCTGTCTCAGCTAGACATCTTCTGTAAACACCATCACTGCAATGCTTATACAAATAAGGCTCATCCCAATAATATCTCCTTAGCTCTCTCAAGAACCTCTTCTTATGATAGCCTGTGAATTGATCAGGTTCTACCTCTGCAGCAAGATAATTGGCAATATCAGCATACCAAGGTTGATTGGAGCTAGCCACAGCAGCTAAATCTCCATCATTCGACCAATCTGATTCGGGAATCATAGGGTGTCGATCGACGCTGGTATGGTGTCGATCGACACCACATGCATCCGAAGACAAATTCGTGGAATTATCAGTCCGAAACCCACTATAAACAAAATAAACATGCTCTTCAGGAAGATAATCACGAATTGGAACATCATCATCAACCCTAATCCTGGACAAGTGATCAGCAACACCATTCTCTATCCCCTTCTTATCCCTCACTTCAATGTCAAACTCTTGAAGAAGAAGAATCCATCTCAAAAGTCTAGGCTTAGCATCCTTCTTCTGCATCAAGTATCTTAATGCAGCATGATCAATATGAACAATGACTTTTGAACCAACCAGATAAGATCTAAACTTCTCAAAAGCAAACACCACAGCCAACAACTCCTTCTCTGTTGTTGCATAATTCCTTTGTGCCTCATCAAGTGTCCTGCTTGCATAGTAGATTGCATGAAGTTTCTTATCTTTTCTTTGTCCCAGCACTGCTCCTACTGCAAAGTCACTAGCATCACACATTACTTCAAAAGGAAGATCCCAATCTGGTGGCTGAACAATAGGTGCACTCACAAGCTCCTGCTTAATCCTCTCAAAGGCTATGCGACATTCATCAGTGAATTCAAACTTGACATCTTTGCACAACAAAGCAGAAAGTGGTTTTGCTATCTTGCTGAAATCTTTGATAAAACGCCTATAGAACCCTGCATGTCCAAGAAAGCTCCTTACTGCCTTCACATTCTCTGGTAGTTGAAGACTTGTCATCACCTCTATCTTAGCGCGGTCAACTTCTATTCCAGCTTCTGAAACCCTGTGGCCAAGCACTATGCCATCTCTAACCATAAAATGACATTTTTCCCAGTTAAGCACCAAATGCTTTTCTTCACACCTTGCTAGCACCTTACAGAGATTATCCAAACAGCCTTTGAATGAAGATCCATAAACTGAAAAATCATCCATGAACACCTCCATATAATCTTCATTCATATCAGTGAAGATTGACATCATGCATCTCTGAAATGTTGCAGGAGCATTACAGAGACCAAAAGGCATTCTGCGGTAAGCGAAGGTACCATAGGGACAAGTGAAGGTGGTCTTCTCTTGGTCATCAGGATGAATAGGAATCTGGAAAAAGCCTGAGTAACCATCCAAAAAGCAGTAGTATGGATGATTAGCTAACCTCTCCAACATCTGGTCAATGAAAGGAAGTGGGAAGTGATCTTTCCTTGTTGCAGCATTCAGCTTCTTGTTATCGATGCACATCCTATGACCAGTAATTGTCCTTGTAGGGATCAGCTCATTCTTGTCATTCTTCACCACTGTAACACCACCCTTCTTAGGAACAACATGTACCGGACTGACCCAATTGCTGTCAGATATTGGATAGATGATCCCAGCATTCAGCAGCTTCATGATGAATCCTATGCATACACAAGTCTGGAGAGATTCCTGCAATATCATCAAGAGAATAGCCAAGAGCCTTGCGAAACTTGCGCAGCTTGCTTAGCAGTAAAGTGAGCTCTGCATTGTTTAAGGAAGCACTAACAATAACAGGATAAGAAGAGTTCTCACCTAAATATGCATACCTTAAACCTGCAGGAAGTGGCTTGAGATCAACCTTTGGGGCTTTTTCAAGACTCCAATCAGAAACCTTTGCAGCTGGTGGAGAAGTACAAACCAATTCTTCTTGTGCAACCAGCTTTTTCACTTGTTCATTAGCATCAAGCAGTTTGACATACCCAGCAGCAATGTCATCTAGATGCTCAGCTTCTTCAGCAGAAGCAACCAATGCTCTCTCTAATGGATCCTCAGGATGCAGCTCCTGAAATATCTCCTCAGCCAAATTAGACAATGTGTCTACATAGAATGTCTGGCCATCAATGGTAGGCCTCTTAACCAGCTTCTCCATGTCAAAACGCATTTGTAAATCACCAATGTTGAGACCAATCTAACCCTTCTTGACATCAATTATAGCTCCAGCAGTAGCTAAGAATGATCTTCCCAGAATAAGAGGGTCCTTGGGTTCCTCCTCATACTTTAACACCACAAAATCAGTAGGTATCAAGCACTCACCAATCTTAATTGGAACATCTTCAAGAACACCATTTGGAATGCGAACAGACCGGTCAGCAAGGATGAGAATGAGCTTAGTAGGCTGGAAATCTGTCATTCCCAGGCTGAGTGCTACTGATCTTGGCATAAGATTGACACTAGAACCAAGATCACACAAAGATCTAGCAAATCTGTCAGTGAAGATAGTGCAATCAAGAACAAAGCTCCCTGGGTCAGGAAGTTTTTCTGGGATCTTGTTCTGAATGATGGCACTGACTTGGGCTGATATCATCATAACTCCTTGCTCAGCATTAAAATCTTTGGTTACCATCCTCTTGACATATCTCCTAAGCATTGGAGAAGTCTTAACAGCATCAACCAAAGGCAACTCAAGAATAAGCTTATCCATCATGTCTTTGCACTTGGCATCATCTAGCTCTTGTTTAGACTTCCTTGGATTCTTTGGGAAAGGAACCTTAGGTGTGTAAACCCTTTCTGCAACTGGAGTAGAAGACTTCACATTCGCTGTTTCTGTCCGGGGTTGGTGTCGATCGATGCCACCTAGTTGGTGTCGATCGACACTTAGTTCTGGTACTTTGTCCGAAACTTTGCATGGTTTGGGTGTCGACCGATGCCCATGTGTGTCGGTCGATGCTGGCTCTGCAGAAACATCCTCTTCGTCGTCTATATCAATCAACTCCTGTAGATCATCAGTTTGATTCTTCTGGGGTATAGGATGGAGTTGTTTTCCACTTCTCAAAGTCACTGCATTGCAAAAATGTTTAGGATTTGATTCAGTTCTTGAAGGGAGATAACCTTCTTGCCTTTTCACAGACCCAGCAGTCTGCGTAACCTGACTTTCCAGCTTCTTGACATGGATGTTCAAAGCTTCAAACTTCCCATTAAGATCAGTGTAAACATTATCCAGCTTCCCATTGAAAGTCACTGTCATCTGCTCTTGGCCTTGCAAAAGCTGCTCAAGCATAGCTTCCATCTTACTAGTTTCAGCTGACTTAGGAGGTGGAGACTGATATGAGTTGTTGCCATAAGTCCTTGTGAATCCACTGTTTTCTTGCTGCTTCTGATATTCAGGTTTGGGTGTGAAACCAGAAGAGTTGCCCTGAAAGTTACTGCGCTGGCTGTTTCCACTGTAAGGCCTGCTACCTTGCTGATTTCCAAACCTCTGCCCCTGATTCCCATAGACATAGTTCACCTCTTCTTCCTCATAATTTCCTTGATCAGATTCTGGCTCATATGTCTCAACTTCAGCAGCAAAGTGAACAGATTTCTTACCCACAAGGAGATTATGAACAGAATCCAGCTTAGCATTACCAGAAGCTAACTGGTGTGAATCATATCCTCCATGTAATCTTTTCCTTTCAGCATCTGCTCTCTTAGTAATATTGCTAGCAGCTAAGTTCTCAATCAACAATTCAGCATCTACTGGCAATCTTGTCTTGAAATTCCCATGACTTGCAGCATCTAAAGCCAACTGATACTCCCAGTCACACCCTCTGAAGAAGATACTTAGCAATTGAACTCTTGAGAAACCATGGTGTGGACAGTCCATTTGGTAAGCCTTGAATCTCACCCAAGCTGCTTTGAAAGCTTCATCTGGTCTCTGCTTGAAGGAAGACAGCTTGATTCTCAACTCATCTGACATTGCATCATCATAGAAGTGGTTGAGGAAGGCCACCTTGACATCACGCCAGCTTGTCAATGATCCAGCAGGCAGCTGTTTCAACCATTGAGATGCCTCTCCTACAAGTGAGTAAGGGAAGAGTTTGCAGAAGATGTAGTCCTCAGTCACCCCATTAGCCTTGATGCTAGTCACCAGATCCTCAAAATGCTCAATGTGATCCAAGGGCTTCTCATTGGGCAAAGCAGAGAAAGGTCTCTGCCCAACTAGTTGAAAGTATGCAGGTTTCAACTCAAAATCATTCCTCTGAAAAGGGGGAGGAACAATAGCAGACCGGTTCTCATACACCAGATCAGCCCTATTGTAGTCAGCAATGGTCCTGATCAGATCTCGGTTGTTCTCCTGTCGTCGAACGGGGTTCTGTACGTGGTTGGCAGCTCCACGCACGTCTGCAGGTGGGTGTCAATCGATGCCACCTGGTGGGTGTCGATCGACACCAAGATCCGGATCAGCCTGCTCGTTCACAACAGCCTGATCACCAACGACACCACCACCTGGCTGGTTCACAACAGCCTGCTCGTTGACAACAGGTTCAAGAATCACGTTTCCTTCTGCATCAAGCTTTTGGCCATGCTCATTGCGCAAGTGGCCCTCTTGATCCCTCAAAACACCAGCCTCATCTCGCATCAGAATGATCGTATTAACCATCTTCAAAGATTTGGCTGCTTTTCTGTTCTCACGTTCAAGCTTTCCCAACTCTTTTTTTGACAAATTCACAGTAGGACCAGACTTGTTGTTCCTTGTGTGAGGTTTAGGAGGCATGCACCTGAAACACCAAAGAGAAGAAAAAAAGACAAAAACGTGTAAGTAGAAAATAAAAAGAAAAATTTAGACGAAATTAAAAACTTAAATCTAATGGTAGAATCAGAGAGTCTCCGACAACGGCGCCAAAATTTGATAGGCTCAAATTAATCCCTAGAGCTACTCTCTCAAACAAGAGATCACTGCAGTACTTAGGGGTCGAATCCACAGAGACTCAAGATCAAACACAATAGATTGTAAAGTTTTGTAAATTACGCTAAACAAGTTGAATTGAATTAAAATAAAGCAATGCAAATATTTAAATAAAAGTGTTGAGAATTCAAAAAATCAAAAGAGCTAAGCCTAGGGAATTTCTCAGGAAATTATGAAATATTAAATCAGATAAATTAATTAAGGTTCAAGCAATAAAAATCAGATCTAGAACTCTAAACTTTTGGGTAAATTAAATCAGTTCTCACTGCAAATAATATCTAAATTTAAAACCAGAAAATCCAAATCTCTTTGTAAAATTCTAAGTAATAAATCAGCTTTAAAAACAGGTTTAGATAAGTTCACAGAATTATTAATTCAAATCTCTTTGTAATAAACAATTCTGCTCATCAATGGTTTAATCAGGAAAAATAATTATATTCTCATATCAATTTATTTCCCTAAGATAACATTTTCTAGGTGATCAACAAGAATTATTGTGAAGAACAACCAAGGATGAAGATCATAAAAGATTAAGAACCCTAAAAATCTCAGATTTAATAAATCATAAAAACCCTATGAAAAACCCTAAACCTAACAAGCAAATTACTCAGACATGTTTAATGAAGAACAAATCATAATTCTGAATAACATGAATAGATATTAAAAGTAAAAGAGGGAGTTCAAGAAATCTTCTCTCTACAAAGAACTCAGATCTATCTCTCCCAAAAGCTCTCAATATCCTTCTCTCAAAAACTGCTAGAAAATAACTTAAGGGTTTCTAAAACCCAAAAACAATATATATACATCCTAAAATACGTCCAGGGGCTTATGTTGCAAATATAGAAGACTTTGGACAAATTTGTAGAACTTCCAAATCTGTTGTTCTCTCGTCGGGTAAACACTAGTGTCGATCGATGCCCTTTAAGTGGTGTCGATCGATGCTCGGTCTCTGGTCCGACTCCAAATGGATTTCTTTCGGTAAAATGCTCCAAAATGATCCAAATTGTTCCATATTGCTCCATCCGTGCCAAATTCCTAGATAACCTGTAAAGACTCAAAAATAACCTAGAAATAAATCAAAAGACTCAAAAAGCACACTTATATCATGGTTAAAAACCGTAAAAACCATGATATATCAGTTATATATGTTTTTGAGCATTAAGATATAAACGATAGACTTTCTTGTTTATCTAGCTAATTCTCTTTTTTTTTTTTTTTTTTTTCCATCAATTCTCTTATGGGCTATATGTATGTGATTTAGGTGTTTGTGTCTGTGCGATTATAAGAATCAAATTCTCGGTTTTGCATGCTACAAAAAATATATTCTTTAGATGTAAATTAAACTGAAACCTATTTGTGGTTGAGAAAACATAAGATGTGAAAAAATTTGAGTACTTTTGTATTTCTGGATTCAGGAATATTTCTATAGGTATGTTATCAGAACATTTGACTTAAAGCTGATGCTGCTGCATTATGCGATCATTGAACTCTCTTAACCTTTATCTTTGTGATGTTTTGTGGACAGCAGGTTAACAAGGGAGTGTCTGTAGTAAATAAAAAATTGTCTATCTAGCTAAAAAGTCCAATCGGCTTTATCGGTAGAATAAAGAAGGCGAGATGATGATGCTGAAATCCTAGACATAGATTTTAACTCCATTTTCTGGCACTCTTGAAGGTTGCCGATTGCCGAACATCTTCACTGTCTTTAAACAGTTTGAGTTAGCGAGAATTAATGTATGTCATTAGTTGTTTCTCATCTTCTTTTGCTTCATATATTTTCCACCTAATAATCTCTAGATGAGACGATAAGCATTGGGGAATATATATATAGTACTCGACTGGTTCCACGAAGATGTGGGAGAACCCTAATGATAATTGATACCGTTATTTAAAATTCATCAAACCAAGCTAGTTCATGTGCATATTTATTGAAGGGATGAGGGCACTTTCATTAGTGTCGATCGTAAGAATCTTCAATTTAGGAGAGTTTTGAAGCATAAAAAATAAGTGGTTCCAACCAATATATTGGATTTTGTGAAAGAAAGAGTAAATCTATGAGCCGAGAGAAATTAATGGCGTTACAACAGGAAACCACCAGCAACAAACAAGATTATTTTCATCATGAGGTCTTTGAGGAACAAATCAAGGAGAGAGATTATGTAACCGTGTTAGTGTTACCATTGTTTTGGATAAATACAAGCGGAGACGTCTGGCAGAAGAAAGACACCTCAGAAACTTTCCATCAGGGTTAGGAAGTAGGAACATATATAGCTGATGTATACCTCATCAAGGCAGAGCATAATCTTCTCTATCAAACTAGAATAGTATCCCCAGTCGTCATATATGCTTAAATTTGTTAATCCATGTGAGGGCAATCTATATATATCACCAACTACCCAATCTGATCTTCCCATCTTCATCTACCATAACTTAAAATATTTTCAATGAAGTCACTTTTAACGGTAAAGTTTGTCAACTTGTCATCCTTACGATCACGTCAGCGGCGAACAGGGGAACTTGATAAAAGCATAGCAAGAGAATCTTCGTCTTTGTACACCACGTTGACATGATCCAGACATAAGAGAGATGTCAGGCTAGCAGCCGGGAAAGAAACATCGACGATCGAGGATACGGTTGGATAGAGCTAAAGAAACGAGCGTGGCGCAATGTGTAAAGGCTCTTAGGGAAGCTTGTGGGCTCTCCTGTCCAGAGGAGAGCGAAATCTAAATCTCTCACGCTGTGGTTAACTGCCTTGTTAACCCACTTTTGTACAACAGGATATCGTAGACCCAGTTCGACGTCCAGGCTTAATAGTGAAGGTGCCTTATATATGTAGTTGCATTGACTTGCCAACAAACTAACCAAAGCTCTCACTGTCTTGGTCGTCTTTGAAGGTGAGGTTAGGCAGCAACTGCCAGATATAAGATGGCAGTGGCCGCCGCATCTTTTGCCGGGACGAGGATTAAGATCCGCAATAGAGCAAATCATGGGGAAATCACATATCCTTAACAAACCCATTGTCTCCATTTCTCTCATTCACCTATATAACAATAGAAAGATCAAAGATACCAGACAAAAGAATTGTTTTTTTTTTTTTCTTAACTTTCTTTTCTTTATTAAATTAAAGAATCAGCGGCCAATCTGATTAAACCCTTGAGAGCTAAGCATAAATATTGAACATTTTAACCCAAGAGAATGATCTAAGAAAAGAAAAAAAAAAGTTGAATTTTACCCAAATTTGATAAAACTAGAGAGAATGATAGGATTCCGTAACTTTGGATTGGTTAAATATAAACCGGAAACACACTAGAATTGAGGTACACCGGTATATTTTTATTTAAATTTTATAAATATATATTACAATATGAAAACTTAGGAACTTCCATCAAAGCACCAGTGGTCTAGTGGTAGAATAGTACCCTGCCACGGTACAGACCCGGGTTCGATTCCCGGCTGGTGCATGAGCTGTGATGAAATTGGCATCCGCGTTGGTTGGGTCCTTCGCATTCTTCTGATTTCACAGATGAATAAGCCACACTCCTGAGCTTTATTTTTTTTTCCAAACACAATTTTAACTAGGTTCTTTTCTGTTAACTATAGGCGCCGTGGTGGAAGACGCGGGAGAGTGGTTGTTATCAATACGCAGAGCTACTCTCACTAGCAGATTTGAGTAAGCTTGAGCTATTGCTACTTATCTCTACGCGGGAGAGTGGTTGTTATCAATACGCAGAGCTACTCTCACTAGCAGATTTGAGTAAGCTTGAGCTATTGCTACTTATCTCTAGCCCTAATCGCCTGATAAGAAAAAAGAATTCTCCTTTTTATTATCTAAACGAATATGTTACAAACGATAACGGAATTGGCTTCTAGACGCAGCTAGAGCATTTAACCGAATCCTCAAAGTCTCATGTGACTCTGTTTCATAACAAACAACATAATGTTCATCTTTCTTCTTCTTTAGTTTATATACAAAGAATCTTATTTACTCGCACGTGTTCTCCTCAAGGCTCACACGTGCTCCTCCTTCTTTATTCTTTCTCCTTATGTAAACCTGATGGGGCTTATCAATACCCCCCCCCCTTCGAAATGCAGCTTGTCCTCAAGCGCTAAAGCCGGGTATTGTTGTTGTAGCTCCTTGACCACCTCCCAAGTATCATCATGATCAGGTATACCTCTCCAATGGACCAGCGCTTCCAGAACTCCACTGTCATTGTATCTTGTGTCCAACACCGAATCTGGTTCAATGATTAACTCGTCGCTCTCATTGAATATTTCTGGTAAGTTATGCGGATCTCGACCATACAAGACCCTGAAAGGAGTTGCTTTCAACGATGTGTGGAAGGTCGAGTTATACCAGAGTTCTGCCCAAGATAAGTATTGGTGCCATGTTTTTGGGTGAGACGAAGCAAAACACCTGAGATATGTCTCCAAACATCTATTCAAAACTTCCGTCTGCCCATCCGTTTGAGGATGAAAGGCTGTGCTGTATTTCAGCTTCGTTCCTGACAACTTGAAACAATCCTTCCAAAAGGCACTCAAGAATGTGTTCCCTCTATCCGACACAATTGAAGCTGGGTGACCATGGAGTCTCACTACTTCTTTGGTAAACAAAACAGCTACTTCCGAAGCGGAATAAGGATGCTTCAGACTCAAGAAATGTCCATACTTGCTCAATCTATCAACAACCACCAGAATGACATTCTTTCCTTGAGACTTAGGAAGGCCCTCCACAAAGTCCATTGAGATATCCTCCCAAACTTGGTGTGGTAATGGTAAAGGCTGAAGGAGGCCAGCTGGGGCGAGGGTAGAGTACTTGTGTCTCTGACAAGTATCACATTCTGACACATATCTTTGAACATCACTTTGTAAACCTTCCCAATGAAACAACTGCTGAATTCTCTTAGTTGTTTTTAACACTCCCGAATGTCCTCCTATCAACCCATTATGATACTCGTGTAAGATCAAGGGTATAAATTTGGACTTTTTTGGTATCACCAGTCGGTTCTTGTACCACAATCTCTCGTTCCTAACTGCAAACTTCGAATGAGTGGACTGTTTGGCTAAACAATTTTTAACTTCTTTCTGTAACTCCACATCATTGTCTACTTCCTTATATATGTCCTGGAGCAGCAACACCGATGGTACTGTTAAGGCCATCAACGAATGTGAGAGCAGTACCCCTTCGGTTTGAGTCATCCTAGATAAACCATCAGCTGCGGTATTCTCAACCCCTGGCTTGTACACAATGTCGAAGTCATAGTTCAACAATTTGATCAACCATTTCTGATAATGTTAGAATTAGCGGAAGAGATTGATAGTGTTTGTGAGAGTTTGAGAGAGTTTAGAATGAGGAACAAGAAGAATAATAAGAAGATAAGATTCCCAATAGAATGAATGTTTACAATGTGGGTCAAAGACCTTAAATAGAAATATAGGACATGACTACTTAGGGTTTTCAAACGGCACAATGGATGTCGACATAAGAGAGAGAAGGAAGCTTGTCTTAATGGTGATAGCGACCGGTCATGGTCTTCCTTAAGCCGACCCGTGATCTTCTTCTTCCTTCCTTTCTTCCCAACGGCTACATCAACATTCTCGATCCTTCTCTTGGGCCTTAGGAGGCTTATTCTTTCCTTAAGGCCACAACTAGAATGACTTGGCCTTTATTCTTCTTGTGTACGGTCGATGGCAAGGATATCGCCTAACACATGATCGGCCATGGTCAATACTCCCCCTCAAGCTTAGCCTAATGAAATGGCTAAGCTTGGAACCCGTGAAGTATCACCTCATTAAAAACCTTGACTTAGAAAACCTCATGGGACAAAACTAAGTCAAGGGAAAAGAGTGTGATATCCACGAGTTAGGTGAGTCGATCATGGATGTGTGAGGTCCACGAGTCCGAGTTTGCTATGAATGTACTCACAAACTTGAGGACTCGCGGCCTTGGTAAGAATGTCTGCCAGCTGATCTTTACTTGGTGTGTGACACGGCAAGATCACTCCTTCTTCTATCTTTTCCCGAACTTTGTGGCAATCCGTCTCAATGTGTTTGGTTCTCTCATGAAAGACTGAGTTGGTAGCTATATGAATTGCTGCCTCATTGTCGCAATGCATGGTGATTGGTTTCTTTGATTCGATGCCAAGATCCAAGAGGAGTCCCTTCAACCATGTCAGCTCATTGGTTAGCTTTCTCATTGCTCGGTACTCGGCTTCGGCACTTGAACATGAGACAACCTTTTGCTTCTTTGACTTCCATGTTACTAGGTTTCCACCGACGAAAGTGCAATAACCAGTAGTCGACCTTCTATCCAAGCTATCTCCATTGTAGTCCGCATCACAATAGCCTACTAACTCGGTGTTATCATTCTTGCCCATCCAAATGCCTTGACCCGGACTGCCTTTGAGATAGCTTAGGATCCTCTCGACCTGACTCCATTGATACTTGCTTGGAGCCTTCATGTGTTGGCTAACCTGATTCACAGCATAACATATGTCAGGTCGAGTGATAGTGAGATATATTAGCTTACCTACAAGTCGTCGATATCGTGAGACATCTCCATATGGCTCATCCATGGGTTCTCGCGGTTTGCCCTCCTTGGCCCGTAGACTCTCCCCCTTTCGCTTGAGCTGGTAGTCCTCATCTAGTGGCGTGGGCACCGGTTTCACACCAAGCTTTCCTGTTTCAGCCAAAAGATCAAGAGTATACTTCCTTTGCGAGAGAAATAGCCCCTCCGGAGAGCGACATATTTCAATGCCTAAGAAGTATTTTAGTTCACCAAGGTCCTTAATATCAAAACTAGATTGAAGGGATGTTTTGGTTTCTTGAATACCGTCCTTGTCGTCTCCTGTCACAATGATGTCATCAACATAAATAAGGACTACGACAAGGCCACGAGCAGTCTTGAGTGTGAAGAGGGTGTGGTCCGCCTCCGACCGCTTGAAGTCACGAGCCTTGAGAACCGAGGTGAGCTTGTGGTACCAGGCCCGAGGTGACTGCTTAAGGCCGTAGATGGCTTTGCGAAGGCGCAGCACGCGGCCCGGAGTGACCATATCCTCAAGACCCGGAGGGGGAGTCATGTAAACTTCCTCGTCAAGCTCTCCTTGGAGGAAAGCATTCTTGACGTCCATTTGCCACAAATCCCATGAAAGATTGACCGCCAAGGAGAGCACGACCCGAACTGTATGCAACTTGGCAACGGGTGCAAATGTATCCGTGTAGTCAGCCCCATAGGTTTGTGTAAAGCCGCGAGCCACAAGGCGCGCTTTGTGCCGTTCAATCTCACCATTGCTGAGATACTTGATGGTAAAGACCCATTTGGAGCTGACTGCCTTCTTTCCTTTTGGTAGATCAGCCTCGTCCCATGTGTGGTTGCGGATCATAGCACCGGTCTCGTCCTTGACTGCATCCACCCAAACTTGGTGATCTTTAGCGTCCTCATAGGTTTGAGGGATCCAGTTGGCATCAATGTGACCGAGAAAAGCTTGGTGGTCAGGTGGTAACAGCGCAAGCGAACATGTGGCCTGGATAGGATGAGCGACGACTTGGTTGTTATAATAGACCCTCTTGTCTCTCCAAGTAGAGGGATGAGATCGGATCCGTTCACTACGTCTTAAGACAGGTTGAGTAGGTCGCGTCTCATCATTTGGCCTGATCAGTTCCTCATTGTCCCTAGCCTCGTCAATGTGAACTCTAGGTGGCATTGTAGAAGACTCCATGGGGCCATCATGATCTTGGGATGTCCCACCGGGTGTGTCACCATGTATTCCACTAGTTGTATCTCCGGGTGTCCCACTAGTTGTGTCTCCGGGCGCTAGAGGAGTAGACTCAGGGTCATCAGCCGTGGTCGGTTCGCTTTCGGACTGGCCGCTGTCCGATGGTACGGGTGGCCCATGTCGAGTGTGAGTTAGGGCCGGGTTGCCCAGGTGATCGAGGAGAAACTTTAGGCTAGAGGCTCGATCATTTGGTGAATGAGAGAGATCTTTGAGGCTGTCCCAATCCTTTTTGCTGAAATAGCCAACACTCTCGATAAATCGCACATCACGAGAGACATAAAGGCGACTTGTTGTAGGATCATAACATTTGTATCCCTTTTGAGTGGTTGAGTAGCCGATGAACATGCACCGTGTGCTCTTCTCCTCAAGTTTATTCCTCTGCTCCCTGGGTACTAGAACAAAACAAACACACCCAAAGACGCGTAAGTGATCTAAGGAAGGTTTAAATTTGTTAAGTACCTCAAAGGGGGACATGTCATGGAGAACTTTGGTCGGAATCCGATTGATAAGGTAACATGCGGTCATGACCGCATCACCCCAAAACCTCTTGGTGACATTTGAGTGAAACATCATCGACCTTGCCACCTCCATAAGATGTCGATTTTTCCTCTCAGCCACACCATTTTGTTGGGGAGTGTATGGACAGCTAGTTTGATGTAGAATGCCATGCTTAGCTAGATGCTCTTTGAATTTGTGACTTGTGTATTCCCCACCATTGTCTGACCACCTCCCCATATGCCGCCGTCATGGCCGCCTCGTCACCCTGTCTTGACGAGCCAGTCTCTTTGTCGTTGGCCGCTTCCTTGGAAAGGTTGGCCTTGAACTTGGCCGGCTTGAGGTGAGGATGGAGGATCCAGCACTTATCCTTCATGTGTCCTCGCTTCTTGCAATGGTCACAGATCACCACTTTCTTCTCCTCTTGCCTATACACTCCTTTGTTAGCTGTAGCAAGCTCCCCCTTACCGCTAAATAAGTCAAGTGACCCTTGTTCTCTTTGTATTTGAGAACAAACATCTTCAAAGGAAGGTAGCTTCTCGGCACGAAGGATGTGTTTCAAGAGGTCATTAAAGGATGGGTTCAAGGTGAGGAGAAGTCCAAAAACCTTGTCTTGCTCCTTTCTTTCGGCCAGCGTCGCCGGATCTAGTGTACTCGGCCGCAACATGTCGAGTTCGGACCATAGGGCTCGAAACTTGCCAAGATGTTTAGTGAACTCCAAATCCTCTTGATTGAGCTCATTAATGGCCTTCTTGACTTCAAATACTCGAGTCAAGTTAGAGATATTACCATAAACATTCTTGAGTGTCTCCCATAACTCCTTTGCCGTCTCGCAATATGAGTAGGCCTCAAGGATTGGAGCATCAAGTGAGTTTTGGAGGACTGAAAGCACCACTTGGTCTTCTTGAAACCATTTTTCCTTCCTTTCAGCCTCCTCTTCTTCCACCTCGGAAGTAACTTTGCCGTCTTCCTTGGAGATTTCCTTTGGCGCATAGTCTTTTTCAACATGGCTCCAAAGCCCTCGACCTCCAAGAGCGGTTCTTGTGGTTCTTGTCCACAGCAAGTAGTTTGTTCCTTTGAGAACAACTGGTGTAGTGATTGGCTTCGAGTTCTCCATCGCCAAATGCTACGGACCGTTGGATAAACTCTTTGTCCGGCGGGTAAACACAACGTAAAGAGGATAGAATGGAGGCGAGTAGCAAGAATGAGTATAGAGAATGAAAGAAGAAGAGTTGGTTGGTCAAGAACGACAACCAAGCTCTGATACCATGTTAGAATTAGCGGAAGAGATTGATAGTGTTTGTGAGAGTTTGAGAGAGTTTAGAATGAGGAACAAGAAGAATAATAAGAAGATAAGATTCCCAATAGAATGAATGTTTACAATGTGGGTCAAAGACCTTAAATAGAAATATAGGACATGACTACTTAGGGTTTTCAAACGGCACAATGGATGTCGACATAAGAGAGAGAAGGAAGCTTGTCTTAATGGTGATAGCGACCGGTCATGGTCTTCCTTAAGCCGACCCGTGATCTTCTTCTTCCTTCCTTTCTTCCCAACGGCTACATCAACATTCTCGATCCTTCTCTTGGGCCTTAGGAGGCTTATTCTTTCCTTAAGGCCACAACTAGAATGACTTGGCCTTTATTCTTCTTGTGTACGGTCGATGGCAAGGATATCGCCTAACACATGATCGGCCATGGTCAATAGATAATCCATAGTGACCTCTCGCTGATCCAAAAGGAATTTCAAACTCTTCTGATCTGTGTGGACTATAAAATGTCTTCCAAACAAGTAGTGTTTCCACTTTTGTATTGACAAGACAATTGCCATCAGTTCTCTTTCGTATATTGGTTTCAATTGTTCTTTGGCCGTCAAACCGTGACTGAAATACGCTATGGGTCTTCTATTTTGCATTAATACTGCCCCCAAACCAAAACCAGAAGCATCCGCTTCCACTGTGAAAGTCCCTCAAAATTAGGTAAAGCTAAGACAGGTGCAGACGACATTGCTTTTTTAGATTATCGAAAGCTGTCTGAGCTTCTGTGGACCATTCGAAATTATCCTTCTTCAATAAGTCTGTCAATGGTCTTGCCACTACACCATATCCTTTGATAAATCTTCGATAGTACCCTATTAGACCCAAAAATCCCCTCAATTCTTTCACAGACTTGGGAGTTAACCACTTAACCATTGCTTTTGTCTTTTCTGGGTCAGTTGAAACCCCTTGTTGAGAAATGATATGTCCTAGGTAATCCACTTGCTTCTGTCCAAACATACATTTCTTCTTGTTTGCAAACAATTTGTTCTCCTCCAATATCCTCATGACAATCTTCAAGTGCTCAACATGTTGCTGCATTGAGGAACTGTATACTAAAATATCATCGAAGAACACCAAGATGAATTTTCGAAGGTATGGCCTGAATATTTCGTTCATTAATGCCTGGAATGTCGCAGGAGCATTTGTGAGGCCAAATGGCATTACAAGAAACTCATAATGCCCATCGTGTGTTCTGAATGCTGTTTTTGGTATGTCTTCTTCTCGCATTCGTATTTGGTGGTACCCCGCTCGTAAATCTAACTTTGAAAACAGGATCGATCCATTAAGCTCGTCCAAGAGTTGGTCGATCATCGGTATTGGGAACTTGTCAGGGACTGTAGCTCTATTCAAGGCCCTGTAATCCACAAAGAAACGCCAACTGGTGTCCTTCTTCTTAACGAGCAAGACGGGGCTAGAAAAAGGGCTTTGGCTTGGCCTTATGATCCCTGATTCTAACATTTCCTTAACCATTCGCTCCATAACCTCTTTCTGAGCATGTGGGTATCTGTATGGACGAACACTCACTGTTGTCGTACCATTGATAAGAGATATAGAATGTTCTCTTCCTCTTAGTGGTGGCAGGGACGTGGGAACTTCGAACACAATCTCAAATTCAGATAGCAGTGCTTGAATACCGTCATCTATCTTTTCTACAACTTCCGGATTTGTTTGTTGGTTATACAGTTCTAACGGAACTCCTTTAGGTTTGAGTTCAGAACCACTTGTCAAAGATTTCAAAGACATTTTATTGATCAACAAATCCGGTTCACCTCTTAGTGACACCATCTTGCCATTATGAATGAATGACATCTCATTCCTTTCCCAGTTCACTCTACAATCACCCAGGGTCCTCAACCAATAAACACCTAGAATCACATCAATCTGCCCCAACTCCAACACTATAAAATCAGTTGTGAACTCCAAACCTTGAGCAGAAAAAATGACCTTCTCACAAACACCCAGTCCATTCACTACAATGCCAGTTCCCAATTTGACATTTAGATTAGGATCATCCCTGCATTTAAGCTTCAGCTTCTTCACCGCAGCAGGAGATATGTAGTTATGGCTAACTCCACTATCCAACATGATAATCACTGCCTCCTTCCCTACTGAACCTCGTACTTTGGTTGTGGATGGGCCTGAAACTCCTCGAAACGAAGCAAAGGACAAGGCCATGCATTCTCCCATTGGTTCAGTATCCATCACTTCACAGCTCTCATCTAACACTTCTACCTCGAAACCATTAAACATAGTCAACACTCGCAACTCCTTATTGGGACATTTGTGATCTCTTGACCAGGGAGCATCACATTTAAAACAAATCCCTTTTCTTCTTTTCTCGTCAAGTTCTGCGTTTGAGGTATACCTTCTTGGTCTTGGCTCAACCCTTCCCTTTTGTTTCTCATTATTGGTTACCGGTTCTGTCAGCACCGTCTTCATCTTCCAAGTATTCGAGTTATACGAGTTGTTGTTCTTGAGCTCAGGATTCGAATTTTCCTTGTCTGCTAACATTAGTTCTTTTTTAACAACTCTCCTCATTATACTGGACTCCAAAGCTCTCGCCTCTGCTACCATCTCATCCAAGTTGTTCGGTTTCTGCATGTGAATAAGCTCCTGCATCTCTTGTGTCAACCCATTCAGAAATATCCCTTCCAATTTCTGCTCATCCAACCCACTCACTTGAGATGAAAGATCTTCAAATCTTTGAATGTACTCTGCCACTGTTCCCGTTTGTTTAATACAGAATAAACTCTGGCTTGGACCTCTGATTTTCAAGTTTCCAAATCTCAACATCAATCTTGACTTAAACTGCACCCAGCTACCAAACTGTCGATTATTCACCACCCAGTTGTACCAACTTAGAGCTTCTCCACTCAAGCTAACCGACACCAATGCCAGCTTTTCTTCATCATTGTATCCTCCGAGGCGAAAAAAACGCTCTACTCGAGCTATCCAACCGTAGACTCCAGCTCCATCAAAAATTGGCATCTCCACGTTCTTGACTAAATTTTCCCTAAGCCCAGGCCTAATGTTGCTATGGCAAGGTTCCGAGTTCAAGAAACGCACCTGATTATGAAGATTCTGGGTTTGTAACGGAATTGTTTGACTCGAGCTTCCAACTTCGCGTGACGACGCAATTCCTGGTAACGAATTAAGTACCAGATCCAATTTCCTTGTCAACTCTTCCAATTTCTGATCACGCGACCCGATCTGAGACCCCAACGCTTCGATCTTTGACTCCAATTTGGTTTTGTGTTTCTTCATTTTGCCTAACTGATCATACACATCTGCCAATGATTCTTCGTGTTGTTCAGCTTCCGATAGCTCGCGCACTGGCGATAGTTCGATCCCCATCACCATCAATATAGTTGTCTTCTCCGATGACTGTAAAATCCTCAATCTCCGATGAAACTTCTCACCGCGGCGTTAGATTCAACCCAGATTCACGACGCACCAATTGATAAGAAAAAAGAACTCTCCTTTTTATTATCTAAACGAATCTGTTACAAACGATAACGGAATCGGCTTCTAGACGCAGCTAGAGCATTTAACCGAATCCTCAAAGTCTCATGTGACTCTGTTTCATAACAAACAACATAATGTTCATCTTTCTTCTTCTTTAGTTTATATACAAAGAATCTTATTTACTCGCACGTGTTCTCCTCAAGGCTCACACGTGCTCCTCCTTCTTTATTCTTTCTCCTTATGTAAACCTGATGGGGCTTATCATCGCCCCTTCTGTAAATTCTCAGCTACTCTTTGGAATGAAACTAGTATGCATCTGCATGTCCTGGCCGTTCATTGAGCCATGATACTATATATATTCATATACTATTCAAGAAATGCACACACACAACACATTACACAACAATGGCCACGCATTCTCGAGATTCATTTCTCCCACGCTCACAAGTATCTCTATAATTCTGTGCAGGTATGGTGGAGGTATGAGTTCTGCCAAAGTCGCACTAGAGAGTGAGTGATACACGAGCTAGTGAATTTTCAATTCTGTTTAAAGTATAGTATTTATCAACTAAAAAAATGTATGTCTCTTAGTCCAAACTGCGTGTTCAACATAGCATAGGTGCTTACATATGACGCTGGAAGGAAACAAAACGTTAGGGTCAACACCATCTCTGCGGGTACAATATAATATTCAGGCGCTGTGATAATAACAAAGTACTACTGTTTGGGTGTCAGCAAAAGCGATTAGATTCATAGACACCACGATTGAGTATTCCTACAATAATGGGCCTATCCCGACCGGCCACCGCAGGTTCTTTTCCTTCGAACCCGACTTTTTAAAACTTGTTTTGTCTTGGAATCAATCTTACGGTTTAGTAATGGCAATAATGCAGATGAAGTCGGGAATGCAGTAGCATTCTTGGCCTCCGCAATAACAGGTGCAACTATCTATGTGGACAATGGCTTGAATGCACTGGACAGCCCGGTTTTCAAAGACCTCAACAGCAAGAATTAGGGTCTCAATCGTTGACTGAACTTACAAATTCCGTTTCGTGAGCTTGCTTGCTTGTTTGTCTTTATGAATAGTATGTACGGCATACATATGATCCCCAATCGGCTGTCTTATCTTTCTTTAAGAGAATAAATTGTGGTTTTAGGTTTGTTATTTAGCAACTATATGTATCACTAGTGATAGACTTATTATTCCTGTAAATTTCCAAGTGAGAAAACTATTGAAAGTGTGAGTTTCTAGTTAGTGCTGCAGTTTACCGTTACTTAGACAAGTCTTGAACTTGGAAACATTGACGAAGCTCTCTGTTTGAGTTTGAGCGTAACAGAAAAGCATCTTTGTTTGATGAAAAGGGCCATTTCCAAAGATATATATATATATATATATTTCTCTCCTCCAATCTCAAACTGATTTACAAGAGTCGTGAAACCAATCTGGTTCCCTCCAAAAAGAAACACGGATAACCAGTCATCTTATCCTAGGGAGTTAGCTAACTAAGAACTGAGTTTGTGTATTGGATGTTCTTCGCGAGGTCATTCGTTCAGGCAGTTTTTCTTCACCTGGTTTTGACTTGAAACTGTGCAGCCTTTTCTGGTATTGCCAAAAAAACATGCTGAGCAGCCTCATAGTTCTTACCCTGCAAATCTTAAAGAAGAGGATTCAACATGGCAACAGTTTCTTTTCAAAAATGGAAACAACATGCAACAGGTGAAGCAATTATCTTCTATCTCAAACATGTGAACTTCAAAGTTCTCAAATATCTCTTCAATCTTTTTCACAAGCTCGATCATCCTTTACCCGGTCAAATCTAGGTGTCACAATTGGAAAATGTAACCGAGGAAAAATCTCTTAGGAGTAGAAAATAGAGGAATCTAAATCTATTTCTACATTTTTTTCCAACTTCTAAGAAACTGAAAACCCATGTTCTTGCAGATGGGCTATTTTGGTTACATTCTCAGCAGTTTACACTGAATTCTGATCTCTGGCAGTAGAATAGCCTGAGCAAGAAATTAAATAAAAAGTGACACAACAAGCATCAGAAGCCTGCGGAATGCGAACTGGCTAACTAACAGCGATATAAACATATTACATCATTTTACAAAGTTATATTTATGCAATTCTTCACAATAGAATTAGGATCTAGTGAATCTACCAGAGCATAAGGAATGTGTACAGATGCTTACAGTGAGTTTTTGTCTGTTTGTCTGCTCTGCTTCTAGCTACGCCCTAACATGTGTAGAGAATGTCTGGTGGTAGAAAGGCCAATGCACAGAGGTATAGTATAGAAAGGCTAGCAGGCCGCCAGAGTCGCATTTGCTGTTTTCGTCTCCAGAGGTGCCACATTATTACTTTGACCTTTACGTACTATCTGGTTTAGGAGATAGGCCTCCTTAGCCATTCCAGCCTTAAGAAGACAAGATAACAAAGAATTCACAGTAATCTTATCCGGTGAACAACCTATTGCGACCATTTTGTGGAAAATGCTGACTGCTTCAAACATCCTTCCTTTCATGCAATGCCCAATTATAAGAATCGTAAATGTGATCTTATCAGGTTTGCATTTCTTCCTCTCCATCTCTTCCACAATAACATTGGCCTCATTGACCTTCCCAGCTTTACAAAACCCATCAATGACAGGGTTGTACATAAATGGTTTTGTGATAACATCGTTACTAGCTAACTGCCCCAAAAGTTCACGAGCCTTGAGCAGGCTATTCTCTTTACAGAGTGCGTTGATAAGAATAGAATAGGTATATTCATTAGGAAACATTCCTTTGGCATTCATCTCTTCCCAAAGTCTAAACCCTTGGTTCACTTGTCCTAGTCTACAGTATCCGTCAATCAAGGAAGTGAATGTCACAACGTCTGGGAAACAGCCAAAAGAAACCATTTTCCCACGGATGTCTTCAGCACAAGGCATCTCACCAGCTTTCGCATAACCATCCACGAGAACATTAAAAGTTATAGTAGTTGGGCATATTCCAAAACGAAGCATGTCATCTAACAAACGAGATGCTTCTTGCATCTTTCCCGCTTTACAATACCCTGAGATCATCGATGTATACGTAACAACATCCGGAGAGCAACCACTGCTCGACTTAACATCGTTCAACATCTCATTTGCTCTGGCAAGCTCATTACTCTTGCAAAATCCCTTAATAAGAGTATTATAAGTAACAATATCAGGAGAACAACCAAAAGTGCTCCTCATCTCACCAAACAGCTCTAACGCTTTCTCTGCTTTCCCTAGGCAACACAAACCTCGAATCAAAATGTTAAAGGTCTTAGTATCATTGCAAGACTGAAATCTCAAATGTTTATCGAAAAGCTTCATCGCATCTTCCACACGGTCCAACTTCACTAACGTATTCAACAAACTGTTCACAACCATACAAGATCCTTCAACCTCATAAGACTGAAGAAGCAACGCAGTAGCGAAATGAAGCTGACCCTTGTCAGCAAAAGAAGACACCAAGAACCCTAGTAACCGACTGTTGGGAGAAACCCCATCGCTCTTCATACACTCAAACATCTGACCAGCTAAATCGTGCATACCGGCTTTACAAAGCGACCTAGTCAGCAAATTATAAGTCCAAAACGAGTGGCGAATGTTCAATTTGAATCTGCTGAACTCCCAAAACCGAAACCCTAAGTGAGGATTGCTATTATCCAGTTTCTTCACAACCTCAAAGGCGATAAACGGATTCAGATTCTTACTCAAGTAACAGAAACAGAGATCTGAATCTGGAACTCGGTAGACGAACAGAGTAGAGACGATTTTGACTAACCAAGCTTCAGGGCAATGCATCACTTCCCGTTTATTGCTCTGTAGAGGACGAGCTTGAGCTCCTCCATGAGAATGCGTGTGGAAATGAGCAATGGCGGTTGCGAAAGTTGTTCGAATCATTACGGCGTGGCGGCGAGTTTGATTTGGAAGGAGGTGGAGGAGGAGGAGCTAGAGCTAGGGCTTGATTTGGTCAACCACCTCATCTGTGTTTTTTTTTCAGATCAATGTGTGAAACTGAAACAGTACAGAGGAACCTTTAGGACCCTCTAAGAGAGCTAGAGGCTTTTTAAAAACCCACTAACCGAACCTTAGGACCTTCTAAAACCGAGCCAAACCGAATCGAATTAATTTAACCGAATTTTATGACAACCCAAAATGGTATATATCGCCGAATTTTTCCGAAAACAACTTTTTATATAGAAAAAGATATGCCCCTTTTAAGGTACTAAAAACTGTAAAATTAATTAAAAATCAAATCGGATTTATACTAAAACCATTAGACCAAACCGAAATTTGGTCCGAATGAAATCTTTATCTAAAATTGGAAAATCCGAGATCCGACAAACCGAACCAAACAGAAAAAGTAAACTCTGGTCTTTCGTCTTAATTGCTTTTTTTTTTTTTCTGTTTAATCAGATAGAGAAGCAAATTAAAAAAGGAATATGTTTCCGGCCGGTCAAATTTGTCTCCATTCGACATCTCCGATCATAATTCCAAATTGTTTTATGTTTATCATAATTTCCATCTTAGATCGAGTCAATTAGTTTGATCGGAGAAATTTAAGAATCTTTACAAAATCCAGTGTTCGAATATGTCAACGGAGAGACGTGCTTCGTCCAATCCGATGACCAACGAAGAGAACGCTATGTAAACGCTTATTCCTCCCTCTCCTTTAAATTAAAATTTAAATCTTTATTTCGCTTTGGGTTTGTAAATTAGCTTTCATTTTTCATGCAAATCCATATAAAAAAAAAAAAAAAAAGTTTACACTTTTGCCAATATGTGTGTGCTTTAAATTTAATGGGTGGATCTATAATTCATAATATTATGATGTTTTCTTTTGTAGGTTTCTTGATATATTGCATGAAGCACCATTGTTTGGTCACAGGAAATCTAGAAGCCTTGTTGGAAGTTATCTCTATATAGTTCTATTGGCAAGTTTGTTTACTCGCATCTTTTTTGGTTTTAAGTTCATAGGCTGAACGCATTTTTTAATGTTGCCTTTGATAGTTTGTTTTTTTTTTTTTTTTTGATTTTTACATTAGGCAGGTTATGCTATTTTAGCTGTAGGAGCTCCTTGGATATTTCACCAAGTTCAGCACTTGACCCCTTCTTTGCTTTGCTGCTGCGATGTTGCGCTTTTGGTTGTCACAGGTTTTGAACATATTTTCTCTTAGATTTTTGGTTTTACTAGTGTTTGAAGGTTATGCATGTATGTTTGTGATAGATAGTTTCTGGTTCTGTATCCTGATGAACCGTAACAAGTTCCTTCCTTTCTTATTTTGGTCGTGAATTTTTTTGATTACAATGATAAACAGATGACCAAACCCTTACAAGGAAAAAAAGTATCCTGGATATTTGTTGAAGAGACCTCTCC
The DNA here is from genome assembly GCA_023657505.1 of Camelina hispida. Lineage (NCBI taxonomy): Eukaryota > Viridiplantae > Streptophyta > Magnoliopsida > Brassicales > Brassicaceae > Camelina > Camelina hispida. The sequence goes on along the minus strand of CP094633.1, from coordinate 23,950,540 downwards.
CCAACCAACCCCCACTAATCTGATAGATTTCACCTTCTTTAGGCCTATTTAACTCCGCCCATTCGACACTCTAGGTTGTTAGTTAAAATGAGCTGGAAACTCTGTTACAATCCTATTAAGTCTATGGTATTTAATTATCTATACAAGAACATAGGTCTTGCTCTTTTCCTCTACTCTTATTAGCTTGTAAACCTCTATTTGCTATCTATTTTCTCGTGTTGTTGTTGTTGATCGAGAGCACGGGAATGATTGTGCTCTTTCAAACTTAACATTGATTATATGTGTCAATAAGCATATAAACTTAACACGTAGTACAACATCCATCTGTATCACCCACCCGTCTCTCTCATTGGCCTCTGTTCGTCTTTTTCTGCAACCCTATAAATTTTCTTTTGCCATTTTTATTACGGATCCATATTTTGTTGGCATTCATTCCTAAGTTAATTTCTATGTGGCCTTATCCCAGGTATCTTTCAACAATACTTTGTTTATCAAGTCCAGAAAATACGTCTCCAGGTACGAAAACCACAGATAGTTTTGAGTGATACATATACTTTACTATGTTTTTGGTTTGAAAGAGTAGATTTAGGTAAGAAGACACAATTTTATGAGACTTGTTTGCACTGCAGGGTTATTACAGTTTCAGTCAAAAGTTAAAGCATGTTGTACGTCTACCGTTTGCAATCGCTGCATATGGTATGCTACTGTTTTTTCCTTTTCCTTTTTTTAAAAAAATCTAATAACTCTACTATCTAAGATGTCTACGAGTTATGTTAAATTCATGAGAATGAACATATGCAGCAGACTTGGCTTCACATATTCTTTTTTTTCACTTGGGATCAAAGATCTAGCAAATACAAAATTAAGAAAGGTCTTTTGTCACTATATATAGGAAAGGAAACTTTGAGTAGCATTTTAACATGTTAGTTCAGCAAGATTAACATGGAAACTCTGATTTTAACCAAACTTGTTCATTGGCTGATGTATTACTTTGATTCCGAGTTATTTTGAGGCCACTTGTTATTGCCTCGTGATTAATTTAGTACCTTTGATATTATGCCAGGGACTGCTGCGATGCTTCTTGTGATAGTATGGAAGCCCCATATCCGCATTCTTTCTATTTCTTCGTTGCAACGGTTGGTAGCTCATTGTTCCCACGTTGAGTATCTTAGTGAAACCTACCTTTTACTGCATTAGGTGATGTTAATTAATTTGAAAAATTGCTATCTATGCTTATAAACTATTAAGAAAATTGTACCACGATTCCCAAATTATTTTAACTATTAAAAGCTTCTAGTTATGACTAATACCAATTATGAAATAAGAGCACTTCTTGATAGGGTAGAGGAAAACTATTTTCAACCATGATGTTTTAATGTATGTATGATCTGCAGCATCATTATGTTGGTTGAAGCAGTGTGCGCTGGCTTCTTCATGGGTTTATACATCGGTCAGTGGCTTGTTCTCCTATATCGTCGATACTTTTCTATAAACCGAAAATGTTACCAAGCTGTTAAATCAGTACATATTTGCTTACAGTTGGTTTCTAAATAAAAAATGTTATATGTTAATGTGGAACTGAATTGATATTATCATCACTTTGAGACCAGTAGTAGTTTTAAGAAAGTACTTTTTGAAATTGATAAATGTTGTCGATTGCAGGTTATGTCCACCAATACAATTCCGTTAATTCACGGCCAGATGTCTTGAAGTCATTATATTCTCCTCTTCAGCCGTCAAGTTCGATGGAAGGTTTGAGGTATTGATGAATGTTCTTGATGTATCTGAATCTGATTCTTAGAAATTTTATGCTTTGCGTTAGTCAATAATGCACAAATTTGTTTCGTGTTTCTTTGTTTTGGTATGAAAGGTTAATTTGTTTCGTGTTTCTTTGTTTTGGTATGAAAGGTATTATGAAGGCCGGCTTTCTGATCAACAAATGGCTTTGTTACAATATCAGCGTGAAAACCTCCATTTTCTAAGCGAGGAGGTACGTGTTGCTACAGATACAAACATTTGTTTTAATACATTTTTCATCGACGTTGCTATTGTATATTTATTATTTTCGTTATTGGTGTTTTTCGAAGATTCTGTGTTTGCAAGAGAAACTAAGCAAATATGAACAATCTGATGATGGAAGCACACCTCAGGTGAGGATTGGCTTTTGCTCCCTTTATATTATGAAATAGTTTAATTCCTCATTGGTACAGTTAAATGTGTAATAATGCTCGATAGGTTGATCTCGCACATCTTCTAGCTGCTAGAGATCAAGAGCTGAGGACACTTTCAGCTGAGGTATTACTTAATTTTGAAGCTACATCTCTCTTTCTCTATATGATGAAACAAAAACTCTATAACAAATTTGAAAGTTTTTAACAATGTGAATGTTTTTTTTTTTATTTTTTTTTTGGCAGATGAATCAGCTTCAGTCTGAGCTAAGGCTTGCTCGTTCTTTGATAGCGGAGAGAGATGCAGAGGTGCAGCGTGTCAGCAGTACCAACAATCAGGTTTTAGCAGACAACCGGTATTATAAGAAAAAACTTTAAAGACTTATGTAAGATTGTAAGTTTGTTTGTTTGTGTTTGGTTGCAGTATATTGAAGAAAACGAAAGGCTGAGGGCAATTCTGAGTGAATGGAGCATGAGGGCAGCAAATGTAATATCAAGAAACACCCTTTTTGGTATTTTGTAGAGGACAAATTTGATAACTGAATCTGTTTTTTTTTTTATGTTTGTTTATAATGTCACAGCTTGAGAGAGCTTTGGAAGTGGAGCGGATGTCGAACTCAGAACTACAGAAGGAAGTAGCAGGCGAGCGGAGAAAGCAGATGCATGAGCAACCTTAATTGTGAAATGGAAATCAAAAGCTAGGTCTTAACATATCTCAGGAGTTTGATGGTGTAACTAAAAAAATGTTGGAATCTCTCTCTCTGTAATGAAACAAGTTTGTTTGTATAGGCTTTTTCTTTGATCATTTCTCTTTCGAAATAGAGCTTTGTTTTGTAAAGTGATTTGTAGCAGCAAAACACTTGTATAAAATTGTTAAATTGATAAAAATGAGATCTTGGATCAAATGATTAGACTTGTTGTTAACAAACAATGTGTGTCATCATCATACAATTGTGGTGTTATTTTATCTACTAGACTTTCTCTCATATAACAGAAACTGAGGTGATATGGTTTAGTGGCTTCTTAAAATCTCCGGTCCTATTAGACCGGTAAATAGTACCGGTACGCGGTATCAGACCCGAACCGGTGTGTTTCAGAAACAAAAACCCCAGAAATCCTTTTGTTGGGGGATAAGTGGGAGAGCGGTGGATTTTGTATGGAGCCGCCGAGTTCGAGACCGGAGGAGCCTCCGTCATGGGAGGACCTTTACAAAATTAACTTAATGCCGTCGGAGCTATTCGTCAAGTTCCGCAAAGAGCTTCAAGGCCTTCGCGTTGGTGTCAATCTAGAGGTCCTCTCTCTCTCGCTCTCTCTCTCTCTCTCTCTCTCTCTCTCTTCATTCCTCGTCTAGGTGTTCAATATATCTTTGAAATTTTGGTCCTACTGACCAATAAAATTGGGTGTGAAGTTGTAAAGCTTAAAACTTTTAAGGATAATGGATTTGAGTGTTAGCTTAGTTTTCAGTTTGTTAGGGATATATATAGTTACATCTATTGATACATTTACATGTATGCATTCAAAGAGACTTGTTCTGTGCTGTTGATTGAGCCAAGAGATGTCTTTTTTCGTCTGTGCTGTTATATAACGAACCCACTAATGAAGTTAAAGGTAGGAACTTTATGTATTTGAGTGTGGAGCTAAGTACTCGGTTTATACATTGGAGGTGGTTCATCTATTGATGCATTGTCGCATATGTTCTTGTGCTGTTTGATACATGAAATGTGTCATCATTGACTCTTTTTTTTTTTTTGATACAACATATGAATATATGATAACAACCGCAACATATGATGATGTTGTAAAGTTTGAATATATATGGGTCATTTGAGTGTTGGAGCTGAGTATTGGGTTTACCAGGGATATTTCATCTACTGATGCATTCTCACATATGTTCTGTGTTGTTTGAGCCCTCAGCCATGAGATGTGTCATAATTGTTTTATCTTGTACTTATCCTAAGTTATACAAACGAACCCACAAATGATTTACATTCGAGGCTTGTTTTGAAGTTGCAAATTGGGAAAACTTATCGATAATGGAGAGTATGGAGCTAGGTTTGTTAGGCTATGGTCATATATATATTCTGTGCTGTTTGAGCCATGGGATGTGTCATCATTATCTTTTTCTTGGACTTGATGCAGTTATACAACGAACCTACGAATGATTACCACGCAAAGCTTGTTTTGAAGCCTCTATGTCCAGAAAGGAAGTGGAAGTTTATATATGAGCCACTACACCAAGAAGTTCGCGTTTTATCAAAGAAGATTCCTCTAACCAGATTCCTAAACCTCCAGGTATTTTTGTTGTTGTATGCCCGTCTCTTGTGTCTCTATGTGAATGCTGTTTATACATATGTTGTAGTAGTCTTATCATATGCAGGTTGGTGTTGGACATAATTTTCAAATGAATGCAATTGGTTGGAAATGGAAGCTTACCACATGTTTGGGTGGGGATGGTGTGTCTCGGATCCGAAACAAAACCATGCTTGGTCTTAGTCCTGGTATCGATTTCCGGTTTGGATGGAGAGCTGATTTTGTACTCCCAGAGGTTACTGGGCAAGTCACAAATCTTCATGTATCCAGTATTTTCAATACAAAACACTTTTTGCCCTTCTATTTTAAATCACAGTGCTTAGCTGATGAATGAAACAGGTCCCTTGGTACTGAGGAACCGTTATTCAACATGAGCTCCGGGCGTTTAGAGGCATCACTGGACAGAGTAGAGGCCATTATAACCCATTCAGATTATCTGTAACCAATCAGTTAGGTCTTATGTGGTTTCTTTCAACTAGTCACTCGATCTAATAATATTGTTAGTCTAACTCTTTTTTTTTTTTTTTTTTTTTGTTACGTTCGGTTCAGGTACTACTCTTCGTGATGGGCATGCTTGAAGGAACAAACATTGCGATAGCAAGGATGAGATCTTGACAATATCACAAGGCAAACATGTGAAAGCACAAGCACTATGGTGTTCACAACCGAAACATAAGAATATCCATAAGATTTTGTTTTACAGAGATGCTGAAAGCACAACCATTTGTGGGTAGTTTCATGTCAGTTATACGATTCAGTAATCACTAGTTTGATGGACGTTCATGCAATAAATGTAAAGAAATGTATAATCGTTGGATCTTTAATTCAAGTTAGGTAGAGATGTATGAATTTTTCTAACCGAATCTAGTTTTATATGGCATAGCGTATTCTAAAATAATCTATTGGGTCTAAACATCATAGATAAATATTTGAATGCTCTCTATATCCACACCTTCATACCCAATAAATTCATTTCTGAATGATTCCACTTTGGTTTGATTCAACTGGATTGTGCAATGCATCTTCATATATTATTGTTGCTGCTTCCCATTTCCCATGATCATATCAGATTCTCGACTTCACTGAGCATGTTGTTTGCTTGTGGTTGCATGTTTCTTGTTCTTCGTTCAAGTGGAGAGGAGTAAAGCCTATTAATTTTATAACATGCTTTATATTCCAAATGACAGACAATATATATATATATATATATATATATATATATATTAAAATGGTTAGCATATAGACAAACTAACTAGAACTAGTGATTTCATATCGGATTGGCAAACCTTGGTATGTAATCGTCAAAATGTTCTAGAATACTAGGATTAATTGATTTTCTTTTTTAAGTAGAATTATTTAGTCTTTTCCTATAGTCTTATTCTAACTATTTAAAAACGTTAAAAATATCATTTTTGTTCGAACGGATGATGGGACATTGGAATTAGAAAACAAACATCGTTTGTGGATGATATAGATTGAATTGGTGGAATTAGAAAACAAGCATCGTTTTATGTACCATCTGTCAATATATTTTAAATAATGTGTTTTTTATTTATTTATAATATCTTCATATATATCTATACTCTCTATTGACGTTACAAATCGCATAAATGTTAATGGTAACCCGTTACATCCACAAGCTCTCCAATACTTTTCCCCCATAACTAGCTTCCATCTCCAAATGCCACATTACACACAGTCTCTATATAAATTTGGATCAGTATTAGGGCGGACCCACGTTATGCTTTGTGGTGGCAGTTGCCACCAGCAATATTAAAAAGCCTAAATTTTTACACTATATAAAAGAAGTTAAAGTGGCAAAATGGCTTGAGAACAATCAAAAATATGTTCAAAGTAGCGGGTTCGATTCTACCTGGTGACAGTCTGCCACCACTAATATTTTTTTCTGGGTCCGCCCCTATATAACAAACTATTCACAAAATACAAAAGATATAACAGTTACGAACCATACTTTTCTTTTATTAAAATCTTACACACACAAAAAAAAAAAAAAAAAAAAAAAAGACAAAATTAAAAAAGGGGTTAAAGTATTGAACACATGGATTCTGACAAAAACTAAAGAACATTCGGATAATTGTTCCTTTAATAATATGTATGTAACAAAGGAAGGGGAAATTTTATTTTCACGACATCTATGTTTTGTATACAATGCCTTTTTGAATAATGAAAACCATGCATATTCAATAAAAATAAAGGTTTGGAGTTACTTCACAATGCTACTAAAATCTACCGACTATGGAAAAGGAAAAATCAATTTTGAAAAGTTATTTTTTTCTGCATGCATTAAGTAGAAAGAAACAAAGAAGTTGTTACAATAAAAGAAGGTGATTCAGTCAGCAATTTTGTGTTCTTCTTCTTCTTCTTTATAGTCTCTCATAAATTTTGATTTTCTGCTTTCAAAACACTACACATTTTGCACAAACTAAATTACAAGAAGTTTACTAAAACAAAGATACATTATATATATATATATATATATATATATATATATATATGATATCGATAAGTGATCAATATGAAATCGCATATAATGAAGAAAAAATTACATTAGCAACATCTAAAACATTATAACACTACTGCATTAAGAAAACTTGTTTCAGTAAGATACGTATCGTATATGCATGAAAGAAACTTTAAAGTGTCGGTGAATCATAATCGCCACTTAGGATAATAGCATTGCCTGATTAATTAAGTCAAACCAAAGTGTTGGAAGTAATTGGAAATTAAAACATAATTTCTAACTATTTTGTATGTGTACAATACGAGCAATTACATTTTAACTTCTTTTTGTTTTGTTTTTGAACACAGCAATTACATTTTAACTATGTTCGTAAAATCATATATCATTAACGTTTTGAATTGCAATGAGAGGAACCATAAATTTCGTTATCTTCTTGCACTTCCTTTATATATGTTATAGATTTCACATATTTTATGCCATATACACATGGATGCACATTTTATATACAATCAAAAATGTTTGTTAATTTTATCTCTGTGGTTACTCCTAATCTTTCTATAGAAAAGTTCAATTTTTTTTTGAAAATTGCCAACTTAAGTAGTCATCACCAAAAAAAAAAAAAAAAAAAAAAAAAAAAAAAAAAAAGAAAGAAAAAAAGCAAGTTCATAGCCGGCCGTTTTCAATATCTCTTAGCTTCTTTTAACTTTAACTTACAACATTTTTGTCACTCTCTGAAATGAGTATGTAACCATATTAAAATGGTGGGTCCAAATTTTTTTTTTAATCTTCTTGTGAGATTTAGAAATCACAAGCCAATCATTTACTTACAGATCAATACATTTTGTTACCTTAACTCTTAGTTACTGTACAATGAACCTTGAATCTTTTGTTTTTGAGATTGAAAAAAAAGCTTATTTTCCTTCTTTTAAGTCATGATTATATTTAGTTTATTTTCTCTCCTATTATGCTCTCAACCACTCTGACTTGAGAACAAATCAAACCGAAAAAAAAAACTTCACAAAGGTTTGAAAGATCTCATTGATTAAGAAGCTATATAGAAATGAGTTCCCAAGAGATGAAGAAGAAAGAAAAAGGAAAAGAAATTGTCACATCCGAAGAAAGTCGTAGCACTTCTTCCGTTCATCATCACTTTCATCACAAGGAAAAAAAGGTCTCGATGGTTTTAAGTGAGCAAGAAATAGAGTTTATCCTACAAAGTACTAGTGGTTATAAGGAGACATACAAAGAAAAGTTAGAAAAATCTAAGAAAGATATTGAAAAAGGAAAGAGATCATCTTCATCAAAGATTACGCCTGACATTTTCTACACATCAGATGAAAAGGCACGATTGCGGTGGTCAAGCGACCTTCACGAATGCTTTGTTAATGCTGTGGAAAAACTTGGTGGACCGAACAGTTAGTAACATATATATTTCTTGAGTTCTTCGTTTCTTCATTTCGTCACTTATATTGATCTACTTTAACTTTGCATGTTGTGTTTGTCCTTCATAAAATTATACTTTAGTTTTCTCATGGTTTTCAAGTTTTCTTTGGATTCTATGATTTTTATGACATTATTGCATGCATATAATCTATGATGAAATCAATCTTTATAGATTTGTGATCATCATATATTGATATAGAAGTTCATATATATGTTACTGTTCATCGATCTTAAGATATATTTTCTAGATGAAAAAAGAAGATTAAAGCTATAACAATTGTTTGTGTTTTAGATTATATTCGATTATTTTGCATCAATTTGAAAATACATATGTGATTTTTTGTTTTGTTATCTTCTTATAATATTTATGGTTAGTTTTATTTATCTTTTAACTTTGGATCCATTTTCAACGGTCGTATAACTATAAGGTACGATATTTTGTTTATAGTATCGATTCCACAAGAGTTGACTTAGAGCATTTAATTCAAAATCATTTCCATTTTTTATATTAAAAATTTGGATTATGGCATGATTTAAAACTATACATCTACTTTTTCTTTTAGTTTGTTTCTAGCCTGTTTTTGTTGGCAAAAGACTTTAAATTTTTATTTTGTGAAATTTTAGATATTAACTCGTTGTTCATGATGGTATTTTTATTTTTTAAGCAACAAATTTGGAATGTGTATGATTTATCCAACAATTTATTTGCGGCGAATAAGTTATATGCATTCAAACATCTTTATTTTGGACCTTTTCGTTTTATCGATCGATATTTAATCGTTTTCATTAATAAAATTAGAACTTTATCACGTGTCATTGCATTCATATATTTTTGCGATAAATATAATTACATATTAGTAAAGAGTTATTTTTTGGTTACAGAATAGACTTAAAATATGTATATTTTTATTTATTCATTGGATCTTACTTAAAAGTACTTCGTTGACTCTTACACAATCTATAAGGCTAAAAAATCCAAAAATATCGTGGCATTATTCATGCAATTACTAATATATATGGTGTATTATTACATATAATGATATCACAAATTTATTTCACGAATTATTTTGTTTATATAGAAGCAACGCCGAAAAGTGTTAAGGAAATGATGGAAGTTGAAGGAATTGCACTTCACCATGTAAAGAGTCACCTTCAAGTAATTATTTACATTTATATATTTTTCAAATGACTCAAAATTAAATTTTAGTTTTTATTATTTACCGGATGTTTAATAAGTCTTCTATCTTTTCAGAAATATAGACTTGGAACGTGTACCATACGAGATGGAACAAATCGGTATCTTAGACGTATGTTCATCTTCATTTCCTTAGATGATCGTATTTATATTAGCTTGGTTTTAAAATTAATCATTTTCATGATATGTTTCAAATTTATTAAGAAGTTTTTTATATGGTTTTGTTAAACTCTTAATACTAACTAAGATAGAAATTTGATATAATACATATTTTTAATATAAAAATGTCAACAAGAATATACAGGAGGTAATATATATATATATATATATATATATTAGAGTACATGTAATTAAATTTTGATTTATTATAATGAAATTGAATGTATTTCAAACGATAATATATGAGGTTGAAATCCGATTTAACACAAAAATGAGTAGATTAAAATTTAAAAGAAAAATATTTGGATTATTATTGAGAATTTAAATATCAGTAGTAAATATTTATATTTATTTCTATATATGTCCTCATATTTAAGTGGGTTCTTATCTAGTTAATAATTAAAAAGAGTACTGTTTATAATATAACGTTACACTAAACTTATCTTTTGAGGCTCTTTTTAATTTATATTTCTTAATATCACATAAATTGTTATGGCATATAAAAAAAATTCTCATGTTCATCATTACTAAATTTTGAATTTGGATTATTTTTGTTGATGTGTCTTTTTTATTTTCCTATATTTTTTAAATTAATTAAAAGACTATATATATATATATATATAGAGAGACAAATAATGTATACATAAAGAAATAATGTCTTATCTTTTATCTTGCTTCTACAGGTTTTAAAAGTGCTCGTGACATTAAAACATGTGCTTCATTAAACTCATCGATATCTCGCCCACAAGTGAAAATGTAAGAGAAAAAAATGTATTCATATGAGAATTTCTTTCCAAAGCTATTCATGTTATTTATAAAAAAAAAACTAATCATACTTACGAGAGTATGAACATATTGATATATAATATTAAGTAGAAAGCCTAGACGTGTGGGAGATGTGAAACCAAAACCAAAGAAAGAAAAAGAAGTCGAAGGATCACTCTACAGGCTTATTAAGGTAAACTTATTATTATTTTTTGTTTGCCCTTTATTTAGACATATATATGTGATGGTAAGCATGTGTGATAAAAGTTTTTCTTTAACTTACTGTATGTTGTAGAACGATCGACGTTTACATAGATGTCGCAAAGCACAAAGAATGCAAAAGACTCTTGCAAAAAGTCAACGCAATATGTTTGAGACACAATATTGTAAGGCAAGTACGACTCCAACTTTACCTAGTCAACACAACGACCATGTTGCGACATCAACTTCTATATCACAACAACCATTTTCATATGCACAAGAGCAATGGTTATTACCATTAATGTCATACCATTTTCCCGAGGGAGAAACACATCCATTCACAATGAACTCTTCACAACAACCGTCTATCATCATTCCACAACATATCGACGACGGTATGGCTTGTCTTTCATTGAGTGAATTTACTCATCAAAACACAAGCAACACATTCTCAATTTACGAGCCATCGATGTATCCAACTCAAGGATATCTACAGTTCAACGACGGTCACATTTACAACATGGCTTGTCTTCCATTGAGTGAATTTACTCAAAACACAAGCAACACATTCTCAATGTACGAGCCATCGATGTATCCAACTCAAGGAAATCTACAGTTCAACGACGGTCACATTTACAACATGGCTCAAGGTTTTATCAATCCATATATGACTATAGAGCCACAGTGGATGGATGCGCAACTACAGCTTCACCTCAACGATGGTTGTGTCATTCATGATTCATATGGCAATGCAACTTTTATATCGCCCACGGTACCATCAACAGTTGATTCTCTTCATCAGGTAAACAATATTGATTTCTTAAATATACGTTATCAATTAAATCACATATTCGTATTATTGTTATACGATGATTTTTTTTTTCAGGACACTTTCAACAATGCATTTCTTTTCTCAACGACACCACCATCAATACCAGCACCTGTTCCACACCCTACGTACAATTCATATCCTCCATACAATACTCTTGAAGTTGTTGAAGCCCAGCTCAATGCATTACAAGAATCAAGGGGGAATCAAGCTCAAGAAACACTTCCTCGTGAAACCAACTTATCGTCTTCGGTCACAAGGGATGAGGTAGACCCAGTGGATAAGTATATTGATTGGGCTAAGGTTGAAGAAAGGGATATTGATGAACTTGATCCAGTTGAAGTTCTCGAAGCTTTAGGTTTTGGAGTAAGTCCTTAACCTTGATCATATATACTGTAATATTATTTGGTACGTACTCGTGTGTTATATATTATGTATAGTCGTATAGAACATCGTATGTTTGTATTCGTAGTCTTGGTTGAATGATATTAATATACTGCAGCCTACAGGCTACAGAGTAACTATGTATATATTCTTTATAAAATAAATAAAAAAATTGACGCTACAGTTTTTGTCATCTTTATATTACAAGAAATTTGTATTCTTCCAAATATAAGTTTGAAAATATTTCTAAACGGATCAGATTAGGCTCAAATATATGTGGGCTTTGCTGGTTACAGGTCTGATTTTAGTCAACAAAAATTATTTCTATAATTTATTTTACTTTTTGACTTGATTGATAAATTAATTAAGCGATACAATTATTTATTAACTTATAGATAAAATGATAAGTGGTAGCGAAACAACTTAAAATTTTTTTTTGGTAAAAATCAATACAATCGTTAAAACTATATATTGTACCTAACAAAACATTTATTTTAGAGGATTTTCAAAAATACATTTTTTCTATGTAACTTTTTAAAAATACATTTTTTTTTCTATGTAACTTTTCAAAAATATCATTTCATGGTGTCCATTTTCAAAAATACCCCTTTTCAATATATAAAATGACTAAATTCTAAACCCTAAATACTAAATCTCACCCTTTAAATTATACCGTAAATGTAAACTAGATAACTTAAACCTAAAAAAAAAATTTAAAAATTAATTTAACATAATGTAATTATGTAAAAGAAGACAAATATGAAAATAATCAAAAAATGGTATTTTTGAAAAAGATATCCCAAAAAAGCATTTCTAACAAATCCCCTATTTAATAAAACGGAAGTACACAACTTCAAATTTGTAGACTATATAATTTTAATAGTAGATTATAAATGGGTTATAAAAAAAACTGTATTAATTTGTTACAATATGTTAGGTGTGCACGGAAGATTTTAGAAGATAATCTTAATTCTCTTTTACACCAAAATATATTCTCCAAAATTTAATTGCTACATCACGTTGATTACAAAAACAATAAACAGAATATTCCGAATTAATTCTCCACAGAAAAAATACTGATAAGCATAAAAAAAAGAATAAAATCTAAGCAAATAATAACAATTAATAGCACGAGTTTAAATTCCTTTTATTTATATTACATGCTATAACATGTAATGTTAAAATTAATATTATAGCATGTTTGTTATATGTAATGTTAATATTACATCTACATCAAATGTAATATGCAAATATTAAATGCTATATCAAATGTTAATCAAATGCGGTGTTTAAAGACTGTTATTCCCGATGAAAATGATCATCGTGTGTATAGTATGATCCAACAATGACTAAAAAACTTGATTTTTTCATAATATTTTATCCAAAACAAATATTAAAAAATTATATAAATTATATTTTATTATAGTAATTATAAAATAAACAAAACGAATTACAACCCGTGCTCTAGTACGGATCATAATCTAGTTCTATTTTATTTTAACAGCGATCTATTTATACAACAATAATATAGGATTCCCAGTCAAAACCTACAAAAAGAATTGGACCTAGTTTATGGAAAATGGATTGAAAGTTTGAAACAGGCATATATCATGAGACGTTGGCAACGATTTAGTTTATTTTTATAGTTCACTATTGAGCTGTTTTTTCTTAATATACTGAATGTGGAGGAAAAAAAGAAGATGACAATTGTCAAATCAATCTACGCCTTTCCAATTAGCCACGTCACACAACTACGACCGTTGGATACAAACGCGGCAACTTGTCCACATGTTAAAATGACGATTTTGTCCTTCCTTAATCGTTATCTGTCTTTTTATTTATCCATTTTTGTCTTCTCTCTTCTCTCAGGTCAAAGTTGCTTCTGGGTACGGCGGCGATCGATGTCGACGATTTCGATTCATCGGACTGAGATGCTTCGAGTCACGCACGGTAGATCTCGAATTGTCCGGCAGAGATTTCGTAGAGCTACTATCCCTCTTAGGAAAATAACAACGATCAATTCGAGATCTTCTGATACGTCTAAGAAGGAAGAGCTATCTGTGAAGATATCAAAACCACCTCCTCAATTAAGACCTGATGGTTTGAGATTCGATCGTTTGCAGCCTGCTGAGCCAGAGTTTGGATTTGAATTTGGTAAATTCGTAGCAAGAGAGGCCATGCTTGATGAAGAATACTGGGTAAGGTCTTGACCTCAGAGTCAGGCTCAGTCAATGGTTTCTTCTTCTTATTATTATATATTTGATTTTTATTTTTTTTGTGTGTGTGTGTGTGTTTGGTTCGAGTTTGTGTTATTAGACTGCAGCTTGGCTTCGTGCAGAGAGCCATTGGGAAGATCGTTCCAGTGAAAGGTTAGTTAGGATAGGAGTAATCTTAGTTGTTAAGCAAACAAAGGAATGATCTGTATTGACTATATAGTTAGTTGATATAGTAGTAGTCTTCTTTTAGAGCCTAGGATGCGACTGAATGATGCTGTAGGAAGTATTGAATAGTTTAGATTGAGTGGAGATGATTTGGTATATATCTGATTAATTGTTGTTCTTTTGTAAAAAAAAAAAAAAAAAACACAGATATATTGATAACTACAAAAGGAAATTTGCAGAGCAGGTAGAAAGCTAATATCAGTTTCATTTTTTTTTAGCTCTTTCCTTAACTGGACTGGAGGAAGCTTTCTTCAAAGTAATGATGATATCCCCAATTACTGTCTTTTTTTTTTTTTTTTTTTTTTTTTTTACGTTTCAGGAGTTTAATGCTATAAAAAGAAGATGTAAAGGGATGCAAGGGCAAACATGTTCCTGTATTGTTGCGGTATTTATCTACTGTTTTGCACTTATAGTGCAAACTAGAACTGAGAATGGAACGAGTTTGAGAATTGAGAGTTTGTTTTTGTATTGTATTCTTCTTCAGGTGAAGAAGGAAGAGACGCATATTAAACGTTCAGTAATCAAAAGTGTTGTTGGGACGCTTGATTTGAGCATTCGGTTTTTCTTGCAGGGAGAGACTTTTCCTGGGGTATAATATTTCTTAATGTTTGGGATTCAGTTTCCTTGTCTTGGGTGTGTGTGTGTGTGTGTGTGTCTTAAAAGCCTACTAATAACAAGTTACATTATGTGCAGGAAAAGGTCAAGTCTCAATTGTTCTGCTGCATAAACCGGGAAGGATCAAATAGGTATGGTTATATCGCTAATCTATGTGTTGCGAAATCAGCTCGCCGCCAGGGCATTGCTTGCAACATGTTGCGTTTCGCTGTCGAGTCAGCCAGATTGAGTGGTAAATAATATTGACGGAAAAGAGAAAGGCCGTCCTTGTAATGATTGTATCGAAGCCGTTAAATTAACTTGAACATTTGTAGACAAGGATCTAAAACCATGTGTGGATGGATTGTATTGGTTGCAGGAGTTGAACAAGTTTATGTTCATGTACATAAAACCAATTCAGTTGCTCAGGAGTTATACCACAAGACCGGTTTCGAGGTAAAAAAACCTCAAATTCATTACTCTAAAATTTGATAATTGATTATCCTGACCTGACGCATATGTTGCGTTATTGGACCAGATCGTCCAAACTGGTAAACTTGAATCATTAGATGATACATACTTGCTCCAGCACACAAGATAACACACAAGCAACCATCTTGGTTCTCTCTGCCTTTCCTCGATTGTTTTTGTTTTTGAGAATGGGAGAGAAGAATCAAGACGCAGAAGAGTGATTAATGGCGTGGCTCACTTGTTATTGCATTTGTTTGTTATGTAAAAGTATAGTGAAATGTCTTAAGACTGTCATGTAAAGTATAGTGAAGTGTGTGTATCAATCGTTAAGTTTCCATGTACAAAATGTGCGTGCTTTGCGAAAAAGTATATATATGGTTTTGGATTCATACCTCAAAGGCTCAAACAACCAAAAACGCCATGGACTTCGGAGACTTGCATAGTTCATCAGAACCCAAGATGAATAGTTAATTCGAAACCAACCGTAATGAGCCAAATGACTGATCCAGAAGCCAAACCAATATGATTTGCGTTCAATATTTGTTTTAATTCATTATCAAAACATTTTAACCTCTCAAATTCATTCGAACTCAAAAACAGAAGTAAACTTGGATTTTTTATCTTGTCGACTTAATAAATACTAGATTAGGTATCAACCAAAAACACATGTTTGGAAAATTAGTAAAATGTCTCTGCTCTTCTCCAAAACCAAACAAAGCAGAGGGAGATATTGAGTTTCTTTCAGTAATCAGCAAGGTTCTTTGTAAGGTGACCCAAGAAGGGAACCATCTTCAAACCTAAGATCTTCACCGTAGGGTTTGAGTGACCTTTAACGAAAACATCCGTCACCTGCAAAAGAGGTAAAACAGGTTTCTTTTTCAGGGTTTGTCCGTTTCTTTGGAAAGGGGAGGATGGGATCTTGGGTTTTCAATTTTTTACCTGAGTGCATCCAAAGACCTTCAACACTTTCAGAGATGAACAGTTATCGACGATGTAGCCTAATAAATCGTCTGACATATCTCGGCACCAGGATACATCCAAAATCTGCAGCTTTTCTGAATGTTTGGCAATTGCTAGGGCCGTGTTGTGGCCAACCTGAACATAAAACAAATGTGTTAGTGTCTGACTTGAGCATGACTCTGTAGATTGATGGCAAAGTGGGAAAGAGATCCATTTACCTTCTTAACATTGTTTAGTGATAGCTCCTCCAGACAACGGCCTGCGGTTTCTACAAATGCAGCTACAGCTTCATCACTATAGAGAGACATATGAAGCGTTTGTTAACTTTGACATTCAACACAACCATCACAGTTCACAAGAACATGACTATGTGTATTGATTTGACATCAACAGAGTCATTTAACTTAGTAACACCATAAGTTTCTCACACATAACGGAAAATAAGAAAATCATGGATCAATCTTGTGTGGTTGTACCAATATAGCATGACCATTCAAATGAGAAAGTAACTTTTCAGTAAGCATGAATACAGATGGGTATAGAGACTTGCCTAAAAGAGTTGCGACAAAAAATCAATTTCTCCAGAGCTTGACAGCCATTTGCAAGGTAGCCCAAAGAAGAATCCGTCAACTTACATACGTTAGCCAGGTCAAGCACGGTTAAATTGGGACAGTTTTCAGAGATGATTTTGATAGAAGAATCAGATAATTTCCTGCACCAAATTCCCAAAGCCAAATAAGAAAATAGTGACCGGATCAAAAGGGGTGAAACAAGGAAATTCAAGAGGCATACCCAGAGTTGGTCAAAATTAGCTGCTTCAGGGTCTGTCCTCTAGCAGTAACAAACTCCTTCAAGAACTGACCCTTGACTGAAGGAAGATCCGCAAGGGACAATATTTCCAACTTCTCGAACTTTTTTAATGCTGGTAGAATAAGCTTCATATCAATGTTTTGGCACTCGTTGATATACAATTCCCTTAAAACTGACCCCAATGAATAAGATAACATATCAATGCTAGATGATGTTAGAAGAGAGCATTGGCTGAGATTAATAGATGTAATCGCAGGAGCAGCAGAAACAAGTGCCTCTAGCCCCACATCGGAGAGCCGGCATGCACCACTTAAAGATAGAGAAGATAGCATCGGCAACTGTTTTGGTGACCTTGCTAAGGTGAGGTGTAGTACATAATCTGGCATACAACGTCCACACTGGTCGAGTTGAAGGACCTGTTTCAGAAAGGGGAAATGTGGACTTTAGTTACAATGTACACCTAAAAGCTCATCTTGCGAACTAAGAACTTTATCTTAAGTATGACCAGATGTTTATCATAGGATAATTCATGATTCATTCCGTTCAGTATAATTATTTTCCAGTAACGGTCAGCGAACCTCACATACGGTTCAATATCCAATATAAGCCAATTAACTACAAGAATAAAATGGTACAGAAAATGCTGTCCTGACAGAAAAATATATATATATATATATATATATATATACATTCATCTAAATGCAACATATGATGCTGTAGTAAAGTAAAAATAAAACTGTAAGAGTAAGTTACCATCAAATTGCTGGTGTCACAGTTCTTAAAACATTCAGTGAATTGTTCCTCGGTCAGCCATGAGCAATCTGGAACACAAATTTCTGTTGGAGATCCACGGACAAGAAGATCAAGAAAGTGTAGGTCCATTCTCCTAGAATCACATAGCAATTGACAAAGTTTAACCCTTAGTGCGTCTGGAACATAGTCAAGCGAAACGATGGCATCAGCATTCTTGACAAGAATTTGCAAAGATAGCTCTTGCAGAGATGGAGCTTTTCGAGGGGGAGAAGTATAGTTTATTCTAGGAACCCAAATAGTTGGGGAAGATGTTTCTTTGTTGGAGACACCAATACCAAAATAGGAAGTCGTGTTTTCTTCCCGGTCCTTAATAATTTTCATGGCAGTAGAGAAAGGGCCAGGCCAATCTTGGACCTGTTGTTCACCCTCTCTATCAGACAAGTCCTCTTCTTCCTCCATTCGAGGATCAAAATGAGCAAATTTGGAAGCATTTCTCCTGGCAATGTCGCGGAAGTGCCGACTTCTTGAACCGTTTCCAATTTCGTTAGTATTATGATCCTGCGTTGGTTCTGCATTCACTGTCATCGCAGACAATTCTGCTGGTACAGAGGCATCAGGAGGGTTCTCATTCTCAATTTCCATTTCCATGTCTTCTTCATCAACTTGGACGATCTCAACCGTGGCTGGAGAAGAGACAGTCCCCACCTGAATACCCTTTCCCTTCTCCTCCCGAGTGTATCTTCTCCTAGTACCCATAGAGCTACTTGGCATGTCGTAACAAGTCTCAACACAAATCACCTGCACATCATTCAATCCAGAGGAGGAATCTTCCAATACACCCTTTCCTTTGTTCTTGCTCTCATTTTCTTCAGCACAATCCTCCGGTAAAGAGTCATTACCACCACTAGTATATTCCATCTCCTCATTAAACATTCTTCCAGACTGTGAATCCAGTTTGACATCTCCAGAAATCCCACTTTTCTCAGATTCCTTTCTCACAACATTATCTTCAACCAAATCCACACAAACCCTCTTGCGCTTACTGAACCCACTCTCCAAGACATCAAATTCGGGTTCAAAATCAAGTCTCGTAGACTCAATTGTTTCAATTCCCCTCTTAGCAACTTTCTTCCCTGACCGCAAACTCAAAAACTTAACATCTATATTATTGGGCATGCTCTCGCCACAAACTGAAACACTAACCGCTTTCTCAGTGACACAGTCATCGCCGACGTCGTCGCATTGTTGTGCAAGACGAAGACTACGCCTCCGGGTGGTGTGAGTGGGTTCAACAGCAGGACCCGATTCGGGAGCGATCTCATCCGGCGAACGGTGAACATCGGGCTCTTGTGTACGACAAGGAGTGGAGGGCTCGATGTCCGATTGTTTAGGGAGTGGCTTGGCCGAGGCCCAAGGGATTTTACGAGATCGAAGAATCGTCATGGAAATCAAAATTTAGAGGAAAAGGGTTTAGGTGTGGAAGAACAAGAAGAAGAAGCGTCGGTTTGGGATAAATTAGGGTTTATTGCCGATTTTCGCGCCAACCGATGCAATGTGTGTGTTTTCCTCTTCTCTCTTAGTAACCATCTCCTCTGCTCAAAGTGCACGAACCATTTACTTATTTTATTTTTAATGGGATTTTCCCTTTTACAATTGAATTTTCTCATTTCCTTTTAGGCAGTTGTCATAAATACCACAAAAATATGTATTTATTTTAAAAATACCACAACTTCGTTTTTTTTTTCAAAAATGCCACTAAAATGTATTTTTCTAAAAATACTACTCCCTCCGTTTCACAAAGAGTGTCATTTTGACACATTTCACACAAATTAAGAAAAGTCTGAATTATACATGTTTGCCCTTATTTAATAAGTAGTTAATGTTTTATATTCAATGAAAATAGTTTTGACTTTAGGGGTAAAAAAGAAAACTTAGCATTAAAACATTCATTGGAAATATAAAATGACACTCTTTGTGTAACAAATTTTTTTTTCCAGAATGACACTCTTTGTGAAACAGAGGGAGTATATAATTGAACTAAAGTTCTAATATCAAAAACTAGTTCCTAAATCATAAATACTAAATCTTACCTCTAAAACTAAATTTGTCAACCCAAACATAAAAAAAAATCTACATCCTTAAAATTCAATTTTTGTGTTTGTGGTAATTTTGGAAAAAAAAAATTTTGTGGTATTTTTGGAAAAAAAAAACTAAAATATGGTATTTTTGGGAAAATACCTTTTTAGTGGTATTTAAAAGAATTTCTCTTTCTTTTTGGTCAAATTTTAGTAATACTATTTGTTACATAATCATTAGTCAAAAAAAAAAAAATATATATATATATATATCTCTTATTAAATAAAGCTTGATGACAAAATTACTAATTAACAAGATCATGACACGTGTCAATTGTATCGTTCAGATGTTGACACATGTCAATTCTAATTTTAAAAAATAAAAATGTAAAAATTCAAAACCTACCATCAAAAGGTTTTATATAAAAGTACAATAGAGAAAAAAAACTATTTTTATTTAAAATCTTTTAAAGAAAAAAAACCTTTGTAAACTTCCAAATGTAAAACAAAACTATTAACAGTTTTTAAAATCTTAAAATGAAATTATAAGAAAATTATAAAATTTAAACAGCTTTAAAAATTTAAAAAGTAACTAAAACAAAAAAATACATTAAAAGGATTTTTAAAAAATTTGATAACAAATACATTTTTAGTGGTAATGTATATAGTAGATTTGTAAATGGATATACATTAGTGTATTACAGAAAACAAAAAATAACTATTTTCTATAACTAAAAGTTTATCTTTTTACTTTTATAAATTGTTTTTATTTATGAAAAGAATTAAATATATATTCTTTTTAAAATTTAATTTAATTTTAATAACTTTGAACTCATCTACAAATATTTTCTCTAACTAAAACTGTATATTTACTTTTTTTCTTTCAACCAAATAATAAATTAAAATGAATTTTCTCAGTTTGTTTTCCAAGCTGGAGGGAAGGAGTTTACAAAATAAACTTCAGAGATAAGAAAATGCGAAGCACGGGCAAAACAATCTACCTTCGTATTTGACGCA
Source organism: Camelina hispida (assembly GCA_023657505.1). NCBI lineage: Eukaryota > Viridiplantae > Streptophyta > Magnoliopsida > Brassicales > Brassicaceae > Camelina > Camelina hispida. Next base: position 23,929,483 of record CP094633.1, on the reverse strand, counting down.
TGGGAAATTCAAGATATATAGAATAGTGGGAAGGACTCCAGCAAGTTAAACATTTAAACTCATCGAACATGTTGGAGAAGGACGGCCAATCTTCAGAGACTGCACAATAGTGAGTAACTCAGCACAATCAGTCTCGAAATGTTGACAAGCGATCACTGCAACACGTATCCTCTCCATGACCGAAAACAACGCTTCTAACTCCGAATATAGGGGGAGAGGCTCCGTCTTAGACACTTGGTCCCCAACAACAAGGTTCACTCCTCACCAACCCAACACCACCAGCCCAATCTTGAATGCACATTGGTTGTTTTCCAAGAACCATTAATCTGACAATCAGGTGAAGAAACTTGGACATCCGAAAACGGAGATGGAGCTGATATGACCTTCCAGATAAATTCTATGGTAATTGAAGAAGTTGATCAGAATCACCCTGTTGATAGGCACCCTTCCAGAAAACAAAATTCAAATTCGAGTACACTGACTCAAATGGAAAACCCTCTGACGAGACCAGAGTTAGAGATAAATCTCAAACTTCACACGAGTGAGGGCATTCAAAGAAAACATGATTAATAGTCTCAACCGCATAGTCGCACCATTTACACCAAATATCACATTGGACAACTCCGTGTATCAATTTATTTTTATAGATAGTTTTTACTTATTAAAAATATTTATTTTATATTCTTTATTAAATTTTATTTTATTTTAAAAAATTTTAATCCGCACATCGGGCGGGTCCTAATCAAGTATATATATAATCATTGAAAACCTCATATATGTTATAAGTGTGAGTATCCATCACAACAAGTGTCTTTCCTCATGTAATCCATAACAATAAGTGTCTCTCCAATTGCAATGCATGTAACATTTGTTCACTTGTTTACCACTTGTCATTAACCTCTCTATAATTGGCTATGTCTTCTCCCATTATAAATAGGAGTTATATAGAAGAAAAGAACGTGTAGTGTGAAGTCTTACTATCTCTAAATTTCTCTCTAAACTCCATACATTCATCTCTCTAGATCTCTTTTCCTTTGATTCTTCTCATAATAAACATCTTGTTACCTCCAAACTTATAATATAGTTCACAACATGTTATCAGTACGATCGACTCTCGATCCATCATCAGTTTGAGGTAACATTTAAGTTTATCTGCATTATTTATAGAGTAAAAGACTATTATTTTATTATTTATATAGTAATCATGTCAAACTTGGCAAAGCTTGAATTCGCCGCCCTTGATGTCTCTGGAAAAAATTATATGACATGGGCATTAGATGTAAAAATCTATCTGAAAGGGAATGGGTTTCTCAAAACCCTCAATCTGTCGGTTTGGATATTTTTAGATTTTTTTATTTACTATTATAAAAATTATTAGCATTCTTCCATGAAGTATCACAATTTATTAATATAAAGTTGTATATTATGTAGAATCTCGGAATTGTGTATGTTCAAACCTTTCAGGTTAAGAATCAAAAAACAACTTTTGTCCCAGACACAACTATCGAGAAAGCTTCATCGAACATGCTTTCCAATGCCAGCATCGGGATTTTATCTTCCCGATCTACTTGCTATGGCTTCTGTTTGTGATTCTAATGCTCTCAGCTTCATCCCTTTCACTGCAAATTTTGTCTCAACCCTCACAAACCCTCCATCCCTCTTTCTCCATCCTTGGCAATCAGAGTATAGCGACAGCGGAAGTCGATGGGGGTGTGGCGGTTTCTCTCCCATCCAAATCTCTGCCTGCAAATCCTAGGCCATCACCAATTTCATCCAGCGATGCAATGCTCAAGGTGAATCATATTATCATCGTTCAACCTCTTACCCCCAGATCTGATCTGACCCCCAAGAAAAACACTCACACCGGACTTCGTTGATGGCAAGAGACATCCCTCTTCGACCGTCAGATGCACCATGTCCGGTGGAGTCGTCGATGGTGCACGGCAATTCAGGCTTCTTGGCGGAAACCTTTGACTTCTCTGATCAAACTTACTTGAGAAAGATGGAGAGGTTCCTCACCCACTCATTCGGATTTCTCAGATCTATTCTAAAGACTACACTGTTAAGTTCCAAAATCTTCTCATATCCGGCGAAGGCCTCCGTCTCCGATCAGTTGCCGTTGGTGACTTTAAATTGGGACAGTGAGCAGCCGCTCGTTCCGTCAAAACGGCAACAAGCACAAGGCAAAACCCTAATTGCTATGTTGGACTCCCTTGTAGGCCCAACATTTTTCGGCCCAATAAGGTATCTCTCTCGGTCCACTAAAGTTGTTATGGATCTATTCTACAACTATTTGGCCCATGTTTAACTGTTTGTCAAACCCTAATCTATTGACTCACCACCTAGATGAGAATGGCTGAAGACTCCATCTTCACTTTGTTTTGAAACCAATAGATAGATTAGACAAATATGATCTTCTGGTGAAAGAAAACCTTAGTATTTTAGTGCTAATCCTAAAACCTTTTTACCCATCTAAGAGACTCTTGTTGCAACTATCCTCCTCTTTGGAGAGAACCCTTGCTAGACCTCTGACCTCATGGCTGACCAAGGTCAAGGTTTCCTTATCAACATCACTATCTCTTGTTTGGAACGTGACCATTCAACAATCTCCCAAAACCCTCTTGGAATTGTCTTCGACTCACCATTCTATTGTTTGTGGCAAGCTACTACATTGTTCTTGTCTCCAAGGTCTAGACTTAAAGTCGATTTACCCTATCTATGTTGTCTACCAATCTCTTGTAAGAGTACTAGTTTTTATCTTTGTTGTAACCAACTATGAGATTGATGTTTGATTCCTTGTACTTGCTTTGGCTTGAATGAATGAAGTATATGTTTGTCCAAAAAAAAAAAGTTCGTATATTATGTATTTCCCTATTTCTTTTTATGTTGAAGAATTTTTGTAAGTATTCAAATATGATTATTTAACTAGGATTCCCTTTTTTTAATCTAGAAAAAGTAAAGTAAAAGGAATTTTAATATTTACTTTTTAAAAGATGGCCAGCTACACGAGGTATGTCGCAACACATGGCCACACATCTCAAATTTAATAATGTACCTCCCAGCTACACCATGTATATGACTGGCATGGCCACATACACAAAGTATGTGACATCATGGATATAAAATATCAATTAACCGGGTGATTTTCTCCGGCAACGACCGGTATTGACTCATCGGAACCGAAACCGGACCCAACTAAAACCCGACCCACACCCGTGACCAAAAACAAAGATCCCACCCAGACCTGATTTCGTTATGGAGCAATTTTTAATGGGCTTTATCTATTAACAAAACATTTCCATATCGTTTTATCGAGGAAAACAAAAAAAAGTTATAATTTTTTTATCCTTTTATCGAAGAACTGTTTAGAAGAGATCCCCTTTTCAGTTATGATTTTTACCAGACAAAATGCAGTAAAATCTTTGGTGAAAATCAAAATAAAGAAGAAATCAGGTGTTGAGAGTGATTACAATGAGGTAAATTTGTAAGTTTGCATTTGGTCTAAACATGATTGAATTTTCTCTTTTTGTCTCTTACCAACCCAACTGAAAGGAATTCCTTTGTATTTGAGATCCTTCATGTTACAATATTCAATCATTGTTGCAAAATTCTTGAGGCTCCCCAGTCGTTGTCTTCCCCCTGTTTTCTCTGAAGGTTGCAAAATCTCATTGAAGTCAACACACATCATCTAAGGGCCAGTTCGTGATGTGGATATTCTTTGTAGTTTTTCCCATAGATGATGTCTCTCACTTGGGATAGGATGACCATAGAAGTAAGACAAGTAGAAATTAAAAGATATGTATTCAACATAAAGATCTACAAGTCTTACATCATGGGAAATAATTTGAATCGAAATATGCTTTTGCCAAAAAACAACTAAACCTCCACTTAAACCTCTAGGTGGTACAAGACACATATCATGAAAACTCAAACTCACACCAAAATCTCTAACATAATTGTCTTGTTGCTTTGGTTCCACTAGGAACAGCATGTCCAAGAGAAACACACATTATATATATTCTAGGCATCGAACTGTAAGGCGATGTCCCATACGTTGACAGTTCCAAAAACCAACTCTCATGGAACCGATGGTGGTACAGGCCCCACCGCGGCTCTACCATGTTCAACAGCATTAGTTGTATTTGAATCTTTGCTGCCTTAAATACCAAACTGTCTTTTTTTGGATGAACCCGAGTAATCTGAATCAGCCATCTGCTTGCGTTTGCGAACGTCATGTGTCATCTTCTCTATCATACCTAAACTTTCTCCTTCTTCCTTGATGAAAGAAGGAAATGGATTAAGCAACTCAATCTCCTCATTCGTCATTTCAGTTTCAGAGGAGATATCGTCCAAAGCATTTTGCTCTGGATCAATATCAGAGAACTCATGTTCTCCTTCAGGGGCATCAACGTTAGAAACTTTTTCAGGGATTGTTATGTCTTCACCTTCATTAATCATTATCCCCAATAGGGTTACCAACATCATCAACTTCCTGGAGATGAACTCCCATGTTACCATTTAGAGCCGGCTCTTCTCCATCAATGCCATCATCACCATCAGAGTAATCCAGCCCTCGATTCTGAAGAAGACATCTGCCATAATCGTGTGTCAACATCCCACACACTTCGCAGAAACCTCTTAAACATTCGTAGAAGAAACTGAGCATTGTATTGACTCCTGGAAAGAATTGATAATTCCTCTGGAGACGGGGAGGCAGATCAACATTCCAATTTATGTGCAATGAATTGAATCCGAGTAGTTGAGGCGTCATCAAAGTCAATGCTTATTGTGTCGCCCAAGGATCTTGCAATACTTTCAATCACTGCTAGATTCAAGTACTAGTTAGGAATTCCCCTGATTGGATCCAAAAGGGTATGTAATTGAGGGACAGTGGATCCAAGTTGGGAGACTAACGCTGGAGCACAATCATTCGATCGGCAAAGGACCATGGACCTCTTCTTAGAACCATCTCCATTGATTTTTTAGAAGGGAAAATGAATTGGAACCTTCGTTGTTCCGCAATACGACCACGGACAATACCGGCTAAACCCCACGAATGAGGAAGCGTTGAGATCAATTGTCGAAGATCTTGTTTTCTTGGCATCAAAGGGCGGCTCATCAGACAGAACCGGTTTTCATTGGTTGTTTGTTGGACAATTGCTAGGGGGAGAGTAACCGAAGCAACGTTGATACCGAGATCAATGTTTTGGAGGGCACGACGGATGTTATCAGCCATTAGAAACCAATAAAATAGAATCTTAGGGGATAGAAAGTGGGAGAAGTGAAGTAATCGATATGATTGAAAAAAGCCCCAAATCGATCTCTTAAATTGATATGGATCCATTGATACTCAACTGCTGCATAGTGTAGGGACTTCCTTGCAATGTTGGAAGAAACCGCTCGAATATGGAGATGGAAACAACCCACTCCAGTACCAATAACTGTCAGAATCTTCGAAAGAAAATAATTTATTAGTAACTATTGTATCACCTCAAAAATCGCCATTTTTTATAGAAAATAACTCTCTTAATTTATCTTTATATTCACCACAAAATCACACTTATTTATAACATACTAGCAATCGATCCGCGCTACGCGCGGTAGTTAGATTAAGGTGTATTCCGAGTTTTGTTGTGTATATTTTTTTTGGTTTTTGTAAATTCATTTTACGTTTATTTTTGTATTTAATTTTGGTTGCTTATGTTGTTTTGTTGGATATTGTGATAAAAATATGTTTTGCAGTAAGTATAATTTAGTTTGCTGTTTTTAAAGGAAAAATTCAGATCATCTTGTGTATTTATAATGCTTTAAAAAAAATTATTATTAGAAATTAACATTGTTTAGTTGAAGTTGTTGTTTTGCTGTAATTGTTAGTTATCATTAATTTATTATTATTTTCTATTTTGTGGTAGGATTGTTATTTAATATTTTCATATGTATTTTGTAAACTGTTGGAGTAATTTTTTTGTCAATGTTTTAGTGTTTGGAGTGAAAAAAAATGTGGATTTTATTAAGAAAAATAAAAAAAATCAATAACTTATATTCCTCTTTTCTGGACTATTTTTGTTTGTTTCATTCGGGCTCAATTTCTCTGTAAGGCTTATAATTTGTGGGTTTATTGGGCCATTATTTGTATGTTATTGAGTTGAAATTGATTTGTTCTTTTTAAAAATCCGATGTCTTCGTGAACGGATAGGAGAAGAGCAATTTTCCGATCTAGAGGTCTGTTTGAGGATTGAACTTATGTCTTTGATGCTCATAATCATTTTTTCAGTCATTCGTGTCGTAATCATTTCCCTTAACTTTTTTTTTGGGTTTGCGTATTTGGTTGATTCCTTGTTCGCTTAGCATCTGTTGGGGATATTTGGTTATCCCCTGTTGATTTCGTTAAAGGTGAATGTCAATTTGGTTGCAAATTTGTTTATATGAAAATATGTTGGCTTCTTTAGGTTTCCTAATTAAGTTGTGAGTTGTTTTGTGTTATTGGTTGTAATTTTTTTTTCCTGTTTGTCCTGTGAGCGATTTTTTCGATTCGATGTGAGTTGTGTTTTGGGGAAAATTAATTTTCTTGTTTATCTTGCTGTAATTTTATAAAGTCCGTTTGTTTTTTTGTTTTTTGGTTGTCTTTTTCATATAATTTTGTGTTACGGTTATCTGACTATGACATTCATATATCTGAATCTTTTAGTTTATTAAATGTGTGTTCATCTCTTTGCGTCTTTGACTTTGGTGATGGATTTGTGAAGTGCTGCCAAATAATTTTAATTGATTTCTAGTTGTGTTTCCTTGATTCTTTGAAAGTGTTGCTTGGGTTGCCTTGTTTTGATATTTGAAATTTTAAATTATGATCAGTTTAATGGAAAAATTTTAACTATATTATTACCACTAATAAAAAATTAGTATTGTTTTTTATTTTAACATTTAATTTATTTTACATAATTATTTTTTATTTAAACTTTCGTAACATGAATATCCACTAAATGAATATTTTAAATTTATTTTAAAATAAAAAATTGAATTCATAGGATTTAAAAATAGTGATGGGTCTAGAGACTTTGAATAAAATAGTGTTGGGCTTACAGATTTTGGATGAAATTTAGTTGATCAATTTTGTCATTTGTATAATTGTTTAAAGTGCTTATTAAAATTTGTAAGGCCCACAAAATTATAGAAAAAGTTGCTGACGTGGCAGCACCATGAGTGAGAAAAGCTAATTATATATATATAGATACCTAGTTACATCCATCAACGGGACTGATCGATATCTTAATTTCTTTTTCTTTTTTTCAACAGATCGATATTTTAATTTCATGAAGCAAATATAGGAAGAAATACAGTAAAACCTATATAAATTAATACTCTATAAATTAATAAACACTATAAATTAATAAATTTTGATGGTCCCAAGTCGGGCCAGTGTAAAAAATAGCAAAATTCGATAAGATAATAAAATAATAATTTTTCTGAAATTCCCTTGTAAAATATGGTCCCAATAATATCATAAATTAATAATCATGTAATTCCATATATATATATATATATATATATATATATACTGATAACAATGTATGCTTTATAATTTTGATTTTTTCCAAGACCTCATATATGAACAATTGTTATGTTGTATTTTTAAACTATATTGATATAAAATACTATCTAACATGTCATAAAAATAGCTAATTTTTAAAAAAGTTTTCAAATTTCTAGGTATGCATCATTTTTTTTTTCCACAAATCAATTATATTGATATCAAAAAGTGTTTACAAAATACAGAAACATTCCAATACAACCGTTGTACGCAAATACATGAAATTGATACAATTTCAGTGGAGGAGTGGAAGTGACCCTGCTGTTATTTAGTCTTATAGGCAACAGATAACATCTGTTAAGTCCCCCCTTCACACACTTTTTATTGGCTATCAGCTTGGTGCTGAAACTCCAAAATGTCATTGACATTACTTTAACTAAGAAAAATAGATCTAATGTTGTTGGAAATGATTCTAGATCTTGTCGCCTTCTTGAGATCGATATACTTAATAATTTCGGCAAAGATTCTCTATGATCATTTAGAAAAATCCATTGTCTTCTCATCCATGATTGTTTCCATAGTCTATGACATCTCCAATGTCTCCTAAGACTACTTAAAAGTCCTTCATCTTCGTCTCCACCAAGTATAAGACCAAGAGAATTTTGGACACATTTGTGTTTTGACTTGTTTACACACGTGAATGTTTTTCTTTTAGTCACATTGTCGACTTGAAACTCCATAAGGAGATTGTTGATGAGAGAACATAAGTTCTGTCTTCTGATCATTGAATCAGGTCTTATTCGTCTATTAGTACAAGTGCCCATACCTTTTTTGTCAATCAATTCCGTTGTATATCTCTTTGATGCATCCCTTAGTAAAAATAGAACCCCACCATCACCGGATATTGTTAGTGTATACAATATATCACTGCCATCAGTTGAATTCTTCGGGAAAGAGAGAATACCACTATCTTGAAACACAGTTTGTGTTAAAACCACAATCTCAACAACGAGACTATCCACAATCAAGATATACACGCTCATCCCCAATTGGTGCAAAAAAGATCAGATTCAAGCCGGATAAAATGTGAAGTCCCATCACGATATGAATTAAATTCCAGATTCGATCCATAGGAAGACTAGTTCCTTCAGTCACCGTGATTAAATTGTTGATTCCAGGATCAAAAACCCAAATGAAAATTCCATATGCATCATTTTTATTTTGATAATTTTACAGGCTATTAAAATATGACAATTAATATTATCCATAAATTTAAATTTATGTATGTTATGTGTATAATTGATATTGTTTATAATATTTGTAATTTATAGTTAATAATGTTTTCTATAATTTACAAATTCAATTCTAAAACCATAAAATTTATAAAATCCGAAAGTCTAATTTTCTTTTGTTAAAATTTTCTCAATTAATAATTTTTAAGAATTTAAACAATTAAAATATATATATATATATATCTATCTATAAATTAATAATTATTAATTTAAAAATTAAAATATATATATCTATAAATTAATAATTATTAATTTACACTATAAAATAATAAATATTAATTTATAGATAAATTAATATCACTATAAATTAATAAAATGTCATGGTCTCAACATTATTAATTTATAGAGGTTTTACTGTAAATATCTCACGCGGACCAAAACTTATCATAAAAATAAAGGGAAAACGGTCAATTCCCCCCTGAACTAAGTTACTTTATCGTATTCATGCATCAAGTTTTAAGGTGTGCTTATAACCACATGAACTAACTTATAATTTGAATTTACTACATAAACTAGTAAAATGTGGTCAAAACCCCCAAATTTACGGATGCCTTTAGTTACACCGTTAACGTAGCTGATTTGGATGCCACATAGACTGAATAAAACGACATCGTTTTGTTAAAAAAAAATAAGAAAACACCATCTTAGATGCTCGAACCCATGACCTCCGACACCAATATACAAACTTGACACCAAATATGCTATTAGATTTCTAAAATAAATACTAAACATAAATATACTTATAGTGTTGTTCGTCTTCTTTATGAAACCACCACACTCGTATCTTCCATGAACAACTCTCTCTTCTGTCATCACAACTTTTTTATAAACAGATCTGACATGATTTATTCTTGAGATTAGCTTGAAACATAGAAAAATTGATGAAATGCCCATAAGTCATTGATTAAAAATTTAAAATCAACCCGTAAAAATCAATAAACTCGTCTCAAGACATTACATCTTTCACAAACATTGAACAATCCATGAATTGGACTAGATCTCCAGTTTTCACTGCTAATGGAAGTGTAACAGAGAAGAGTAGACCGGAGCACAAACGCGACATAGTTCCAGCTATGATCAAGAGATGGATTTAGTGGCCTTCCGCTTCTTGCGTCTGTACGACTCTTTTCTTCTTCAATTACAAACTGTAGACCCAGAAACCGAAGAGGAAGAGGAGAAGAAGACGAATATAATAAATATGTTAATGTTTGACATTATAACAATAATTATAATAGCTCAACTGGTATTTGAGCGTTTATGGGTGTTATATAGGTCAGGGGTTCGAACCTTAAAGATGTCTTTTTATAAAAAAAATCATTTTTCGTAAAACGACGTCGTTTTCAGTTCTTTTTCTAAAAATTCAGTCTATGTGGCATCCAAGTCAGCTACGTTAATGGTGTAACTAACGGCATCCGTAAATTTGGGGGTTCCAACCACATTTTAATAGTTTATGTAGTAATTTCAAATTATATGTTAGTTCATGTGGTTATAAGCATACTTTAAAACTTGATGCATTAATACGATAAAGTAATAGTTGAGAGGCAAATTGGCCGTTTTCCCTAAAAATAAATAAGCACGTGAAAGTAATGGTCGGTTCGGTCCAAAAGATACGTAGAACGTTCCTACCCCGGTCCATCCCATCAACCACAACTTTCTTTTGGGTATAAAATTTAGCAATTCCCCACACACAACAATACATCCATCCACTCCAAATTTTCAATTTCCAAATAAACAACACAAAACGGTAAACTCATTAAAGAGACTTTTGTTTTAGTTTTGTGTTTTTGTCCTTATTGTGTCATGAAGATCCAACTACCAATCAATGTTTTTTTTTTTTTTTTTTTTTTGTTGAACGTTGATTTCTCAGATCTGATTTTGTTTTTAAAAAAAATTTGTAATCCTTATTGATCTCTTCTTCTCACAGAACGGCGGAGATATGACGGCGGCACAAGGGAACTCCAACGAGACTCTTTTCTCTTCTTACAAAATGGGAAGATTCGATCTCTCTCATCGGTGAGTTCAGCTGAATTGATTTTTTGATGGTCTTTTTAAAGTGTTTTGTTGTAATCTCATCACACGATTGCGTTTTGCGTTCTCAGAGTGGTTCTGGCGCCTATGACGCGGTGCAGGGCGTTGAACGGAGTTCCCAATGCGGCGCTGGCGGAGTATTATGCTCAACGCACCACTCCCGGCGGCTTTCTCATCACCGAAGGCACTATGGTCTCTCCCGGATCCGCAGGGTAAGCTCGTCTTTTCTTATTAATTTTACGATTCCTTAATTTTAAGACCACTCAACTAGCTATGAGATGACCTCAACTACCTGTACTGTTCAATAACATAGTTTATTTTGTAGTTTGGAAAACAATCTGATTATTATTATAATATTAATTAAATCAACGCATATTATTTATATTTGTTTTGTTATATCATATTAGTAATATTAGAATTCTAAAGGACAATTCTTGGGTTCACTCTTAGGGGTGAACTTCTTTTATTCACTCTCTCTTAATTAAGGAAATTAATTATTAATTAAAGAAACAAGATCTGTATATAATTCAATTTTAATTATAAACATTATATTATAGTGTTTAAGTATAACATCTAAATCCAAGTTACATTTTTATAAATCCAAACCGACATATAATTGTGTAATTTAAACCCTAACCACTCTTTTATTAACCTAAATTGAAATACAATTTTGTTTAATTGTAAAATCTAAACCCTAACCATTCTTTTATAAACCCAAACCGACATATAAATTTCTTTAATTGTAAAATCTAAACTCTAACCAACACAAACCGACATATTACATATAAATTTTTTTGATTGTAAAATCTAAACCCTAAATCCTAACCACTCTTTAGTTAACCCAAACCGACATATAATTTCGTTTAATTATCAAATCTAAACTCTAAACCCTAACCACTCTTTTGTAAACCCAAACCGACATATAATTTCGTTTAATTATAAAATCTAAACCCTAAACCCTAACCACTCTTTTGTAAACCCAAACCGACATATAAATTCGTTTAATTATAAAATCTAAACCCTAACGACTATTTTGTAAACCCAAACTGACATATAATTTCGTTTAATTGTAAAATCTAAACCCTAATCACTATTTTGTAAACCCAAACCGACATATAATTTTGTTTAATTGTAAAAACTACACTCTAATCATTCCTTTATAAACCAAACCGACATAATTTCATTATTAAAAAATCTACAGAATTTGTTTCCTTATTTTGTATTATCTTTTTATTTTTATTTTGATTTATTTTATTAAATATAATATGACATGGCATTTTGTTGTATTTTGATTGGTTAATTAAGAGGGGGTGAATAAAAGAGGTTCACCACCCCTAGGGGTGAACCCAAGAATTTTTCAATTCTAAAATATAAACAACGTAAAAACAGTACTATTATCAGTACTACTGTTAATAGTATGAGTTTTCTTCTGTTTAACTAGAGGTTGTTTATTTGGTTAGAGATTCTACACTAAAGGATCTGGTTTTGAATTAGAACTCTATGATCTTTAATATATATGACTAATGAATTATGGTGGTTAAAAATTTCTTATTTTTTTTAGTGACTTTTGCTTGTCTCACTTTTAAAGGATGTCATGCGATTTATCATTTTTTCCACTTTAAAAAGAAACGTGTGCTTTTTGAGTTATTTTGACATGTCAATACAAGTTTATATGTTGTGGGTGACACAGGACCCACCAATAGTTGTGTGGCGTGATAAGAATGGAGATTTTTAGATCTATCAGCCACATTTAAAGTTAAAGCGAATAAAAAGAATCATGTTATGTATGGAATAAATTCAAAGCAAATGTCTTTTTGCATCTCTTAATATAATAACTGATATATATAATGTTGCAAGGAATGAACCTTGTAATGTTGTTTGTAAGGAACAAAACTGATACAAATAAAATTTTGTAGGTTCCCACATGTGCCTGGAATCTATTCGGATGAACAAGTAGAGGCATGGAAGCAAGTTGTGGAAGCAGTTCACGCTAAGGGAGGTTTCATCTTCTGTCAGTTATGGCATGTTGGACGTGCTTCTCATCCAGGTTCATACGTCATTAACCACTCCTAAGTTTTTTTTTTTTAAGGAATAGGGTAATTATAACATTTTGAGGGTTTTGTACAGTGTATCAAGTTAATGGAGGGTCGCCAATATCGTCAACGAACACACCCATCTCCGAAAGGTGGCGAGTTCTTTTGCCTGATGGGTCACACGGGAAATACCCGAAACCCCGAGCACTGGAAGCTTCCGAGATACCTCAAGTGGTAGAGGATTATAGCCGCTCTGCTCTTAATGCGATCCGAGCTGGTTTCGATGGAATTGAGATCCACGGGGCGCATGGTTACCTCATTGATCAATTTTTGAAAGATGGGATCAATGACCGTACTGACCAATACGGAGGCTCCATTGCAAACCGTTGTAGATTCCTACAAGAAGTAGTGGAAGGTGTGGTTTCAGCCATAGGAGCTAGTAAAGTTGCCGTGAGGGTCTCTCCGGCAATAGACCACATGGACGCAACTGATTCTGACCCGTTAACCCTCGGGCTAGCCGTTGTTGATTTGCTCAATAAGTTACAAGTCGCTAATGGCTCGAAGCTCGCTTACCTTCATGTAACACAACCTCGCTACCACGCTTACGGCCAAACTGAGTCTGGAAGGCAAGGCAGTGATGAGGAAGAAGCTAAGCTAATGAAGAGCTTACGAACGGCTTACAATGGAACCTTTATGTCTAGTGGAGGATTCAACAAGGAATTAGGCATGCAAGCTATTCAACAAGGTGCTGCGGATTTGGTTTCATATGGTAGGCTGTTTATTGCAAACCCGGATTTGGTTTCGCGGTTCAAGATTGATGGAAAGTTGAATAAATATAATCGGAAGACGTTTTACACTCAAGATCCAGTCCTTGGTTACACGGATTATCCTTTCTTGGCTCCTTTTTCCCGCCTCTGAGTTCGATGATGTAAAGAGAAGAATATATTGGTATGTAAGATGACAATGGTATCGTTATTCGGGAAAAAGCTCATTAAATTCCCCAACTATTTACAATTAACAAATCTATTCTCCTCTACGCAAATTTATTCATCTACTTATATTGTTGACCTAACAATTTTGGACTAAAAAATAGTCAACACGAGACACTTAACAGAGACGTTAATTATCGCAGTTAAATAAAGAGTATTTGCACTCAATAACCAACAAAAAAAATTATAATTAACCCACTAACTATTCTAACCATGTATAACTAATATACTCTATAAAACCTATAATATATACTATATTACCCTTGTCTTTACTATTTCCTTCCACCCTCTTCCTCCACCATCCCCACCTCCTACCACCACCTTCCCCACCCCCTAAAACCACCATCTCCACCTCCTACCACCACTTCTTTACCACCATCATCACTAGGGTTCCCAATGTGCTTCTAGGGTTTAGATTTCCTCCAGCCAAACCTCCGGCCACCGCTACTTCCGGCCTCCGACCACCGGCCGCCGGCAAAAAATTCCGGCGAACTTTTCCGGCGAACTTTTCCGGCCAATCCGGCAAGCCACCGCCGGAGTACCACCTCCGGCCAACCACCGCCGGAGTCCCACCACCGGCCAGTCAGCTCCGGCCAGCCACCTCCGGCTAGCCACCTCCGGCCAGCTACCGCCGACCAGCTACTTCCAGCCAGCTACCTCCGGCCAGCCACCGCCGGGCAACTATCTCCGGCCAGCCACCACTGTCCTCCACCACCATTGGTAATTTTGCACTGCCCTCATCCTAATCTTCTAATTTTTTTAAATATAGTGTTATTTACTACTATAGTTTTTTTGTTTTGGTTACTGACCTAATTCACCCTTAAATAAATCCAATCGGACCAATCCAAACAAAATAAAAAAAAAATCCCCAAATCGTGAAACAAGAACCGTAGACGATCTCCAACAAGGACTTTCGATTCCCGACAGATCTAGTTCAATTGAAAACATGAAGAACACGAAAAACAAAAACACTTGCCCAGAAACAGTCTAAATCTATAAGTAACTAATTTATATTTTCTTTTTCCTCCTTCCCATAAACTTTGTCCACGAAGAACAAGGCTTTCATTAATGTTTATATTATCTGTTTGTTTGTTAGGAGGAGTTCATTTCTAACTCGTTTTACTATTAATTTGATACCAGTGTAAAGACTGAACTACATTGTACTAAAGAGAACACAAACAAAATTGTACTAAAGAGAGTTCACTAAAACCCAACACATCAAGAAGTCTTACACGAAAACGTAAACTTCAAACACCGAGTCTACAAACAGAATCTGCAAACACCAAGTCTAAAACATAATATAATCTAAAGAGAGAAGCCGAATCTTCCTTGTGATGATCCACTTTGTGAAGCTCCTGCTTGAGAATAGTCTCCAACATGAGATGATTCTCCCTAAAAATTAAGAACCAAGCAAACCATTAGCACATCTACTTTAGTAAGAACTTTTAGCAAACCATGAAATAACTAACCTGTACTTTTCTTGGACGACATCTTGGTCGTTTTGCTTGAGGAGGTGCAGGCTGATTAGAACACCTAGTCTTATTATGTCCTTCTTTGCCACAGTTTGAACATGTCATAATACGACCATGACGAGTTAACTTGTTCTTATTCGATGAAGACTCATGAGGAGCCTTTCTCCTAGCATGACCATTTGGTCTTCCACGGTTAAATCTAGATGGTGGTGGAAGAACAGGTAAGCGTCCTAACCGTTTCCACATCTTCATGCCTTGGACTGGTTTCATTCCTTCCTTATACAAGAGGCGCCACCTTGAAGTCAAGTAATAATCAGACACATAATCATTAAGATCCAACTTTGTGGTTGTTATGACACACATAGCATGCATACAAGGTATGCCATTCAATTGCCAATAGCCACAACCACAAGTTTTTTTCTCCATATCAACACAGTTAACATCATCTCCATTCTCAATCTCATGAAAACTCCCTGTGGTCATGTACCTTCTACAATCCTTAGCTCTCTGCCTGTTTATTCAATCTCTTTGTCTGCCCTTGGTGTGAACCTCTTCTTCCATCTACTAGTTAAAATTGTCCTCTTTGCATTCTTCTCCATGCATTTCCTCCTCACCTCTGTTAAAAAATCAAGTAATGGCATCCTCCTTGACTCTCTAACATTTCTATTAAAAGACTCTAACAAGTTGTTGAGGTTATCATTGCAACAAGATCCAAGTTTGAAGAAAGCCCGAGACCAGGTTATTGGTGCAGTGCGCTGTAGTGAGTCATACGCACCTTGGTTATAATTCTTCAACTGTTCTAAGTTTGTTTCAAAAGATGTCGATGTGTAACTCCTTGCTATTTTCCAAAACATACACTCAAGTTCAATATCTTTGTTTGTCTTCTTCCAATTTTCCAAAATGTGTCTCGCACACATTCTGTGTTCAGCTTTGGGAAGCTCATCATGAACTGCATTTAGTAAACCCTATATCGACAACCAAAAAAATATCATAATCCAAAAAAAAAAAAAAAACAGAAATCTTAAAACAAACTTAGAAAAATCAGAAATCTTACATGATGTTTATCTGAAATGATTGTTATCTCAGCTCCATCTTGAAGATTCAAATCCTTTCTCAGAAGTTTCACAAACCACATCCAATTATCAATATCCTCCACCTCTACCACTGCCCAAGCAATTGAAAATATTCTGTTATCTCCATCTCTACCAACAGCACCTAACATTTTCCCTTTGATATCCCATTTCATAAATGCAGCATCTAATCCAATAATAGGCCTACATGACTGCTTCCACGATGTTTTCAACGCTTCAAAACACACATATAACCTGTAGAATCTTTGCAAGCTACCATGAACTGGCCCAGGAATTGTGTCAATCTCCATAGTTGAACCATGATTAGATGTGCGTACCTCCTCTTGATAATCCCATATTCTAGCAAAATGGGATTCATGACTCGCCTTCCTTTTATTTTTTATCAACTTCTTTGCTCTCCTACATTGATGCACACTCACTATCATATTATACTCCCTCTTGATTTCATTTACTATTTCCTGAGATTTTATCTTAGGATTCATTCGAAGTCTTTCCTCATACAATAGTCCAATAGTTCCACTCTTCAAAAGCTTTGTGTAACCAGATCTTACACAACGATGGTCGTCCTCGTACAAACTTATCATAAGCTTGTTCCTCCTCTTCTCAAAAGCACAATACACTTTCCATGGACACTTATCTTTGACATGTTGTGTACACTTTGCCCCAAGTCTGTTTGATGATGACATATACATTTTGATATCGTATTGGGTCTTTAGAGAATACATGAGGAGTGCATATTTGAATTCGTCTGCATTGTTGAATGTTTTATGCAAGGCTAGTAGAATGTCAGAACGATCTCCATTAGAAGATGGTCTTTCAGCTTCATATTCGTCATCATCATCTGATAATGGATCCGAAATATTCTCGTCATCCACATCATCCCCGCTATCATCATAATTATTACCAGTTTCATCATCTTCAACTCCAAAATGGTCTTCTAAGTTGTTGCAGACTTCAACATCGATGAGCTCATCTTCTTCTTCCTCTGGATTTTCTGCCAGACATTGTTCTACCTCTTTATATCCTATGCTATCTTCAACGATAACTGGGCAATCATCTTTGTTCACACTAGAATCATGAGAATGTTCAATTCCTTCGTTTGTGACTCCATCGGCTGCAACTCCATCATCTTCGATTCTCTCCTCTTCGTCTCTCTCGGATTCAGGTTCCCTTCGAATTGGAAGATTTCGCTTTCGTTCACCTATGGTACTCTCAATGAAACTCATTTTAATCTCTCTCTTTCACGTACAAGGTTTTTAGTTTTTACGTTTCAATTAGGGTTAGACATTGGTTTTAATCGATCATTTAACGTCTCAGTTAACTATTAACCGTTGACTATTTTTTAGTCCAAAATTGTTAAGTCAACAATAAGTAGATGCATAAATTTGCATAGACAATAGTTGGAGAATAAATTTGTTAATTGTATATAGTTGGAGAATTTAATGAGCATTTTCCCATCGTTATTCACTTAATAAAATAGTCATGCTATTATTTTTTGCCTGTTAATTCCTAAAATCTTCATGGCATCACTCAAGGTAAAATGGCAATGGCCCAAATGTGGTATAATGGTAGGTTTGTTTCTTTTCTACCTGGGGCGTGTCGTCATGTGTAATCTTCTCTATCATACCTAAACTTTCTCTTTGTTCACGATCAAATGGAAGATAATTGAATAAAACTGTAGAATATTAGTTTAGGAAAATATAGAGACAAAGAGGAAGGGGGTTTTCATATTCTAATATTTAGAAATTGTCAAAAAGAAAATTAAATGAAATTCTTGTTAAAAAAAAATCTAGAGTTATATTTAAGAAATAGAAGAGCTAACATAAAAGGAAGGTGTCTATCTTAATTTTATTTATTAAAGAATTAGCGAAGCTGCAATTCTTGATTAAAAAAAATGTTAGTGTTTCATATTATGTAATTGAGAAGCTTAAGTATGAATATATCTAAATAGTAAATACTTAAGCTTTTTTTTGAATGAATGTAAAATTTATTCAGCCAAAAAACTCTTTGTTACAAAATATGCATCCTTAGATCAAGTTTTCATTTGAAATATATTTTTAGAAGTTTTAGACAAGAATTGTACAATGTATATAATCATTCAATTACAAAATAAATAAATAAACTAATGTGAAGTATTAAAAAAATCAACGTCAAAATTATATTTTTCAAGATTTTCACAATTTAGAAAAATAAAGATAAACTCTACATAAAAAAAGAACAAATTAATAGCACAATTGTTTAGAAAACGGTAAGCCATAAGCCCGCACATAGCGCGAAAATTCATCTAGTTCATAATAGTTTTGAAGTGACAAACTAAATTAGTTTTCTTATAAAATTATATGAACTTCTATCTAAAAACCCCAATGATAACTTCTATCTTTTTGTTTTCTTTAATTTTGTTTTTCACTCATCGATTTAATTTATAGTGCTAGATTTCATACTAAACATCTCCATCAAATCCCTAACTGCATCGACCGATGCACATTTTACATCGATCGATGTAGTCGTGCGACGCAACGCCGCTCATGATCTCCTCCGTCTCTTCTTGGCTCCAAGATGTTGAAACCGACGCGGCGTCGGCGACGCCAAAGGCCACATAAACTCACAACAAATATCCACATACAAGCACATAAGCAAACAACACCCAAAAAAAACACAATCAAACATCTAATCGCTTAGATCAGCCATGGTCAAACACTCACCTTTGAGAATGACAAATCTGATTCTAACCAACGAAAAAACAGCCTCCTAGCAAGCTTCTCTCACGTCCTCAGCCTCAGATTTCCACTCACAGGGACAGATCTCTCAAGAACAGGCACATAACTCACTGGAAACTCTCTGGAAACTTTGCTCTCTTTTGCAGAAATGAAACACGCCCAAAACAAGTCATGGGCGTCAACAATAAGCCTTTTATATCGATCCCTAGGGCTTCTAAATCCTAAACGCAACCCAAACGTGCGTTTTGACTTAACTTGTCCCGCATTGTGCATCAATCGATGAAAGGACTTGACTGATGCAACACCATCTACTATCTTATTTTCCTTTTTATTTTTGTTTATTTATTACTTTGTTGGGATATTTATTACTATCAATTGGGTTTTAAGTTTAGCTGGTTTAAGCATTGCTTGGTAGATCAGTTGGTGTAACAAGAATAGCCTCCGATACAAGCTCATCATTTGCTTCAAGCTGCTTATCTTCTTCTCTGGCTGCTCATCCTTGACTCCGAGCTGCTCATCCTTGGCTCCAACCTGCTCTATATCCTTAGTGTTGTCCATGATCCCCTCCCTCTTGAAAAGTATTTGACCTCAATTTAGTTTTATCTGCACAAAATGGAACCAATTCAGAAACATTAAAGCTATAACTCATTTTATACTTACCTTGCAAGTCGAGTTGGTAGGCATTGTCACTGGTCTGTTTTATCATCTTCAATGGACCATCTATTCTCGGCATGAGTTTGGTTTTCCTTTAATTGGAAATCCCTCATTTCTTAAGTGAACCCAAAATTGATATCTAACTTTGAAAATTTGTTCATGTTTCCCTTTGTAAGCTTGTCTAGCATAGAGCTTGGTCTTTCTTCTATGTTCCTCCTTGCATTTTCATTGATCTGTTACACTAGCTTGGTCATTCCCTTTAAAAATAACTCCCTCACTCAAAGCAACGAAATTAGATCCAAAGGTAAGATTGGAAGAAGAATGCTTGGTTAATTTTACTATTGTGTTTTGAGTTTAAAAATCACGCTTAATCTGAATCATGAAAATTCATTTATCTATATTTCTTGATTTCTTGAGGAATACCCTGAGCCTATCTTTTATTCTTATTGATGGTACAACAGTTTTATTTAATTATTTTGCTATTTTGAAAATACAATTTATTTAGTTCAATTTAATTCAATGCTTAAGTATATGTTGTGTAATCTAAAGTTCTAATGGAATTCAACCCTAAGTACTGCAACTATTTCTTAATTTTGAGAGTACTCTAGGGTCAATATAAGCTTATATATCACCAAGCAACAGAAGTTTTTTTCTAGAAAAATATATAAGAAATTGATTACGAAAGGAAAAGATTAAAAAACAATGGAAAATTAACAAATTTTTGTTCAAATTTGAAAGAAAAAAAATTATAACTTTGTTAGTTTTTATTTGAATTGAGAATATAAAAAGATTTCTAAAAAGTTATATCATATTTCACCTGTTTTAGTTATATAATGCATAAAGAAACAAATATTTAATTATTTCATTTATTTCCAGTTTTTCTTTTTTCTAATGTTTCAAAACATTTGCCTCCTTAGTTTTAGTTCTTACGTGTGGTTACTTTAAGATAGAAAAAGATGTTATATGATTTTGATAGGTTAACTTTTATAATTCGTAAGATTCTAAAATTTCATAAGTCATAACCAATTGTCATAAACATTTACATTTATATACCAATTGTATTTTAAAAAAAAAAATTAATAACACCCAAAATTAAATTCTTATATTGTATTTTTAACTTAGTTATATCCTTTAATGACATTTTCATAAAATCTTTAAAATGAATTTTAAGAACTTTGGTCCACATTGTGTGATAATATAAAATTTAAATTTTAAAAATTTATATAGGTTAAATCTTAATTATTATATAAATATTTTATATATTCAAATAAAACTAAATATATATATATATATACTTCAGAAAATATAAAATAATATTTTTACCGATAAGTATAATAATATTTTTGAATAAAAATAAAATAAAATTATTTTATAATAAGTTTACTCTGTATATAGTAAAAAAATTAAATAAAATTAATTAATAATTATTTTATTCTGTATATAGTGAAGGTTGTTATCTAGTTTGTTTTATTTCTGGATAAATAAAATGCTCAAAACTAAACAAAAATTGGAGAAAGAGATGTGGCATGAGTGTAGTGATGGGTGTGTATGGGAGTGAGTGAGAGCTGTGAAAGGGAAGAGTCGCAGAGGGTGCAGAAGTTATCAGAGTTTGCAGACTCACTCATTATTTGCTCTCTGACTCATCCACCTCTCTCTCTCTCTCTCACTCTCACATCTTTTTTCTTAAAAATTTCTCATAAATATTTAACACAAGTGGACCGTGTACACTTAATTTTATAACTGTCGATGTGCTTACAAGTACCACGAGTCCTCTTTCTAACCAAAGGATGTCTAGTTCCATTACACGATATACATGAACTTAAGACAATATTAATTAATTTATAAACTTATTGCAACTTTCACAAATAAGTAATTTCTTTTAATTCTGTTTTCTTTCTCACCTATTTTATAAAGTTTTGAGGTATAGAAGTGACACAAAAACGAAATCAATACAATCCAATATTAGAGCTTATTTCTACTTAATTTTATGGGATTACTGCTGAAAATGCCATTTTGTCCCACAAACTTTTAGATTTGTCATTTGCTTAATGCCTTTGTAAAAATTGTCAATTTTGCCAACTTGAAAAAACTATATATTGTGATTTTTTTTGATAAAATACATATTTAATAACAAATACTAAACCCTAAAGGATGGAACCAAGAAAATCCAAAACTTTATATGTAATTTTTTTTTTAAAACAAATCTTTTAAACGCATAAATCTTAAGCATTTAAATAAAAAATGATAAAATCTAATGCCATTTAAAAAAAATCCTAATTATTTCTAATTTTATATCTTGTTACACTTTTTGCCGCTTAGGTTCATAACTTGTTAGATTCTCGTTTTCGGTTACCAATTTTCTCGTGTTTCAATAAAAAGTTTCTCTTAACAAAATCCAAAGTTACAAAACATCTGAATATATAATACTCCCCTTGTCACAAAATCTAGCTTTAAGAAAGGGAAAAAAAAACCTGAAATGGTGTTTAAGATGGAACCAAAACTAAGGTGAAAAGAAAATTAAAAGAAAAAAAAAATAAAAAGGAATAATAAACAAGAAGAGGACATGAAGCACAGAGATTCTGCAGACTGCAGGTGACCAATGGACAACTTTATCAATAAAAACATACCTACTACTCTCTTACACTTCCAATTTTCCAATACAACCCCAATGTTTAATCTCTCTTAGCTTCTTCTTTTTCTTCATATCTCTCTCTCTCTCTCTCTCTCTCTCTCTCTCTCTTCATGGCGACTAGGATTCCCTTCACAGAGTCACAGTGGGAAGAGCTTGAAAACCAAGCTCTTGTGTTCAAGTACTTAGCTGCAAATGTTCCAGTTCCACCTCATCTTCTCTTCCTCATCAAAAGACCTTTTCTCTTCTCTTCTTCCTCTTCTTCTCCTTCACCGTCAAGCTTCTTCTCTCCCACTCTTTCTCCACACTGTAAGCAACCTTTTTTATCTTCTTTGTTTTGAATTGTATGATGGTTTCTTGTTATATGAGTTATCAATTCTAGTATCTTTAGGGTTTTGTGCTGCTGTAATGAGTTTGAGTTTGGTAGTTGGATGGAACGTGTACGAGATGGGAATGGGAAAAAAGATAGATGCAGAGCCAGGAAGATGTAGAAGAACTGATGGCAAGAAATGGAGATGCTCCAAAGAAGCTTATCCTGACTCCAAGTACTGTGAGAGGCATATGCACAGAGGCAAGAACCGTTCATCCTCAAGAAAGCCTCTTCCACTTACTCCTCCTCCTCAATTCACGCCAAATCTCTTTCTCGAGTCTTCTCTCTCTTCTTCCAGGTTTCAAACTCACCTTCCTCCTCTGTTTTACTCTTAATGGCAACACAAAAATTGACCCTTTTCCTCGGGAAAAAACAATGTTTTAAGGGTAAGTAGAAGAAGAAGAAGTGGATACATGGATGATTTCTTCTCCATAGAACCTTCCGGGTCGATCAAAAGCTGCTCTGGCTCAGCAATGGAAGATGATGAAGGCTCGTGTAGGGAGAAGCAGCCGGATCGACGACAATGCTTCATCCTTGGTACTGACTTGGGGACGCGTGAGAGACCATTGATGCTTGATGAGGAGAAGTTGAAACAAAGAGATGATGATGATGATGATGAAGACGAAGAAGAGCAAAGGAGCAAGAGGCTTTATAGGTTTCTTGATGAATGGCCTTCTTCTAAGTCTTCTGTTTCTACTTCGCTCTTCATCTGATGATCATCTATTGTGTTCTCTGTTTCTTGTTAAGTTGATAATGCAAATTTCTCTCTTTCTTTTTCTAAGTTATTAGGAGTTCTTTGTGTGTTTCATTCATAGATCCCCCCTTACCATGCATTATATTAGCATAAAATATTTTAACTTGTGTAAAGTAGTTAAATTAGTATGATTTCAATGTTTATATTGTTTACACACGTCTCTTGTCAAAAAAAAAAAAAAAAAAAAAAAAAAAAAAAACACTAATGCTTATCTAAAGAAAATTGTCAACACATGTGAATAGAGATAGAAACTTTTTGTTGGTAATAGTTATGTTGCTAACTAAAACTATATACAGATGGATTAGTGATGTGAGATGTTTTTATTTGCTTGTTTTATACCGAAAACTAAGTCAAGGATTAGCAACAAAATATATGGATTCAAGTTTTTCTATCATATATATTTGCTGTTTAACCAACACAAAATTACTTATTTCTTTATACTTATTTATTTTAAGTTAGTACTATTTTGCTTTTTCTATTTGATTTCTCTTCTTCACATACTACAACTTTCCATTCTAACCATATTCACTATGTGTCAAGTTGTTTGTATCTCTATGTTACAACTTACAACCAAAACAAAACAATATTACTTTTCCATTAACAATAACAATAAAAAACAAGGCTCAATATCCAGAAAGCCCAAAATTCATACTGATCATATCCTTGGCCTGTGAATGTAATTTGTCCTCACACTCTGACTTCTAGCAAAAATTGAATCAATGGAATCTTTGTCACTAAAGTTACACAACACACAAGGGATATCTGTTGTCATGTATTGAAAGATCTCAACTGGCCTCTTCATCCTCTATGTTAGCACCTTCTTCTTCCCTAATGCTCTCTTCTCTCTCTCTCTGTGGGCTTGAATTTGGCTGATCCTCCATCAATTCACCTTCTTCATCTGATGATGATAGCGCCCTTCTTCGTCTCACAACCGAAGCAGGCACCTGTACCCACCAAAACAGACAGTTTGAAGACATTTTCTTTTACGTTTGTTCCTTGAGTTGGATCACAGATTATGTATTACCTCATCATCATCAACATCAGGATCTTCGAGACCAGCAGCTGCTAGAGCATCATCATCCACAGGTTCCTCAGTTTCTTGATTCGCCATCTCATCTTCCCTGTTATAATTTGTGTTACCATCTTCATCTTCCACTTCATTGTGATCATCCATAGTAACAACTTCTTCTTCATCATCCTCGTAGTGTCGAGCCCTTGAGCCTTTGTCCTTCTTTCTTCTCTTTCCGCCTTTCTTTCTTCTCCGCTCACTGGGCTTACCTTCCCCATCATCATCTTCCACCCTATCCTTCCGCTTATGAGATCCAGGAGTGGAGGTCTTCCATTGTTCCTAGCGCATTAATTATTACAGAACAAAATCAGCATGTCATCCTAAACATCTCTCAAGACACCATCTTGACAAGCACACACCCTTAAAAATAATCAAATTCAATGGATCAAAGAGTATTTTTTCCTTGACACTACACAGCAACATTGAGAAATCTGATAATGTATATACATTGTACTGAAAAGCAAGAGACCTCCCACCTTTATACGTTGAAATTTTTCTTCTTCTTGCTTTAGGCGTCTCAGCTCATCCTCCTGTTTTCGTTTCTCCAACTGCCCAAGAGAAAAAACCCCATAAAAACATATCAATGATTTGAAAACCTTCCATACAAATCATCATCACCATAATATTTTTGTTGCTGCAAATGGTTAACTTGCAAGTCTATAATTACCTGGTATTTCCTCTGTTCTTCAGCTTTACGGCGTGCTTCTTCTGCCAAAGCAGCCTGACGAGCAACTTCTAGTCTCTGTCGGTTCTGCAGCTCCTCACGCTCAGCTGCTTCACGGTGAACTTTCGCTGCTTCCAGCAGGTGCGAGCAATACTGAACGTGGGTTTGTATTTTTTTGCTATCAAACCCATGAACATGGAGGTCTGAAGCAGCAGACAATTGAGTGAATACACGTACAGCATTCTCTGCTTCTGCAACTGTTGAGCGCACCTGCGGAGTCATCAAGCAGATTCCCTTGTCAGGTGGAAATCAATTAGCATAAAACAAATTAATACTCTAAGCATCTCCTCATAAACAAATCCTAGTATCAGTTCTAGTGCATACTAAGGTTTCAAAGGTTAGCCATAACTTAGCAAGGATGACCAGCATACTATGCTACTAGCGTTATCGTGAAAAGTTCTAGATACACAAGCTGTAGAAGCAAGCTCGTAATCCGATTAATTCTCAATCAATGAATGCTGATATCGCCTATCTTCTAAGCATAGGATACAAAAGGCTAGAGTCAGAAAGAAGCCAGGGAAAGTATCAGTCGCTTGGAAAAAGATGATCTTTGGTTAACCTCATCAGCTGTTCTTTTTTTCTTTTGCAGTGTGGAAGATGATGATTTCTGCATTACAGCACCCAAATCAAATCTGAATGTGTAATTTGAAGGAGTCAAGTGAATGGCCCTTAATAGTGTCTTTTTGCACTCTTGCCACTGCTCAGCCTCATAATGGGTACGGGCTAAGTAAAGAAGAATTTGAGAGTCTGTGTTGTAAAAGAACTTCCGCAAGCAGTTTTGATACTGCCAAACAACGTAGTTAATGAACAGAATACATTAGCAAAACCTAGAAATCAACCCCAAAAAATATGTATATAGATATATGTATAAATGACAAACCATTTTCACGGCTAAGGCAAAATTCCCTTGAGCAAAGTAGACATGAGCCAGATTCACCCATACATCAGGCATCTGAAGAAATACACTTCCGCTTGCAGCTTCTTGAACCTAAAACATTCACAACGTTTCAATGAATGGAAGAATGTAGCTAACCTAAACCATGAACAGTAAATGATAAAAGCTGACCTGAGTAAAAACATCCTTGGCAATATCAAATTGGCCTTTCTCTGCCAATACAATGCCAGAACCGTTGGCAGCATACATGTTGGAATTATGTTGAGTCAGGACCTGTAAATTCCAACGATCAACAATGAGTAAGAAGATCATTGATGGAAAGATAACATCACCTGTTTGAGAATGCAGTGCTACTAGCATAGAAAATTCCAACAATAACGTTCAGGTTTCTCCAGGCATTTTATCAAGAATATAACTGAATTAATAGGAACCTACAGCAATCACTTGACTCATATGGTCAGCTGACTTTCATTCAAAGGTCGTTCCATTATCTCACTCTATTTATTAATGCACTGTGCTAGCCCAAAACTCCCTGTCCGTGAGAATTAACTAAAACACACATGTAATTTATTTCTACAACCCACACTTGACGAAATTTAGATAGTAACAGAGAAGACACCTAGTGTACAGCTATGCTTAAAAATATCAGACTGCTGGAACTTCATAATTACTCTATGAAAATTATATTAAAATGTCCACCATCCACTCAAGACACCCATACGCACATCTATCAGGAAATATTTTCAAATTACTACTAATGAGAAGAGAGAAAGGAAAGAATTAATATATCATACTTTTGTATAGAGTTCCTTGGCCTTCTCCAGATGTGTAGCTTCTAATTTTGGATTTCTTTTCTCATTGCGCATTGCCGCGAAATAATTCCAGTTCCCCTAAACCAGTCCAGGATGAAATATTACACATACAGAAACATATATAGAACTTGAAGAATAATAGTTCCAATCATCTAAGGCCACACCACACTAAGTTATCAAGACAGAATCCACTCCAAGGTAGTTTGATATCTATCTGCTAGAAAACCAGCTCTCACCAGGCTGCTGGTAAAGGAAACATACAGAATGAAGGGCTGGTCTTCCATACATATATTAAAAAAGAACCCTATTGTTATCTTGATTGAAGTGTTGTACAAGGGATCCCAGATCACAGTAACAGCTGATTAGATTGGACCCATACAGGCATGGGACAACCATTTATTGGGTGTGATGTGCTCATATAAATCGATTTGTCAATATGATGTCTTTTGAACAACCCAAAAGGAACTTAATTTGATTCTTATTTATTCTGAAACGCTAAAGAAAAGTGGAACTATAAGTATGTACCAGTGAAAGAATAGCATATGAGTCCTTCCCATCAGTTGCATCACTAGCAGCTCGAAAGGTTTCCTTTGCCTTAACCCAGTCATCATTCTTAAGCTCCAATTCACCAAGCAGAGACAACGCATTTGGATTCTTATCGTCCACTTTCAGAGCTTCATTCACCTATAGGAGAAAGTAGGAAAACGCGGTCAGAAAGGAGAAAGCAAGCTGATACAGATAGAATAAAATTAATGCTGAAGATGGTAGAATACCAGTTCAATGGCCAGAGGAAGATTGTTCTGAGCTTTTGCACTCGCAGCAAGCCTCAAATAAGCATCTATGTAGCCAGGATACTGCACCGGATAGGCAGTAAGATTAAGTCGACAGAAATCAAGAGTCAGCATCAGATGTTCGTAAGAAAAAACAAAAGATCAAGCATACATCAGAGTGAACATTGAAGCATATTATGTAAGACATGGTAAATGTATCCAAAAACTATAGAAATATAAGAAAATAGAAATAGAAGAAACATAAAGCTGAAAATTATATGGCACATGTACCAAACGATGCTTTGAACCCAAACGGGCAGAAACCAGTACACTAAAAACACGGAAGTCATGCTGCCGACTCAATGTTCTCATTTTTGTATTTTTTAGTACAAGAAATAACAACAAACCCCGGGAAAGAAGGGTTTAACAGAAACAAACAATATTTGAGAAAACTCAAAATTGTCTGTTGAATACAAAATATCAGAAAAACGGCACCTCACATTTTTTCCTCTTTTCTCCTCATGTCTAACTCTAGAAAATTCATCATAAACTGAAATCGAAAATAATATCGAAATAGAGTTGTAGGAAATAAACCTTGAAAAGTAACAACCGATACAGAAAAGTCGCTGCTTCTGTTTTGTGTAGCTGCTCAAGTAATCTAGCCAGGTTAAACAAAGTTGTAACTTTATTCCAAGGTACATCGACAGAGTGACCACTTTCAATCAGCCTATGGAAAATGCCAGTATCCTTGTATCCTAGAACAGATACACCCATCTGTTCTAAATTTTCTTTTTGATCAAGGAAGCTAATCCATATTCCATCACCCAGAGCCTCCTTATAATTATCAAGCGCAGACTGCAAGAAAAAGGGTATTGTAGCCAAGAGACAAAACTCAAAGCAAACAAGCAGGAAGAACCTCATTACAAACCTCAAATTCTTCTCTCTCAAAATGTAAAGCACCAATATCATTTAGGACTTCTATAGGCACATCTTGGCCTCCCTTTTTCATGAGGGTTCGTGCCTGAGAATTTTCATATATGGTTCTCAGAAAAAAGTTACGTCTTTCTTTAATAATGTAGAATAGGCTATATTATGCACTAGAACATAAAATACAATTAATAATATCACACTTTAAGTAGACTTACCATTTTGAAGGCGTCAAGTGCAGCCCCTGTGTCAGATGGTATCAGCAGCTCACCAAGGCCAACAAATGCCTACAAGACCAACGTAGCATTTAAAAATAAGACAAAACAATAACTCAAGGAAGAATGAATTGCAGTAGTCAGCAGATGATCCATAGCCCTATTAAATCTTCAACCACACTTATATGAGCTGTGAATGAAATAAACACACAAGGTGTTTTAATGATATTTGGCAGAAATGTTTACTAAAATGTTTTAAATCTTCCTTACTAAGGCTAAACGTGCTCGTGTTACAGGCGACAAAAGTCGAAGTGTCACTCGACAGTGATCCACAGTAAGGCAACGGAGATCATGATTACTACTTAAGTCGTCAGGTAAGTATCAACACCTTTCGAAAGATCAGGCTTAAGAATATGTAAACCAAACTAACCTGGGCATCACGTGGATCAAGTTTTGTGGCCTTCCGCATGTACTCAAGGGCCTTCTCAGTTTGTCCAAGCTGGGTGTATAAGTGTCCTAGAGCCTAAAGAAGGAAAAGAAACATGCACATGAAGCGTTTTTCAATTTTTTTAAAAAATACGACAAAATACAAAATGAAAGATCAATAATGAAAAAGCATGTAGTCATTTAACCTTCAGCGTCTCGCAGTTATCAGGATAGACTTCTAATACTTTCTCAAAGTTAAATACAGATCCTTTAAGCTCCCCCAACTTTAGTTGTACTTGACCCAAACCTGCAACATCAACAAAAAGCAAATTAAATGACCATACAGGATAACTCTGCACATATAAGATCATCAATCCAAACTGAGCTATACTGGAAACCGAGGCTTTTTCATTGCTAATGACAGATGGTAACATACGAAGAATTAAGAGAAATTCAGTAGAACAGTGAAGGAAAAGTTACCAAAGTAAGGAAATACAAATTCCTGTGGCTTATTATTAGTTTCCTTGATGGCTGCCATATAGTACATCCCAGCTTTTTCATAGTCTCCCTACAACAAGACCATCATCAGACATCGACAGGGAGGTTACACAAAGGAAACAGAAAAAGATGCGATCCCATAGAAGAAAGAAACCATCAGATATATCTCTACTCAAATAAAATTATTTCCGCAGACTTCACTCAATTTTTCCCTCCACTTCCTTAACAACGGCAAGCTCATAGGTTTTTCACCCTAACATGTACTAGGGCAGACCACAAAGTTCTTCGCCATACTTATCTTCAAGACAACGTACGAATGGAATATACAAGAGAGGATAAAAATGTCAAACCTTGCTATGATATGACCGTGCTAAATTGTAAAAAGAATGTGACTTTGTTGGCCCATGAGTTGTGACGGCTAATGCCGTTTCAGTCAGCTGCTCAACAAGAAAATGCTGGCCGGTGAAAAAGAAGTGATTGGCCAAATAATTTAGGGCTGATGCGCAATAGGGATAAATCTCAAATGCTTGCTGCATTCTCTCCATTCCTTTCCTCATTCCTAAAGCTATGCATAATGTAACATCATCAGCAAAGGCCAAAAAGAAGTTTAGTTTATAGAATCTCTTCATCACAAGCATCACCAGAAGATTTAGAACTGAGTTACACTTACAATCATTTGCTTGCAAATCCATGATGCCAAGTGCCACAAGAGCCTCAACATTATCAGGATCTAGCTGCAGATACAGAATATGGTAAATAGCACACTATTTGTAGAATCACTCAGTCTGCTGTATCATAAGAAAGATGAGATAAACATCCCAGTCCCACTTGCCTGCAGAACACGATCAAAAGCTTGCCGTGCTTTATCTAGTTGCCCCAACTTATAACGACAAAGACCAATTCCCAATCTCACAGCTGCAGGACACCCGGGAAATACTTGCAAGGCCCTCTTAAGACAGTCGATACATAGAATAATTAAAATATTATCAATTTGTTCCACAAATAGACTAGACTGTATCACCTTAAAAATCAAAGAATATGAGGTTTACAGCCCAAATGAAGAAGTGACAGAAATATAGAAGGTTATAGGGAAAAGCACACCTTGTATAGTTGTAATGACTCGGAAAAACGTCCGCGGTTAAATTCTACAGAAGCCTGTATAAGTGACAGAGCAAATAATTAATTTGCAGAGAAGTAAATGACAGGCCAATACTGTCTCAGGCTAAGTGGTTGGTAAGCGTACAAAATTCTTATTACAAGAAAATTTGATAACGCTAACCCAAAATTTGTTTCCAAGACATACTAAATTGTGCTTCAAGAAGTAAGAAAGTTATAATGCATAACTGTACCCAAAAAAAAGTTGCCAAATTTTACTTTCTCAACCACAATTACGCTCCAAGAAACTTAGCAACCATAATTATACTTGAAGACATAAAAAAAAATTGATGAATATGTCCTATGGCTAAGAATTGAGATGCTGTAGATAGAATCCAACTAGCTATAAATATTTAGCTAAGTGGCAGAAAATGAGATAACAAATCATTATACCTGACCCAGAAGAGCAGGAACATTATCAGGGGCAGTGTCTAACACAATCTTGAAAGCCTGAAGTGCATTATCTATTTCACCCTTAGCGAGTAAGAGCTGACCTGTAAGCAGACAAATACTTGTGAGGATTATGTATCCAGTAAACATAGAGGACCACCACCTTCAAATACTTAATGCGAAGGGAGAAATGGAAACGAAAGGGTTTTGTAAAGGTTTTTTCCTTGTAAAGAATGTGAAGATCATAAGTGTATTAGTAGGTCTTGCAATCAGTAAAAAACGAGTTCATGTTTATTATGGATCACTATAAAACGAATACAAACGAGCATTATAATAAAACCAAGAAGGAATCTGGAAGTACCTTTGCCAACCCAAGTGGAAGGTTCATGCATATCGATTCTGGATGCTTTGTTATAATATTGTGTTGCCAAGATAAATTGCTCCTCTTTTTCTCTGTGTTTGGTCTCAGTTTTACCAAGGTAGCTGTAATACGCACCTAGAGCGTTCAAGATTGCTATTCTCTCGTACTTAACATCAGCATAGTACTCGTCAATTTCTAGCCAAGAAGAAAACAATAATGAGTTTCTTACTCAATTCCAAAAAACCGGGATAATCTAGACAAATTGTGCGTACCAGAACTTGACCCTTCCTCTAGTATTTGGCGGAACTGTTCAATTTTTCCTTGCTTGAAGTACTCCCTCTGGAAACCAACCGAAATCAGAAGAAATAGTTGAAAGACATTGAACAGTCAAGCGAGAAGCTGGAAGCATTTTTTTTTTTAAAAAAAAAAAAAATATATATATATTCAAAGAACGAACCGCGATGATGAGCCAGAGATCGAGAGGAGCTTGTTCGGCTTTGAGGATATCAAGGATATCAGAAGCGTCTCGAGGGAGCTGATC
Source organism: Camelina hispida (assembly GCA_023657505.1). Classification (NCBI taxonomy): domain Eukaryota; kingdom Viridiplantae; phylum Streptophyta; class Magnoliopsida; order Brassicales; family Brassicaceae; genus Camelina; species Camelina hispida. The sequence continues at coordinate 23,897,143 of CP094633.1, read as the reverse complement.
AAGAACAACCCTAACTTCCTCTTCCGAATTCTGAACAGGTATGTACACACTCGCCATTGCTGGCTGGCTAGCGAAGAAACCCTAGATTTGTAAGCTGAGGAGAGCTCTCTTTTTGCAGTGGCAATTTTGTCGAATTAAAAGTATCCTAGATGTGTGTCTGTGTGCGCGAGCGAGAGAGAGAGACAAAGCCGACGTCTCGACGATGAACTTCTGCTAAGTAAAATCTTCTTCGCAAAAAAACCCAAAAACAATTCTCAAATTTGTTTACTTTTCTAATTTCTTCCTTTTTTTTTTTTTTTTCGGTTTTAATTAGGATTACATTTTTAAAACTCCGCCGCCGCAATATGGGAGATTAGATAAAATCTTTTTAAACGAATGTTGTTAAATTTTCTTTCACAAAAATTTTGGTTATATATAAGTCCAACCCTCTCCTAGCAAAGCTAGGATCTAGACCCTCATACGCGTGGCCAAGTATATTTGCAGCTCACGAACTGATTAAACAGGGTGCGCGAATGGTGATAGGAGATGGACATACGACTGATATCTGGCAATGTCCATGGATCGACTCTAAACCAGCTAGAGGGTTGCAACAGACTATATATGTCCCTTCTCATCTTCATACAACAGTATCCTCATTGGCCAAAGTAAGTGATCTACTAAGCACCAACAGACATGAGTGGAGAAGTGACATCTTCGAAACGTTTTTCACTGAGGAAGACACGAGGTTAATTGAGAACCTGCGACCAGGAGGACCTAACAAGAGAGATGGCTATGCGTGGGATTATGCACGAACTGGTCACTATTCAGTGAAATCTGGCTACTGGGTTCAAACTCATATCATCGGGACCCGATCCTGTATACAAGAAGTGGATCAGCCTAGCCTACATCCTCTTATTAGTCAAGTTTGGCACACAGATACCAGTCCAAAAGTCCAACACTTCATGTGGAAATGCCTGACTAATTGTATTTCCGTAGCAAGTAACTTGTCCTATCGGCATTTGACTAGAGAGAAAGGATGCTCAAGATGTCCACACGAGGAAGAATCCATTAACCACCTACTTTTCCATTGTACTTATGCTCGTCAGGTTTGGGCTCTGTCACCTATCTCGGTTCCTCCAGGTGGTATTTGGTCTAATTCTTTCTACGCTAATATGGACCATGTCCTGAATATTAAGTCCCACGTTCCTCATGCTGACGGACTAGATAAAACTATAACTTGGTTGTTGTGGAGACTTTGGAAAGCCATGAATGAATTTATATTCAAAGGAAGGGACTTTAATCCTCAGGATACGATGAGGAAAGCTTTAGAGGACACAGATGAATGGAAGCAAAGAAAAAGTCAGGAGGAAATGGAAGGAAGACAGCCTGAAGCGAGGTCGGAGCGACATTCAAAATGGAACCCCCCTCCAAGTGGTTGGGTTAAATGTAATACGGATGGTGCTTGGAGTGGGGTCGATGAGCGCAGTGGAACGGGGTGGGTGCTTCGAGATGTAGATGGAGTGGTACTATGGTTGGGAGCACAGGCCATTAAAATGGCTAGATCAGTCTTGGAGGTTGAACTGGAGGCAATCCGAAGGGCACTAATGTCACTCTCCCGACTTAACTATGACTGTGTAGTTCTCGAATCTGACTCATTGGGTGCAGTCAATATGATTAACAATGCAGAAATCTGGCCAGTGTTTGCTCCCATGCTTCAAGATATCCAAGACCTGCTCCTCAACTTTAGGGAATTAAAACTTGTTTTCTCATCAAGGGATTGTAATAAAGTGGCTGATACGGTAGCAAGGGAATCTTTTTCTTTTGAGAATTATGATCCCAAGTTATACTCATTGGAGCCTAGTTGGATTAAAAGTGTTGTAAGAGAGGATAAACATAATGTAACATGATTTAGGTGAATGAAAGTTGAAGTTGAGCAAAAAAAAAAAAAATTATGGTTATATACTACTTAGGTGTTGTGGAAAAAAAAAATATATTACTTAGGTGTTGCGTTTGCGGGTGGTAGCGGTTGCTAGCGATTGGAACCAATCACACAAACCGCTCCCAATCGCTCCTAATCGCTCCCAACCGCTCCAAACCACTGAATTCCAAAAGCTGCTTCCCGCAAGCGTTTGCGGTTACGGGCGATTGCGGTTGATTTTTTTTTTTTTTTGATAAAAAAAACTTAAAAGAAATCAATGATAATGAAATTTCTTTTTGTTATATCTTCTATCTAACTATTTTACTCATTAAGAATGGGAGAAAATGAAGTACAGATACGATTGCAGAGATTATAAATTAAACAATTATAAGAAAATAATATTCCAATTAATAATAACCCGGAAAACTTGATGTAAATTTAAAGGCACATAGCACATAAGTTCAAAAAATCTAAATAAATATAATATTTCATCAGAAATTTAAGAAAATAAGATTATTTGTGAAAAATATTAAAACAAATCACCAGTGACTCTTCTCAACTCTCATTTGACCATTCCTATCGATGCAACTACTGACCCACGATCTAAGAGAAAAGATAAAAGATCTACGATCTAAAGCATATGTTTTGTCATTTATCAAATTACTTGATTAAATGTTTGGTGAAAAGCCAAATGCATAAAGGAATAAGTATTTCAATATGAAATTTATTTGTTTTTTGGATAATTATTTTAGTATTTTTAATAAATTTTAATTATAAATAAAGTTTAATAAAAATTTTGGTGTTTTTAAACATTTATATATTATATATCACATTTATTATGTTTCAACCGCTATTGCACCCGCTGGTCAACCAGTCGTAAACGTACCAATTTTAAACCGCTAAAAAAGTTTTATTATCATTGATTTCTTTTAAGTTTTTTTACAAAAAAAAAAAAAAAATCAACCGCAACCGCAAACGCTTGCGGGAAGCAGCTTTTGGAATTCAGTGGTTTGAAGCGATTGGGAGCGGTTTGTGTGATTGGTTCCAATCGCTAGCAACCGCTACCACCCGCAAACGCAGCGTCTGAGGGAGGTAGCAAGAGAACCAGTCAACACCTAAAAGAAAATAAGATTCCAATTAACAAAAACTCGGAAAACGTGAGGTAAAACTATTGGCACATCACACATAAGTTCAAATTTTTTTTTAATAAATATAACATTTCATCAAAAGTTTAAGAAAATAAGATTATTTGTGAAAATATTAAAACAAATCACCAATGACTCTTCTCAACTCTTTTATAATTAATTTACCTTGGTCTTGTAATTCATTGTTAGGAACTTATTGAGTGTAAATTTTTAGCAGAGAAAATCTATAATCTAAAACATATGTTTTATCTTTTATCACATTACTTGATTAAATGTTGAGTGAACAGCTAAATGCATAAAATAATAAGTGTTTCAATATGAAATTTATTTGTTTTTTAATTATAAATCAAGTTTGATAAGTTTTTGGTGTTTTTAAACATTTATATAATTATATATTATATTTATTATGTTTTAATCGCTATTGCAACCGCTGGTCAACCAGTCGTAAAACTCCCGCAAATGCACCCATTTTAAAACGCTAAACCAGTCATTCAAAACTCTTAATAACGCTTGAAACCGCAGTCATTCGCTTCCGCAATTTCCCGCAACCGCAACCGCAAACGCTGTGTTTAAACCAGTCAGGCTGATATTTATATATATATATATAAGTTATAACTATATATATACTAGGTTTTCGTATAATATAAGTGTTATAAGTGTAGTTAGGCTGATATATACATAGAGAGCTACAGATTTGGCGTTCCAAAAACAACATTTATAAATTTATGGAGTATAAAGTATTGTATCAATCAACGAAATTGAACCCAACATGTATTCTATTACTTAAATTTTTTATTTCAACCAAATATTAATTAGGAAAATAGTTCATTATTGGTAGTTAAGTTGAAAGAGAAACATTAACAAGAAAAAGATTCATAAATAAATTTTAAAAATTCTAACCAAACAATTAGTTTTAATATTACAAGATCCGCTGGTTCTCTACCAGAACTTAAATTTGTCTTCCATGTATTAACACTTAAAAACTCGGACAAGTTACACTTGATGTAAAGAATAGATTTTTTTTTGATGAATAAAATTTTACATTCATTCAAAAAAAAAATATTACAAGGATTGGCTATACTGGTTGACAAAAAAAAAAATTGGTTATACTGCTAAGCATTTGTTTTTAAACACATCACAATCACACGATTCTTTTTTATTGTGGTTCTGTAGAAATTTACTTATATTTTATACAAAACCCTCGTTATGAACCATATTTACAACAACAAAACAATTTTTTTTGACATAAATCAACATTTTAGAAAAATCAAACCATATGAAGTAGACATTTGCTCTCTCAATCCCTCACTGGATAATGGCGACTCGATGAGTAAATGTAATCGTTTTTCAAATATAACTAGGATTTACCCCGTGGTACACCACGGCTCCATTTCTTTTATTTTTTTGTTTGTTTTATAAAACAATAACCCCGTGCATTCTGAAGAAATTAACAGTCAAATATTTATAAAAAATATATCAAAATTTAAGTTATATTTATGTGTTAGTTTTGTTTAGTATAAGATTATATAGTTGTATTTGACTGTTAATTATAAGATTTAACACACAGTTTACCGCAAAATAATTTGTTCTCTACATTATCATAAATTACTCAATTTAATATATCTAATATTCTAATATTGATAATGTTAGCAAAATAATGAAATGATAAATTATATGTGTAACACCAAATTAATGATAATTAAATTCATATTCATATTGATCCAAATCATTTGCACAATATAATTACATTGCGTGTTATTTTAACTTTTAATTGTAAATATTCATTATATATTAAAATAACTGAAATGTAAAATAATATATATCTGGAAATACTTGTTTGGTAACAAAAATCCTAAAACAATTTTTAAAATATATATCCGTTTATAAAATTCAAATCACATCATATGCTGAAAAAAAATCTAAAATTTTATTAACTTTATGTATTAAATTGTAATTCAAATAATTAAATATAAGATTAAATAAAAATGAAAGGAGAATTTTATTTTAATATAACATATTGCTTTAAATTAGGTAGACAGATTTTAGGAAATTAATATTATCAAATAAGGAAATGATTGTGTTTGGTTGTAAGGATTGTAGAGAATTTAGTTGAGACTTGTTTGGATACAAAGATAAGAGAAGATGCCACAAAAATGTACTTCAAAAATGTTAAGATAGATTCCGCTCCTCATCCTCGATTAACTATGTTTCTATCGCATATCAAGCCTACTTAAGTTTCCTTTTCACTAACCAAACTACATTTTGTAATTTTTGAGGTTTTAAGATTTCCCGATTTAATATTATTTTTTTACAAGGTTTTATTGTTTTTTGTTTAATAACTAACACTCAGTCATTTTTTCTTTAGTTAATTCAAATTTTGGTACTGCAGACTAAACTTAAGTATAAATAGTTTTATAGATAAAGGGGCTAAATTTATTAACGGTATTGTTTTCGATTTATTAACAACTTTTAATTATGGGTTTAATTTACCAACAAAATAGTTGAGTGTTTAATGGATCCGGCCAATGTTGAGGGGTTTCTTTGTTAAATATTCTCAAAAAAGAACCAGCAAGTGACTAAGGAGGTGTTATTAGATTAAAGATTTTAATGGATTTTAATTGACGCAGGATATTAGTGGATTTTAAAGTCTAATGTATTTGTGTAGATTTTATAATGCATGTAAGGTGGATTTAAAAGTCATTGATAATGTATTCTTAGTGATTGTTATGGATTTTTTAAAAGTAATTTATAGAAGAAAAAAAAAGAAAAATTATCCTTAAACTGTATTATACAACAAAACCATATTAAATTAATAACACCCAGACTTTTACATTGAATCTAGGAAAAAAAATGGTGTGATTATTACAGATCATGAACCAAGAAAAAAAAGTAAAGGAACAAAAAAAAAATCTCAAAAATAACACAGATCTGATAAATAAGTGTGATCATAGACATATGCTTTATGGAGGAAGAACAGACAATGAACCCAGAAAAAAAAGTGTGATTATATTATAAACCTAGAAAAAAAAGGTTAAAAAACACAAAAAAATTCTCAAAAATAACAGAGATCTAATGAATAAGTATGATTATATAAAAGAATTAAGAAAAAAATCAAACAATAATATGTTAAAGGCTAGAGATCCATCTAGAGAGAGGAGAGAAAAATGAAATGCTTGAGAAATGTGTGGTATTGTATTTGTTCATATTTTAGAAGCAAAGTACGTTGAAATCCAAAATCACACAAAATCCAGTAAATATTGAATAACACTAGATTTTAATAGATTTTTAAAAATGCACAATTAAATAACACCTTATTTCTAAATACATTAAGTTCCTTTAAAAACCATCATCCAATAATATCCCCTAACTATTTTCTTAACAGCTAATCATATTTCATTAATTTATCTTTTGGTAATTGTAACGCCCGTGTCCCGAGTAAATAAATTATTTGAGTTTATGTTAGGGAATTGGAGTGGAATCGGTTTAATTCCAGTTGGTTTAGCTAAATCATGATTTAGCGATTAGTCCGGTTGGTTTTGAAAGTGTTTTATTAAACCAAGTTCAATTATTTATGTGCTCATACGGTTTAATTGAGTTTTGTTTATGGAACCAAATTAAACCAGCTTAAACCAAGAAGCTAACCAAGAAGCTAACCAAGAGCCCTAATTTGCTCTTTAAAGATAAAAAGACGAGCTGGGGTTGGCCGTCACGGAGGAGGAGGAGAGCGGAGCTGTTGGTAATGAAGTGAGAGCCGAGGGTTAGTGTTGTTGGTGTAGCGTGAGAGGAGAAGAGAAGGCGAGCCGTCGTAAGTGGTAGTGTTGTCGTGGGTTTTAGCTATCGTTGCCGTTGTTGTCGTTCATCACCACGTTAGATCTATACAATGTTTGGGTAAAGAGATAAAAGGCAGAGAACCTGGTTTGGTTACGGTGTAAGGAGGTGAGGAGTGAGCCTTGTATATATATACGTGTAAGCATCTCCTTCTCCATGGAGTTGTTGTTGTGTTCGTGTCGTCTTCCGACTTAGGAGGAGGATAAGCAACACAAGGGTTGTTGTGCTGTGGGTAGATGTTGTTATCAGAAATGAGAGGGAGACGTGATGAAGAGAATGACGATGGAATCGTGACGAGAGGAGAGAGTTGGAGTCGTGACGGAGATGAGAGAGAGACGTGGCGGAGGTGGGGAGGCCTCTTGTGGGTATAGTTAGTCACCTCATGGATGTGGGAAGCTTCATTAGTGCTGGGAGAACAAAGCCGTAGTGAACAGAGGTGAAGAGGAGAAAGAAAATGAGAGAAGGTTGGAGATAAAACAGTGTGGAGGAGCCGACTTTGGAGGCTCTCCGGCGCCGGATTTGACATTAGCACGGAAAGGTAATGACACTGCCGTGATCTCCAACAAGCCAAGATTGCATAGAAATTGGAAGATTGTTATTCGGAGTTAAATTGAAGGAGTTATGTGCGTTTCTTCCTGGTCAAGTAATTGCTGAAAACTGTGAAATCTGGGTTAAGTATAAACCCTAGAAACTATTCCGAGATGGTTACTTCTAGGCGACGTTTGGAGGTCCAAAACTAGCCTGATAGGGACGAAATCTGGTGGAGAAACTCTTGACAGTACTAGCTCCATATCCAACGGTGGGAGTGCGAATTGAACAGTTAGTTTGTGTTTTATTCGAACGACAATATGAAGGTTTTGTATGGTTTAAATTGTTGTAAATTGTATTGTTGGGTGAGCCAACAAGCTCGTTATGAGCTGGAACCTTGCAGGAGCTTTTATGGCTTATGGTATTAGGTCATGGTGGTTGGAGAACCAAGTTATAGCTCAGCAGGACGGGGTTCAAGCTAAGATGGTGAATCGAAGGGTTTCCGTGGCTGGACGGAATAAATCGCTAGGGGTGGTTGGTTATGCGACTCAGTAATAACTAGATGATGTGGTGTTTGGGATACATGCTTAAGTGGCTTGTTCGGGTGGATCACGAAGTGGCCAGTTGGAGGAGTAATGAGAGTCTATAAATTTAAAATGTTTGTGGAGCTGAAGTAGTTTGTATGATTACTATTAGTAGCTGGAGAGTATGAAATAGTTTGCTTTAGCTAGTATTTGTGGAACTTTTTGTAAGAAGCAGTTAATGCATGTTTCCCGTGTGTCCGGTATAAGGATTGAGAATCCGGATGCGGTTGTTTCAGTAATTATTACTTAATATTGCTTTTTTTTTTATCTACAAATATGCGGAGAAATTAAACTATATACACACTCAACTTGCAGTAGCTAGCTAAATATTAACGAATCCTTGTAGAGAACATGCTAGTTAATGACAAAACCAAAAGAAGATAATGCTTGTTTATATGACCTAACGTTGAGAATGAGACATATTTTGTCGCACTATCTTAGAGAAAGAAAGAAAAAAACAAAAAACATATAATTCACGTTTCTCATCATATAGTATCTCAATGTAAACACAACTTATGTTACGTATGGTTAGGAAATAAGTCACGTATATTTCATGTGTGGCTGATAATAAAAACTACATATTTTCCCCCACTATTAACGTTTAATTTTTACAGTAGATAATTCCCAAAAAAAAAAAATCAATAGTTGTGATTGGTAATCCCATGTTGCTATGAGGTTTACAAAAATGATAGCAAAATCGATATGCACTATTTTAAATATTTGCTTTAAAAAATGTAATGTTTTGCGTCACTGTTCGGAACCAAATATTTTAAATGAGCCAAAACGTTTTTTGTCATTGTAGGAATATCTGATATAATAATATTATTGTTTTATAAGAAGTCGGCTAGAAAGAAAAGCAAAATAATTTATATAAAATGGGATAGAATTAGAATTATAAAAAAAAAAAGAAAAAAAAAAAGAAGAAGTAAGAAGTATTTAAGAATATGAAATAAACAAGTATAGATAGAAGAACTATAGAAGAGGTTGGATATATATTCCATCTTTAAGACAGTGAGGGTCCTCTTTTGCGTGACTGTCAAATCTCATTCTCTTCTCTTTCCTCTCATCATCTCTCCTCTCCTCTGAGAAAGAAAGAGAAAGAAAATCTGAGTTTCCGAAAAATCTCAAAGATTCCGATCGGTGATCTTTGTCTGTCTATTTTCTCGAGAAAATTCTTCTCTTTCTCTATATATATATCATCATATACTAAAGACTAAGACTGTTCTTGTTGCTGCAGGTATCGTAATTTTTCTCTTCTTTTGTCTTTCATATCATCATTACACACTATTCTTCATTGTTTCTTCTATTGTGATTTATGAGTATTTTTTTTATAGCTTTTTTCTTCTAATAAATTACTCAGTGTTGAAACTTAACACAAAGATTATTATACGAGTTTGTTAATGTTTTTATCTATTGTTGTTTGTTTTGAGTCTTCTTTATTATTATTTTTTTTTTTTCTTCTTAAGTTGAATCGGTCGGTATTTGTTGATTTGTTCTTAGCCTTTTGTTTGATTTCTTTTTCCTTTTTTCACTTAAATTGGTGTTTTTTTTTTTTTTTTTTTTTTTTTTTTTTTTTTTTTCTGAAGTTGGTCATTCTTAAGAGTTATGAATATATATGTATATGGATATTTGTAGAATAATAGTATTATTTGTTTTCAGTTTCAGATGCAAAAGTTTTAGTTTGAGGCTTTGATTTGAGCTATAAAAAAAAACCTTCAAAAGATAACCTTAAAAAAAAGAGAATGGAAGTGTGGGTTAATCCCTTTTGACATTTCTATATAATTCCATTTCAAATAAATAATTTAAAATCTTACATATTTCTGTCATGTTTGCGCTGAAATTTCTATATACTTCAAATAATTTTACCATAAATTAATTTTATGATTAAATTACACTAATGTTTACTAATAAAAATCAATTAAACTCTAGAATGTAAAGTATTTTGAAAGAATGATTAATTTTTCTTGATCCAATAACATATCTGGTGACCAAAAAAAACAAATAAAAAAGAATTAACCCTTGATCCAACATCATACATCTGATTTACATAATTACTTTATATGTCTACTTTATATGTCTACTTAATAACACTATAATTATAAAGAAAACTACTACATACATATTTAATTATTTTATTTTATTTTATTCAGTAATTCTTAATATAGTTTCAAGCTTGAAAACTAACATCAACCATTAAAAAAAATGGCCTTGATAAAATTAATTTATTTTTGTCGTCAATAAAATAATAATTTGAATATGTCTATATGTAAGTAATATTTTTTTTAATCGAATGGTGGTTCTGAAAATGAAAATGTATTAATTAAATGGTAGTTCTGTTTTCATGGTTTGATGGGTTGTGAATAGTAATGAGGTCTGTCTGAAGCAAGTAGCAGAACCCACAAATGTCTCATCCTCCCTGCTAAACATTGACTGCTAACTTTGGATCATCAGATTCTTCTTTTGGTCCCAAGTATAAAATCACAGACCCTTTTTGCTATTCTTTTTATTATTATTATGGTCCAAAATGGTCCACCATTTTAAATATATATATATATTTATATCTATATATATATAGGAATGGATATTATTCTAGTTTCTGTCTTGGTTTTGTGGGTAACAGTCGAGTAAATAGTAAATAGTAAAAAAAAACCATTTTATTTGTCAATAAAAAAACACACACACCATTTTGTGTTCTTATGGGTTTTTTACAAAGAGATTTTTTTTTTTAAATTGTTTGGTTTAAGCTTTTTTTATTATGTTACTAAACCCAAGAAAAGTTGCTCTTTGTAGAAATAGTTTAATACCGTTATTTTTGTCTGCACATGACAGTAATATTAATACAACATGTAAATAAGTAATATATATATATATATATATATATCTTCTCACAACTCTTGAGTTAATGTCAAATTGATAAATTTGTTTGATAGGTATCTAATAATGGAGGGAGACACAATCTCTGGGATGATGGGAAATAGAGCTGAGATGGATGGGAAGATTCTTCAAACGTTTCAGAAAAGTTTTGTTCAAGTGCAAAACATATTGGACCACAACCGATTGCTTATAAACGAGATAAACCAAAACCATGAGTCCAAAATCCCAGGCAACCTAGGACGAAACGTCAGTCTGATCCGAGAATTGAACAATAACGTGAGAAAGGTTGCACATCTTTATGTTGATCTTTCCAACAACTTCTCCAAATCCATGGAAGCTTCTTCCGAAGGAGACTCAGCAGGTGGCCTGAGGAGAATCAGGCCTGCTTGAAGTTGAATGAGTTTAGTTTGATGTGGCTTTAAATAAAAAGAAAAGTTATCGTAAACAAAAAAAAGTCATAGTCTGGGGGATCATAGACTAGTAGAGAGCATATTTTGCTACTATCTCTTAAGTATTTTATGTACTATCTGAATTTTTCTTTCGTTTACTTTTGTTGTCAAATGTCAACAGTTTATTCCTTATCTCCTTTTTCTCTAAGCAAGGTTAGATTATCTCCACTTATGCCAAGATTAGCAGCACCATGATTTCATTGAACAACCTACATAAAAAATTAATTATTAAGAAACATAACACTATTTTGTATGTTTAGCCACTAATTAATGAAAATATAACACTATTTTAACAACATTTCTTCACAGTTTAACAATCATTAAATGTTATAACAATCTTTTTGTTTATATACATGTTGTTTCAGGGATTAAGAGCATCTCCAATGGTCCTTTATTTATTTCCCTAAACTCTATTATAGAGTAATTTTTGCTCCAATGCATCTCTATTTCTACCCCTATAATAGAGATTGCTATTTTTTTCTCTATTTTTAGGGGAACTCTATTTTTTCCTCTATAGAGGTGAACTATTTTATTTGCAAAGTAGTCTTTTTAATTTTTAAGTCTTTTTATTTATGATCAAAATAAATAACAGAAGATGATAACATTCGTTTCCAGGAGTTTCTAGGTCGATTTAGAAAAACAAATGATAAAGAAGCTCATTTTTCACTTCGAAATGCATTAATTGATCATTTGTGGGAAAAATACAGCCATGCTGATGGTTAAAAATCTAGTATATTTGATAATTTTTGTATGATGTGATGCTCTTTATAAAATGTTTAATTTAAATAAAAAATAATAATTTTATAAAAGTGTTACACAATTTAAAGTAAACTGGGTTAGTTTGCAATTTTTATAAATAAAATGTGTTAATTGCAAAATAAAAATAGTATCTATTTGGAATATTCTTTTTTAGAAGAAAAAATAGAGAAAACCATTAGAGAAAAACTCATCCCTATTATAGAGATCCTCTATAGAGGAAAAAATAGGGAAAACCATTGGAAATGGTCTAAGTGGTAGACATGAGATGGATAGATATGAAGTATACTTAAGATGGATAATTAATTATAAGTTAAAATAGTTATCTACTTTATAAACAATATAATCATTTTCAGTTTTTAAGGATAACTATGAAATGTTCAAGATGTAATTGATTTAATTTATAAAAGAAAGTTTTTAATTATTACTTTGTATTTTCCTTAATAAAATACAATGATCATTCTCTATGTAAACATTTATTTAACTGGTTAATCAATGTATGTTTAACAAAAAATGTCATAATACCATTACTTATGACTTAAATTATCATAACAATTTTGTCACCTTTTGTGAAAACTTTTTGTCATAAATTAATCTGTAACCGTAGTATTATGACCAAACAATTACGAACTTGTTATAATTTTTTCCCCAATAAAGTATATAAAAAGTTACAAATGTGTGATAAATAATTTTGTCTCAAATAAACATCACTATTTGTGACTACATAATTGTAATAAAACAGTCACACTTGTTACAATCAATAATATCGACACCATTTAGTCACAACATAGTATCTAAAAGGTCACAAATTTGTGAAATTTTTTTTTCTTTGTCTCAAACTAACGTCACAACGACCCTTTTTTTCTGGAGTGATTGTTATATAAACAAGAATTAGATACTAGAGATAAATTGTTATAGAAAAAAAGAATTAGATATTAGAGATAAATTGTTATAGGAAACCAGAATTAGAGATTAGAGACAATGTTCTAATAAGAGATCTAGGTTTATTGTTTCATTAGTATAGGCTATAGCTCTGGTGGTTTGAAGGAACAGTTTTGACAGGAACATAAATTGAGGATGAGACCATTTTATAGGAGTATTAACTAAAAACAATACTCCCTCTGTATCAAAATAGATGATGTTTTAGGATTTTCACATAAATTAAGATTTTTTTTTTTAATAAATACATTCTTTATTTATAATAATATATTTTTATAATTATTAACTAATAATAATGCATCAAACTTTTAAAATTTCATTTATTGATTCTTGAAATTCATAATTTTTTATCATTAATTGATTAAAGTATATAGAAAATCAATCTTTGTGATACAAGAAAAAATCATAGAAAATCATCCTTTATGAGGGAGTATTGTTTAACATTAAATTTACTTAAAAGGAGAAAATGTACTATAAGCAAGACCATGTTTTGTACTTAATAAACAACAGAAATTCATTTTATAACTCACCCTAGAGGAGTAGAGGGGAGTTCTTGTCACTAAATAAAATGGGGTTTGTTTGAGTAAAAAATTATTCCGTCATCGCTATTAGTTCTTGTCACAAAAATTATTTTTTTGTTTTTTTTTTTGTTAAAGTCGTTCACAGTTACGAGTCGAGGGCAAAGTAGTCATTTTGAACTGGATAGCAAAATTTTCAAAATTGAAAAAAAAAATGCTCATGAAATGTTTTGCCCGACCCGCAACCGCAACAACAACATCTTTTAAGCTTCTCCCGCAAAGTTCAGCGAAGCTTTCAGAGGAATCATCTCTCAACACCACCTCACCACCACCGTCTAGGTTCAAAATCTCCGTCTTCCTCACGCTCTTTTTCGCCGTAAGTTTATTTCCTCATTCCTTTTCTCGGTTCATTCATCGATTTGGTTTTCTCCATTTTTCTAGGGTTTCGCGCCGGGATCTGAAAATCAACATTTCATTATGCCGGTGAGTTTGACTCCGAACGCAATCAAGGCGATAAACGCCGGCGACGTCAATTTGAAGCCGTTGTTGCAGGTTTTAGATATCAAAATGATAGGGAGAAGCCAAGAGAGAAGCCAGGAGAGGTATCGTTTCCTCATTTCAGATGGTGTTTCAGCTCAACATGCTATGGTCGCGGTTCAGCTTAATGATCGGGTCAAGTCTGGACATGTTGATAAAGGATCTATCGTTCAGCTTATTGATTACATTTGCAGCGATGTCAAAGGCCGCAAGTAATTTTTTCTCCTCTCTGGCTAGATCTAGACCACCATTGTGTTGAAAGCAGTTGATCTCTGATTTGTTGTTTGCCGTAGTAGTGTTTGGAGTTTTAAACCAGTAAGTGTGAATTGGAGGTTTGATAAGTGTTGTCACTGATTTCGTATGAAGGGAGAAAATGTTAATCTATGTGGTTTTGTTGGACGTGTGTGTTTTTTACTCGCATCGCATCTATAGTTTTGGCGTGAGAACGAAATCTGTACACTAGTTTTGGCTTTGGATACAGCTCTTTAATTCTATGATGTACTATGTTTCTTATTCTGTGATGTACGAAGTTTCTTATTCTGTGCCTTGATACGGAGAGTGAATAGCCTGTAATGATTTCAGCATTCTAGTGTGGTATTTGTGACAAACTGACAATGAGTTTGCAAAAGCAATGATAGCTTCGATTTTGATAGACACCTTTCACTGAGGACTGTTGTAGTCAGTTGCTTTTACTGTTTCTATTTTATCTGGTATTGATGAATGATTTTAGTTATAAAATTTACTAATGCCAAAGATTTGTGGTGTTTTTTTTTGTTTGTAGTTCATGGTATTTAATGGTTGGTTGGCAGATGTTCTGGATATCTTTCAGTGATGTAAATGGAGACTATTTTGTTGATTGTGTTAGTGGAAAATATAGTTTCAGATTTGATTTGTTGAGCATTATATATTTGAAGGAGTTTTACTCTCTTTGATGGTAATTTTCGTATGCCTTTTTGCATCTGTGTACAGGGTTATTGTGGTGCTGAACATGGAGACAATAGTACCACATTCTGAGACAGTCGGGAACCCCACAATATTTGGAGAAACAGATACAGAAACCCAAAAGACGCTTTCAGCTGCAGGCAATATACAACCTCCGAATAGGGTTGGTTTTAATGAACCAACGGTTCAGCATTCAGTTAATAAAGCACCTCCCAGAGGCATAAACTTTCATAATCCAGCCAACAGTACTTCAAGTTTCAGGCCATCTGTTCAACCTTCATATCAACCGCCTGCAAGCTACAGAAATCATGGACCCATAATGAAGAACGAGGCTCCAGCTCGAGTCATCCCTATTGCTGCTCTCAATCCATACCAAGGTCGGTGGGCTATTAAGGCTAGAGTAACTGCGAAAGGAGATATCCGACGATATAACAATGCAAAAGGAGATGGAAAAGTTTTCTCATTTGATCTGCTTGACTCTGATGGAGGGGAGATTCGGGTTACCTGCTTTAATGCTGTTGTTGACCGATTCTATGATGTCACTGAGGTTGGGAAGGTATATTTGATTTCAAAGGGAAGTTTGAAGCCTGCACAGAAAAATTTCAACCACTTAAAGAATGAATGGGAAATTTTCTTGGAGTCAACATCGACTGTGGAGCTTTGCCCTGATGAAGATGGCTCCATACCAAGGCAACAGTTCTCCTTCCGTCCTATAGGTGACATTGAGAACGCTGAGAATAATACCATACTCGATGTGATTGGGGTTGTGACTTCTGTGAACCCCTCAGTGCCAATCTTGAGAAAGAATGGGATGGAAACCCATAGGAGAATCCTGAATCTGAAGGATGAATCGGGAAAAGCTGTAGAGGTAACATTATGGGGAGAATTCTGTAACCGAGATGGTCGGCAACTTGAAGAGATGGTTGATTCAGCCTCTCACCCGGTTTTAGCTATCAAAGCTGGAAAAGTAAGCGACTTCAGTGGGAAGTCTGTGGGGACAATCTCTTCAACACAGCTCTTCATAAATCCAGATTTCCCTGAAGCCCATAAACTGAGGAACTGGTTCGATCACGGAGGACAAGATACTGCATCCTTCTCCATTTCTAGAGATACCATGCCTGGAGGAAGTTCAAGGAATGAGATAAGAAAAAGTGTTTCTCAGATCAAAGAGGAAGGCCTTGGAAGATCAGAGAAGCCTGACTGGATCACTGTGAAAGCAACTGTATCATTCATCAAAACAGATAGCTTCTGTTACACAGCTTGCCCTTTGATGATTGGAGATAAACAATGCAACAAAAAGGTGACACGGTCTGGAACAAACAGGTGGCTCTGTGACCGGTGCAACCAAGAGTCTGATGAATGCGACTACAGATACCTGCTTCAGGTGCAGATACAAGACCACACTGGGTTGACTTGGGTAACTGCGTTTCAAGAAACGGGAGAAGAAATCATGGGATGTCCGGCTAAGAAGCTTTACGCATTGAAATACGAACTAGAGAAGGAGGAAGAATTTGCAGAGATTGTTAGAGACAGACTGTTTCATCAGTATATGTTAAAGCTGAAGATCAAAGAGGAATCGTATGGGGATGAACAAAGAGTTAAGATGACAGTGGTGAAGGTAGATATGGTGAATTATACATCCGAAAGTAAATTCTTGCTTGGTTTGCTCGTAAGGTAAGGTCTTTTATAGGTTATTAAACATTGAGAGATTTCATGTAACAACTCAGAATATGCAAACTTGAGTTTAGTACCCTACTATATGATGAATTCTGTGGAATCTTTTAGATTCAGTGAAGCTTAAGCGTTATGGTTTTCAAATCTCATTTGTTTTTTCGGATTCAAGAAACAACAAATTTTACTTTTGACAAAAGTTCATTGCTGCAACATCAAACGAATACACAGAGAAAGAGAACAGATTACAATGGTGTAAGAAAGATATATAGGTTAAGCTTAGGTTCTCTTGACAGGGTCGAAGTTGGAGACGCCGAGGACGACACCAATGATGACGGTGAGGACGAGGCCACCAGAAGCAATACTGAGCAAGAAATTCTTGAGGGAAGGAGAGATTCCAGAACCAGCAGCTTCAGCGACATCCGGGATAACCATGGAAGCAGTGAGAGCAGCCGCAGAGATCCCGGCCAAAGCTTTGTCCATCTTGAGCGCCTTAACTTGGATCCTCTGTGCTCTGCCTCCAGGTGCAACCAAGGCCTTGGATGGTTTCAGTGTCAATGGTTTGAGGAAAGGAGATGAACGGGTCTGGTTAAGTGGCGTGACCAATGACATCGCGGAGGTAGAAGCCATATCTTCCGATCTCTTTTGAACTCTATCTCTCTCTCTCTCTCTCTCTCTCTTTCTCTCTGTCTCTAGATTCTCTTTCGAAATGTGTGAAGTTGCTGAGGAGAATGGTATTTGACAAGGGAGCTTTGAGGAAAATGAGGTTCGGAGATTGGAGGTTTGAGATATGAGTCTTACGTGGCAGCTTCTAAGCTTCCAAATGGCTTATTGGATAGATAACGTTATCTTCATTTGAGATTACTGTGGTTGCTATTGGGCGTGATCAAAAAAATATCGTACTGTACATCGAGTCTCCGATTCCATAATTGACAAATTGGTTAAGGTAAAACCGAATTGAGAGGTGCATAGTTTTCGGTTCGATTAAGATTTTGGAAAATTTTATGAATTAAGAACATAAAAATAGTTACAACAATTTTGGTTCTCAGTTCTCACACACTAAAATTGTAGAGTATATATACAAAGTGTTTGAACAAATAATCAGTTTATAAATATTCTCAGGGATCACAAATTATGAAATTATTACAAACCCACCCCCAAAACGTGAAGATATTAATATTGTTGGCAACATTTGCCTTTGAAGTTGAAAAGTAATCAACCCTCAGTAAATAAAAATATGATACAAAAAAAACCCAAAAGGCTTTTCACATTTTTCGAAGGTTGTCCAACCTCGCCTGCAGGTCACTATCTATTCCTCCGCCATCCTCAGCTCCGGTTGCCTCAGCTTGTACCACTTTGTTCTTTGCTGCTGGTACAGCGACCGCACCAGATGGAGCATTCACCAGCTGAAACACAACAGATATACAAGTCCAATCAGTTTTTTGTTTAAGTATGGTAACCAAATGTAAAACCTAAAGGGCTCCTCGCTCGCTCTATAACAAGTAAAGAGTTTCAAGATCGAGTTAGTTTTTTTTTTTTTAAGATGTTTCAGTAGATTAAACATCCATAAGTGGAATAGTAGAGTAAATGGGTAGCAGATGTTTTGTGTTTACCTCTTGGTTGATGTCGATTCCGATCTCGTCAAGGACTTGACTAACAAGATCTTCAGTCTCTTCTTCTTCCTCATCTCCTTCCAAAGCATCATCAATAGCATCTCCCATGACCTCAGAGACCATCTCCATCTTCTCGTTCTGCCGCTCAAATTCTTGCATGATTTTCTGGAGAGAAGGCAGGTTCATCTGCCTGTTCATCTGCCCCATTGCTTTAGTCACACCTTTCATCGCCTCACCCATCGCTTGTGTTGATTTCAGAGTCTGAAGAACACGAAACATACATAAAAGTTTTATTATTGCCTTTGCAGGAAATATAAGTAGTGAGTAATGAATGCGTTTTCATATTCATTAAGAGACTATTTGGTGTAAAAAAAAAAAAAAAAAAAGCATACCTGGATCCTGAGAGATACACCTTGGAGTTGGGATTTAAGCTTGTAGAACTTTTCAATCTGGTGCCGCGTTCTGATAAGATCCTTTGCCATCACTTTAACAGCTCCCTGTGAGAAAGTAAAGTAGTTATCCAACAAAATGATAAAAGGTCAATTTACACAAGTAAAATCGTAACTTTGATAGAAGACAGAGTTTTTGTCAACTAATTCGAGCTGTGTATACTTAGAAGAAGAAAAAAACAAACCATCTGGCCTTGCTTAGCGGTCTTTTTAATCTCGGCGATGAGTTTCTTTTCTTGAGTTTGAAGGCCTTGCCTCTCCCTCTCTATCTCTCTGATAGACTTATCCAGCATCCGCTTGTTCTCCCGCAGTAGCTCTGCCCAAAAAAAAAAATAAATACATGATTTCATTTTCATTATTAAAAAAAAAAATATCCACTCTTTTTTTTTTTTTTTTTTTTAAGCTACACAAAAACATAAGTATATGATTGGAAACAGAGAACAACTAAAGCAAATAATCAAAATCAATATAAATTCATTAGCCCTTTTTGATTGGGAAACAGAGAACAAGTAAAGCAAAAGAGTCAGACAAGTCATCCTCACAAAATTAGCAAATCATCAAACCAATCAAATGCTATATAATATCACACACTTCATAACCCTCAGAATCAAAACGATCAAACACATTACAACCTAATTGGATCCGATTTCAAATCCAATCCTAAAACTTCACTAAGTAAAAAAAAAATGAAATCGAGTAGCAACAACACCAGACGAAAAAGAGACAGAGAGAGAGAGAGAGAGACGACAAGGATTAAGAAGAACCTGCGGGAGTTTTACGCTTTCGGAAGATTGAATTCATCATAATGATTCGATACGATGAACCAAATTATTATTATTAAAAAAAAAAAAAAAAAAACACCAAATCTCGAACCGTTGAAGAAGAAGAAGAAAGCTTCAACGAAATTTATTGAAAATTTCTGCAAAAAAAAAAAAAAATCTTTCGATCGGAACGACGAAACGCGTTAAAAGAGAGAGAGAGATAGATTCTTCTTTTTCTTCGTCGTAAAGAAGGTAGGAGGAACCTCAAGTTTCTTATATTTCTCATATTTAGTACAAATCTTTCTTAATATTAATATCTGACTCCCTATCTCTTTGTTTGGAACAAAAACCCCCCTAAAATGTAAAAACAGTACACATAATTTTTAAAGAGGGACTAGGCTGATGGGTTGTCTTGGGCTCATATTCTTGGGCTGAAATAAGATGTTGAGAGATTGATCTTCAAGCCTTTTAAGATGTAGAGGTTGCATTATTAATATAAAAAAAAAAAGTCCATTTCTCATTTTCGTAACATTTCGAGAACAAGACTCACTCTTGAAAATTAACATGGAAATTTTACGAAAGTACGGTCTTTAGAAATTTATATCTGAAAATGCGACGGTTTTTAACTTGAAAATGTTATGAATAAACAATTTAAAAACATATATGATTCATGCCGATGGTATTTACTATTGTACCTTCAAATAATCTAGTTACTTATATGACAAACCGTCCTGTTGACCCTATTAACCCACTGCTAGCTTGCTCCCATAGGCCCGAAGATGGTATTGCAGGGCATCGATCCTAACCCCTCACCATGGAAGTGAAACTAATCATCCAAATCCACCAGTAGGTTATTGGTGCGCCAGACGTTCCTCGAATCCTGGTCCCCACCCTTTAACAACCTTCTCACAAGACAAACTGTCACCAATTGATCTGCAGCTAATACAACAAATAAGTTATTTATATATATATATTTATTTTTTACTTAAACAACATAATTCTAAACATATCCATTTTTTTTTTTTTTTTTTTATAAACTCTTTCCACGTTTCCAAATTTTTCTTCAGATATTATTGTACATGTTGTCCACTTTAGTATCCATCTCTTGAGCAATCTTCTTGTAGTTTCCCATGAGTTGTTACATCATTTTCTCAAGTTTGTTTCTTTGAGAAACCATTGGTGGATTCAACGGTGCTTGGAATCCCTCTTTGATATTCTCTCTCTGTCCCTTAGGGCATTTTCATTGGGAGACTCTTATTTTGAAGCTCTTTTTTTTTGATTAAAAAGTGTACTTTTACAAAATAAAAAGTTTTTGTTGTTGAATAAAATTATTCTCCATTGCTAGACTCTTATTAGGGTTCTTATTTTTGAAAAAAAAAATATGTTAAAAATATAATTAATTTAAGTAGAACAAATTCATCAAATACAAACATAGTAGAAGTGGAATAAGCTGAAAGGAAACAATTAATCCTTGTGAAGGCTCCAAACTAAAACCACATTTCTGCAAAACAACATACCGGCTTTACCAATTTAAACCTAAACTTATGCCTTCTCCAAGCGAAAGATACATAATGTGATTACCTTCTCTCCAGGAAGAACGTAGATATTGTTATTCGTAGTTGTTAGGAGCATGGATTTTCCATCGTTGATGAATTTTATATCGTTAACCTCAGCAGTATCCCCACACACCAGAAATGTGTCAAACAGACTGTACAAAAGAGATTGAAATTGGGTTGACTAGTCATAACTTAGTTACAAGAGCAGTCATGTGTAAGGCTGTGTGAATCATACTAAGTAGCTAACCTTGTCATAACACCGAGAATCAAACAACTTAACAGCACCTACTTCCATTGCAATAGAAAACACCAGGCCTTGTTGGTCATACGCAATTCCAGAGGTGATACACCATACACCAAGCCTTTTTGGTCATATCCAATTCCCAATTCCAGAGGTGATATCAGACCTGTCTTTATGCCCTTTAAAGTAGCCAAGGATCCGATTATCATACATTGAAAGATATCTCACTTGGTCCCTTGGGAACCCCATGCTAACCACTTTGTCGTTTACATCATCGACCGCCACTTCCACCGCTACTGATGGCTGTAGCCATTGGTAATACTTGTGGTAGTGGGCGTGCCATAGAACCATAACTTTGCAAAACCGAACCAGATGCAACAAGTAAGGTTAAAGTGTGATAATTATCATTATCCTAACCACATTGAAGACCAAACGAGAAGTTAAATAAGTCAAATTTTACATACTTGATATTTTGCCAAACAGATCATCTGATGGAAGAAAAAATTAAAATGTTTTCAAGACTAGGTTCATTAATTCAAGGTTAAACTCAGACAATACACCATCCTATCTAATAGCGACACTCAACACAAAGTATGAATCAAGCAATGGACAAGATCGATGGAAACATACAATTTATGCCTAAATTCATCTTCATTCATGGCTAATTTCGTTAATCCTAATAAAAATCATGCCTACAAACACAAAACAAAAGAGATATTGAAGAACCCTAATTTTCGAAAATCCAAAAACCTAATCTCGAAATCGTTATAAAACAAGAATTCAAACAAATAGAAACATGAAATTACCATCAGATGGAGATTGGTTCATCAAATTCTCGAAAAACAGTGAAGGAAACGCTTTGATTTGGTGGAAAAAACTCTCAACGAATCAACGGTTCCGTATCCAAACTCGTCGATAGATCAGAACCTGTGATGTGTTGTTCTGATTGCTCAATCATCACCTCCGACTGAAGATTGTTTAATCAAAAAGAGCAAAGAATGGAGATTGGTTAATCGCAAATATGAAAATATGGGGAAGTGAAAGAACGATGTCGCGAAAGAGATGGGGAGAAGAAAGAGAAAGAAGGGAAAAAAAGAAAAAGATTATTTTTTATTTCAAAAATAAAACCAATCATATGTCTACACGTAACAATAAGGTAACAATAAGGTAACAATAAGAGCTGATCTCAAAACTTACTAATTAAGAGACAACTCTTATGTTTTTTTATCAGTTTTGATTTATTTTTTATCCCAAAAAAATAAGAGTCCTTGCTAAATCCTCCCAATGGACTTGCTCTAAGAGCATTTACATCGGTGTCTTAACTATAAAAATGATAGTAAACTTAATATTTAATTTGATCTCGTTAACTTTGTTGCCACGTGAAGAATTAAGAGAGAATGAGAGAGATAGACTAGTAGATTAAAAAAAAAAGACAAAATAAAAATTGAAGACCAATAACATGTTACTAGGTCAAGTGTCTCTCAGGTTCATTAAAATTTCTGTAAAGACACGTATTTACACTGTTGTGCTTATTTTATTATTTTTAATTAAAGACCCTCTAAAAATGTGAGATGGAGATGCCATAATAATTTGATGTTTAGGATTTTCACACATATTAAAACAAAAATTATATAATTAATTTATTATTTACTTTTTTTGATGATTTTTTTTTTTTTATGGTCATCTCATGTAGATGTAGATGTGATGATTATTTTTTTCTAATACTTTTTTCACTTTTCCACTTTTCCATTTTTCTAGACTTTTAGTTTTAAAAATATTTACAAAATCAATCTTCTAGAGACAAAAAAAATCCAAAACGTCAGAGAGTAGTTGTTAATTATATTGTGGTTTTAAAGACTTTTGTGGATAAGCTTGGTCTTCGGGGGTTCTCAACATGTATATGTGCCTCTATAGGCGATGATCCGTGTAGTTTTGATTGAAACCTCGGTTTTGGTAATTCCCTTGATTTTAAATATAGCTTATCTCCTCAGTTCTTTCATGCCAAACACCATTATATACATTAATACACGTTTGCACCTTCTCCGCTGACATTAGCTCCTATTTGGTTTGTCTTCAAAAAGAAAATTGAACATCTCTTTCAATTACTTGAAAATTGAACATCTCTTTCTACATTGCTAACATCATCAATTGTTGTTGGCTAAAGATACTTTGCTCATCTAAACTAGATCACTTGAATTTAATAACAATTTGATGTCACTATGAAACCAACCTTACAAATGGCGGCTAAAATAAATTAAGCATGAAGAAAACCAAACCTAGGTCATGACCTCATGTGCATGTTACAAGCAAATAAAACTGTTCCTAAAACACTTCATGATAAGAACAAATAGTCTGTGCCGATCAAATACCAAGTCTATGTACTTTGAAACGACAAATTATTATCGAGAAACGATAGAGACCTAAAGACAGCTGTGAAGGATCTGGCTTCGAAGATAACACTCTCTTCGACCCATTGCTATTTACGTATCAGAGACAGCTAATTTACTTGAAACACAAACCTCCAACGTTCCTATTCTTTTTCTCCCTAACTTATAAATCCGTCTTTTACTTAATTAAATAACGAACCAACGTCTTGTCTCCATGCATAAGTTAAAAGCAGGAACAGCCAAATTAACATGAGTGGCACCCATGTGTCGGTTTTAATGGTCGGTCCATTGTTCTTTACTTCTTTTAGCTTATATTCTAATCTTCCTGACATTAAGCTGAAGTTAATTAAGTATTGTATCTTCTTACTTAAAAAGACGATCTAGTAGTCGTGTTAAGTCAAGACAGTCTCAAAATGGTAGAAATGATGAGTGTGTGCGATATAGTTGACTTTTATGAACCTAGCTAGAGTTTTATTTTATTTTAGTTTCATAATATATTTGTGAAACAGTTACAAACACGCATCTCCCATTTTCGAATCCCAATACACATTCATGTGTATGGGAGTCTATAAAATATTTTAAACATTTATACTTTCTGCTGCTAAAAATGAATACATTCCTGATGGACATGTACAGCTAGAGAGGATGATCAGTGATAGCAAAGCAACGAACTTAACGGCTATCGGCAAAAGAAGGCTCTAGACCACGTAAAGTTTTGAAATTAGCGGAGAAAAAAAAATCGCAAATTATATTTCTGTTTTTGTTCTTTCTTTAGGTCTCTTTATAGTTTAACATCCCAATGAGTTATATATTTTGCTTTCAAAGATATGTGCACACATCATATACCATAACCCACTACGTTAACTGTACTACCAGAACCAACTACGTTACATATCCTGATCTAATTATACATTTTTTTCTCGTAAATATATTAGACATGATATTCGCGGATATAGAGACATCCAGAAGAAGACAACATATATACAGAAAGCTAACTGAATAAAAAAGAAACAATATGTGGTTTTAGCTAAAAACGAAATTTAATGTTAGAGAACTAATATAAGAAACAACTGGAGCCAATCTATATGTTGCTTGCAACACCCCCACTTGACTTACCTTCTTTGGCTCTTTCTCATTTTAATCAGTAGCAGTAAGTAAGTACTAATTCATCTTTAGTTAAAATCTCTTTATAGACGGCTAAGAGAGATGTTAAAGATGTAAATCAATTGGAGAATCGTGTTAAGCATAGAGATTGGATGGACAGACTCAACAACGACAAGCCATTGGCCATTGCATTAGAAAATAGTTAAAGTAAAAGAAAAGTGAGAATCCTTGTCGATGTGAATACAACCTCACAATCCCCATGAAAGCAAACTGACTTATAACCTCTTTTCCAAGCTTTTGCATATTCGCCAGTAGAGCTTTTTAGTTTTAGCTTCCAATTGAATATGAGCATGATCCAATCTAGATCCCCAATAACAAAGATTATAAAAGAAATATTATACTATGAATTTGTTAAATCTCTTTTATAAGTAAAATATAGCTTTACTGATTTTTTTTCTTTCTTTTCTGAACCGTACTTATCAATTTAAATGGCTTTAAACAATTTATTAGTTTTGAATTTTAATTTTTTAAGGTGATATTTAAAATTTATTAGTCTTTTATTACCCACAGTAGACAATAAACAAGGCTTATATGTTTTGAAGCATAACTTTTACATATTCATTCTTAAATATTAAAATACATCAAACATTTTTGTGTGGCAAATATGGTAAATAACATATATATAAATTCTTTCAAAATCATATAGTTTACACACGATACGAATACGTTTGGAAGTCAATCTTAACACACATCAATTTATGATCTGTTTTTTTTTTTTTTTTTTTTTTTTTTTTTTTTTTTTTTTCTTGTGTGTACCATGCATGGTCTTTTGTGGCTAACGAGGTAAATCATATATCTTAATGTCCACAATTATATAGTTACAAATAATATTCTTCTCGGATATCATTTTATAGGAAAAAATATTAATTATAGATGTTAAAAAAAAATGTAATTATCTTTTAAAAAAATTCACACCTACAAATCACTAACCACGAGTGAGAAAGCTTAAAAGCATATATAATGAGTTTGATGAGAGAAGTATATAATAAATACATGTCTACATACATAATAATACTACTTCATAACAGAAATTGGTAAGCCATATGACAATAAATACAGGTGCATATGAGGGGGTCTCGGCGTCTCGCTATCATCTGATTGTCACAAAATGTTTTTGTATGATTTAAATGTGAAACCGAACGTCCACCTAAGCAATAAAACTTTTAAAACAAGGTCAATTTTTTCATATAAATTAAAGATAAGGTCATTACATTTTCTTTGTTTCTTTTTGGACTTCTTCTATTCTAAATGTCCCACTTCTGTAGTTGAACGTTTAGCACAAGCATTTAACATAAAAGACAGAAATTGAATATAAAATATCAAGTTTTATGCATCGCATTGAGTACAATAATTTTGTGTGAGAAGATACAAACTATATAATTTTAAAATAAAAAAGGAAGCATTATATCTACCAGATTAATGACATATTTATACAGGTGACCACCCATATTTAATAATAATCCACTTGGCTCGTGAGTTTTATGAGTTCATCGTGTATGGTCTTTTCTCAGGGGGAATAATTAAAAATGGAGTCAATCATCAGAAGGCTCTACATGTGGATGGTATGATGAGACACCAATAGCAAATTTGGATAGCGAGAGATTCATCATGTCATTATCATTGGGTGTTAGGTCTTCGTCTAGATCTCGTTAGTGGCAACAGCAACTTCACGAGCTTTTGCCTTCATCTTTGTCACCGACATGTATCGTTTAGCCATGTATTAAGTGTTTGTGTAGATCTATGAGATTAAGTAATTAGCACATGATTTGTTAATGCTCCACATAGAAAAAGCGGTTTAATCCATTCTACAACCATTTTAGACCTTTCAATCTTAGCTATCACTTTCCTATTGGTTTCAATTATATTATAATTTTTAATTTAACTTTTGAGTCTGATTTATACCCTTCTATTTGTATCACTGATAAACATGCTCTCACTCCTTGAAGTTTTATAGGTCGATTTCTTCTGTTTTTGGTCAAATCAACCAAAAATACTTTTAAATTTTATTTTCTTCTATGTCATGAGATAATAAATTACGATAGACATATATATGTAATGTAATACTAATTTTATAGCAAGATCGGCTAAACGCTAAATAAAATCTTGAAATCATTTTTTACGTGTTGGAGTTAGTCTTTTTTTTTGTTTGTTATTAAACGGAGTTGGATTTGAAAGTCTTAATTTTATGTGGTCAGAATCATTTCTAAACAAATCTAAAACAACGTTGTTTTGGTGTATGTTTTCAATGTTAACTAAATTTAAACTGATAAGTTATGACTTTATATACATTGTTATAAATAAATGGCGTTGCTACTCTTCAGCCAAGTGGTCAAGCCAAACTTCCAAAAGTCCAGGTCCAATATCTATCTTTCTGTCAATCCATAGCTTTTGTCTAGCTGCTTTGTTTGATCTCGTTGGCCGAAGACTCCATCTTGGACTTCAAGTATCTAGACTGCTTTGGTGTCAAGAGTATTATGTAAGAACCCTGGTTTCTTATCTTCGTTTGGCTGTGTGGTTTGGTTATATCACCTTGAAGTTTCATTGTGTTCTAAATCGAACCCCATCTAGCGCCTTCAGATGTTACCCTTATACCATCATCTTCACCTTGTATGTGATACTAGAAACTAAATAGACTAAGCCTATACTTTTTCCGATCCCTTTGTCAAACCGGCAACATGCTTTGTGTGGTGTTCTTAATCTCCTTGGCTGAGGATACAAAGTGAGATAGAACCCACCAGTATTGTTACGATTTTGCTATATTCTTTGGCACCTTTTATCTCTTGTTTCATTAGTATGCTCTGTTGTTAGAGTCTTAAAGCAGAATGGCCTTATGCCCTGGAACTTAGCACTTACATCTTATGACTTCAAGCAAGCTTTCTTCAGCACCATCTATATCACCCGTAATGATCGTGATCGAAGTTATTTATGGCGCAACCAATCTGATCCTGACCCTCCACTTTGTTAAAGCAGCCTACCCTGGACCATCAAACCTTTTTTTGTTTTTTTTAAAAGGCATTCAATTTAAATTTGCAGGAAATACAAAGTTTTACAGGGCCAGAGCCCAATCCGAAAGCCCGTTAAGAAAATTACAATACCAAATGAAAAACCAAACGCATAGTTAGGAAGGAACCAATAGTTGAACCAGAAGTTAGAATTGAACCAGATTTACGGTTGGGAATTAACCACCTCAAACCAAACTCTATTATTGCACCTGAAGCGTCCAAAAGCAGTCACGATGAAGTGTTGAGATCTCTTGAAGATTACGTTTCATTTGTTGTTATCATCGCCGCTTCTTCTCCAGAGAACCAGAGGTGTAGAAGTGATAGGGACAGTTCAGGGTTGGTGTCTCGCAGACTAGAAGCTTTGTTCCGGACGAGGGTGTCTATTTGACGAAGGAGGAGATCAACATACTTGAAGCTATTACGGTGAAGCCGGTGATTTCTTTCCAACCAGATTATGTAGATCGTGGCTTGCCAAGCTAGTAGTGCAAGCTTCCTAGAGTCATGAGAGCCTCTGAAGCGCAATAGTCGTTGAATGGTCATGTTCCAGGATCGGGATGGGTGGAGGCTGCAGCGTGTGGCAGTAGCTGACCAGATCGACCAGCTAAAGGAGCAGCCAAATAGTAGATGGTCACAAGTCTCAGGTTGGATCCCATAAAGTAAGCACCTAGGATCAACTTGGAGACCCCAGTTGAGTAACCGATCTCTAGTTGGTGATCTATTCAACATGAACAGCCAGGTTAGAAACTTATGCTTTGGGATACCTCCAGAAAACCAAACAATACTATGCCAAGGAACAGTGGGTTAATTCTCCTTTATCGCTGAGCAAATGGTGCCCATAGTATTACGGTCCTTGTGCGAATCATCAATCCACCATAAGTAAGTATCTGGATCTTCTGTCAAACATATAGTAGAAAGGTCTATGTGGAGGTTGACCTGTGATTCCGATCTTGCAGGTGGAAGATTCCAAGCGCCATGTCTCCAGAAATCTAATAGACGAGTTCGTCGATGAATGCCAACTTGATAGATCCCATCTCCTTGGAGGTAAGTTGTCATTTTCCCCAGTCTACTCCAGTGATCTGTCCAAAACAGACACGATTCCCCATTTCCAAACTTCAACTTAATCCAAGGGTAAACCATTTCTCTAATCTTCAGCAGCTTGTTAGTTAACCAAGAGTGTTTATTGCTTTTTTTCCTTGTCCAGAAGCTGCTAAGGTTACTAGAGATGACTACTCGCCTGAACCACACTACCCAAACTGATCCGGATCGAAAGAAAATTAACCAAATAATACAAGCTGTGTTCCAAGCCTGTAAGTTGAGAATCCCTAACCCCCCTTCCTTCTTTTCTAAAGTGACAACCTCCCAAGAAACTCTTGCTGAATGATGCCCCTCTGTTGTGCCCTTCCATAGAAAAACACTTGAAAGAGAGTTTATAATTTTAACACACTTCTTTGGCAGGACAAAACCGGAGCAACAGAAGTTGGAGATCCCTGCTATGACCGAGTTTAAGAGTTGGAGCCTGCCTGCAAAAGATATAGTCTTAGTAGACCAAGCATTGAACCGACCCTTTACCTTCTGAATCAATGGCGCACAGTCCAACTAGGTGAGCTTCTTTGTACACAATGATAGGCCTAAATATCTTATAGGCAACTGGCCATGACTAATCCCAGAGGAAGCAGTGATTTGGTCTATTTCAGGTTGAGATAATCTAGAGGTGAAAAAGCTGGTCTTAGGAATACTAATGGCTAGACCCGACACAGCTTCAAAGTCTTTGAGGACTTGTAGAACATTGTGCAATGAGGAAGCCGTCCCATCTATGAAAATAAGCAGATCATCAGCAAAACAAAGGTGAGTTAGTTTAATCTCTCTGCATTTATGGTTGATACTTGCTTTTTTGTGTGATTGATGAATGATGAATGATGGTAGAGATGATGAATGATGAATAGGTGGAATGCAAAGAGTTCAATTACCCTTATGTAGTTGTAGTATAAAGGATGTCAAACCATAATGAGTGTGATGCAAGCAATCAGGATGTGAACACTTATCTAAGTTAAGCCAAATATGATGATGATTTTTAACTAGCAACCTAATGACAATAATGAAATGCAGAATGTGAAACTACTAAGGCAAGATACTAAATGCAAAGTAAACAGTATGATCAAAGCAGTAATGAAACTAACAAGAACAAGTACTAAACTAATGCAAGACAAGTAATGAAACAAGATTAAACAGAAATGAAATGAATGCAACAGGGATGAAACTAGAATGAAACAGGACATATGCAAAACATAAAAAACAAACTCTGGGAAGAGCTCGAGCAAGCACTCGATCGGATGCTCGATCGAGTACAAGGTTGAGTGGGTTGAATATTCAGAACAGAAACAGAGGCAACAATCAAAACAGAGCAAAACACAAGTAAATCAAATAGCAAGCAAATGACAATAATTAGACAGAGAAATCAATAGACAAAGAAGGTCCTAAGGATGGATTCATTGGCTGGACTTGGATTATGGTTATCTAAACTGGTCAACAAACCTCAATCAAACATGAGCGATCTCTAGACAATGATCTTCTAATACTTGCTAATCCACTCTCATGGCAATAACAATCAAGCTTAGATACTCCTAGACCTAGCTCTCAGTAGCTAAGAACATATAAAAGCAGGCAATAAACAACCAGATCATTAATGTCAAAAATCAACTTAAACATCTAATCTCTTAGCATGCTTCATGATAATCTCTAGCATAAGCCTTATCTAGCAATTTAGACATTGGTGTGAATTGGTGTGATGCTTAGAAGCTTAAGATCTATCCTTATCCTCTCAGTATAAGAACAACATAGATCACATCTAATCTAGAAGAGATCTATAAACAAGCAAGCTTGACCAATCTAAACAACCATAACTTTTATCCAGCCTAATCCATCCTTAAGATCCTAGCACACTACTCACAATCACTAAACATGATGAACAAAATCATAAACCCAGAAATCAATGAAACTTGCATGATTAGATAGATGAGATAGAGATCTATAATATTGAAGAAGAAATCAAACTCAAATTCTCAATACTTGGAAAGTTATGGAACCAACAAGTATCAAAGATTTCTTGAGACAAATACAAAAGTGGCTAATGATCTAAGCAAAAGAAATCAAAAAGTAGATAATCCCCAAAAGGGTACATACTAGGTCTAGATATTGTTTCTCTAAAAGTGGCTCTCTTCTGACTTGTGGGCGGCCATAGGGTACAAGAGATTTATATAGAAAAGTGGGGAAGCTCTAAAATAGCTAGAAGACAAAGTAGAGAGGCGGCTCGGTCAACTCGACCAGGTGCTCGGTCGAGTGCTTGGTCGAGTGACCTCTTCTTCTGCTTCTTCCATCCGGTCGAGTCCTTCTCCGCACACGGTCGAGTGTCTGGTCGAGTGGGCGGTCGAGTGGACTTCCGGACCTTGATTCTTTAGCTCTAGCTCCCTTGTTTTCTTCACTTGATAGCTTCAATCCTCTTCAGCATTCCTTCCATGCTCCTTAGGATCCAAAATCACCTGTTTATGCAAGAAACTATGCAAATGCAATGCAAATCTACTCTAATGCATAAACAGTCCTAAAGCTATACAATAATGGCCAAACTAGATAGTAAATCATGCAAAAGATGTAAATAAACTAAGGGAAAACAAGGTAAAATATATGAACATCAACACCCCCAAACTTAGTCTTTGCTTGTCCTCAAGCAAATTAACAAGACATAAGAAGGTAGGTGAGGTTTGAAAATGAGATCTCAGCTCCTAAAGCTTGCTAATAAACTAGCTAGAATCAATGTCCAAGAACTAGTACTATGATGCAAGTTGAATGAGTTGTACTTAAATATTTTAGACAAGCCTATCACAACCTTAACTGATTCAAGCCTTAGATATCCACATGCATTCAAATCAACCATTTCCTTTAACATTCATTAATCAAGAACATGAATCAATTTATGCAATGCTTAAACTCATTTGGCTTGGAGATAAAGGTTTAGAGACAATGATGGTCTCTCTTGAGAGTGGGGCTTATCAATAACAAGGTTCTCTCATAAAAATGAATTGAGCTTTAGAAGAAGGCTAAAGGTAAGAACACTTAGACACATACAAGAACAAAACCTTGTCTACCCAAAGGTACCCAAAGTGTTTATCCTAACATTCTAATCCCAAATTGTCCTAGTTCTATCCTTTATCTTCATATCTTCTCAAATACTCTTTTCTCTTTTGTTTTTAAGCTTTAGGAGAGGTTTCTTATTTGAATCATCTAGTGGAATGGGGTTTCTTTCTTATTTGCTATGGTTCCCTTTTCTTCTTAATCTTTAAGACATAAAAGCTTTTTGCTAGACTCTTCTTTTCTTTATTTCTTTTCTTCGATTAGAACCATCTTTAACAATTTCACACTTCCCATTCTTTCACTAGAGCTTAAATTCTCTTAAACACATTCCCCTCCTAAAGACTCTAACATTTTCTTTCTTTTTTTCTCTTTTCTTTTCTCCTTTTTCAAAACAACCAAGTCCCAAACCCAACAAGTAAACCACCTAGTCCTATCTAGTTTGAAAATTGCAAACTAGAACTACACAAGGCTTTACTCTTGTCAGCTCAAACCTAACACTTTCTACCAATCTCAATCCCAAAATAGGCCTCACACACACAAGAATAAACATGGCTTGAAGGAAGGGTTGATTAAGGGTAGGGGAAACTGATTTAAAAGTGAAATCAGCTACTTAGATCAACAACAGTGGTAAAAAGGAAAAGATGATCCAAATATGTATATGGTATCCATGAGTTTAAAGCAATGCACAAATTGATAATTAAAAGTTAATATTAGGTTCTTACAAATAGGAAATGACATCAAATCATGCTTCAATTTAGACCATAATGCAATTTATGAATTCAAGGCTTGGTTCAATCTTATGTTTCTAACTACTCAACTAGCATCAAAGTACTATTAACTTGGACATTGATTATAGTTTAGTGAATCTAAACAAGCTAACAAGGCAAAATTCATAATAGATCCCTAATGCAAATATTAAACAGTCTTATATGAAATATGCTAAACAAGATCCTAATATGCAATGCAAACTATATGAACACTTTTTTTTTTTTTTTTTTAAGATTTTTGCAAAAATTTTCAAATTTATTTTATGCCTTAGATGAAATGTAAATATAAACATGATTATGCTAAAACTTGAGATAAGAAAACAAAACACAACATCAAATACTATCTCAAACCCTCCCCCAAACTTAAATTACACAGTCCACTGTGTAAGAGGATTCAAGACTCAAAATAAAATAAAACTAGAGATGCAATGGTATTTACAATGAAAAGGTGATATTGTTACCTCATGGATTGTGGAAGAAGCTGTCCACATCCTCATTCATGCTCTCATAGGTGTAGTTGGGGTCTTGCTGCTGACTTGGAGATGGAGAGGGAGGCAACTCGACGATGGCCATCGACTGGTACTCGGTCGAGTGGGTCGGTCGAGTTGGTGCTGGTGGGAAGAATTGTTGTCCTTGCTGCTGGTAGTATTGCTGTAAGAGGGCTGGATCCATGAAGTATTGGAGAGGTATGGGAGGGTAAGCTTGGCCATAGGGATAGCCTGGATAGCCTGCTGTAGCTGGAAAACCATAAGGAGGTCTGGGCAGGTACTCGGCCGAGTGCATTGGAGGTGCTCGGTCGAGTGGTTGCTCGAGTGAACCGGTCGAGTGCCTCGGAAACTGTTGTTCTAGGCAACTTGAACCTCTCCTCCTCTGAATTGGCTCATGCAGCGAAGGTCTAGCTGGTACCACTGGGTTTTCAGCTCTAGACAGTGCTCTAGTTGAGCTACTCCTCCTCAAAGGTCTAGATGGTGCTGGTGATGAGTTCCCACTCTTCAATTCAGCAATCTCGTTTTTTAAGCCCTTGATGGACTTAGTCATCCTTCCCATCTTCTTCTTCAGCTTGTCAAAGTTCTTCCCATGCCACTTGTTCCACTTTTGTAGAAGTGTTAACCTCTTGTTAGTCTCCCTCACTCCTCTACTATCTCTTCGGCTTGGGTCATAATCTTCAAAATAAAATTGCTCTTCCCCATCAGCCATCTCCACATCTCCAGCTTGGTCTACTCTCACTTGAGCTGTCCCATCAAACAAAAATCCAGCAGCTGGCCAAAAATCAATGTTTAGCCCTTCACTTATTGTGTCCTTCACTTATTGTGGTAAGTGCCTTGTTGGGTAGAACAAGTTGAGCTTTCCCTAGTGTTGGATGCTCAAAGTTGAAGAGGTGCTTCCCATGGTGCATCTCCTTGGCTAGAATGAGAGTGGAGGTGAGGTAGTTGGTGTCAATCCATCTTGCCATGGCCTTCTCTCCTTTAAGTGGTACCTTGGCAGCTACTAGCATTGGAGTGATGATGCCTCCAATGGTTAGAACTCCCATTGAGTCTCTCTTGTGTAGCTTGCTCACCCAGCTTCTATAATAGCAATTGGTCAATGAGGACCATAGCAAGATCAGTCTCCACACTGCTCCCAAGGATAATGGTCCCATCTCTTGCTTGAAGGATGATGCCATTGAGTGTTACATCAATCATCTTGAGCTCACCCTCATTCAAATTACCAGTCTCCTTTCTAGCAAAGAAAGTTTTTGCTAAGGCCTTGTGGAAGTACCTTAGGACTGGACTCCTTATCTTTGAGCTCTTGGACTTGGAGGATGAGTAGATGTTGCTATCTCCAATGGTTTCCCAAACAGCAAAGATATTGGCTATCTTCTTGAGTGAAAGCTCATATTTCTTCCCCTTGATGGTGAAGTCACAACAACCAGCTCCCAACTCTTTATCCATCTTTAGGAAGAAGTGAAGCTTGATAGTGGCTAAGAACTCACAGCTCTCTTCCCTATACCCTTCCATGCTCAATCCCATGAACTTGCTTAGATTGCACTTCTCAAAGAGAAACTCTACATCCTCAGCAATCCCCAGCTTCTCCATGGTCTCCTTGTGAGGGTATCTTGTCCCTTGAAAGCTCATCCTCATGAAAGCTTCATAGAGTTGTCTTGGAGTTAACCCACCAGATTCTTCTTCAGCTTCTTCCTCTTCTTCCTCTCTTCACTCTCACTTTCAATCTCTTCTTGTTGAACTTCAGGTGCTGGCCTCTTTCCTCTTGCTTTGTTCCTCCTCATGTGTTCTTGAAGAGTGAACTCCATCTCCTCTTCACTTTCAGTTTGCTCAGGATCCTCTTGAACTGGCTGATGTTTCTTACTCGTCAAGGCACTCGACCGCCTACTCAAACCAGCACTCGGTCGTTTGGCTGCTCGAGTAGGTGGTCGAGTACTTCCACCAGCTTCTATTCTTGATGCAAGCTGTGCATCACGTCGATCCAAGGAGCGATCACCAGCTTGTTGAGATGCTCTTGTAGACCTTGAAGACATTTTGAAAGAGAACTGAAAGGAATAGACTCAAAGCTCAAAGTTAATAGGTTAGTGACCAAAAAACCAAGAGAACTACGCTTGAGCAAAGAGATGAACTTAAGAGAGATTTTAAGCTAGATTTTGATTGTTTTAAGCAAATGAGAGAGTGTGAGAAGCATAGGATCGAGTTTACCTCCTTCTAAAGAGACTAAGGGGACAAAGAGACAAGGGTGGAGCGTTTTTGGCATTCAAATTTGAAATGGGAATCTTTGACTCACTTTTGCTGCTACTCGACCCCACCACTCGACCCCACGTGGTCGAGTGCTTGACCAAAATTTGAATTTTGAACTCCTTTCTCCCTCCACTCGATCGTGCAAGAGAAATGGGAACCGAGTGGGCTTGGGCTTCTACGCCACTCGATCGATTACCTCTCGTGGGCTGGTCGAGTGGCCTCACAAATCCATTTCTACAAGTCCAATTCTTCTCAAACCCATCTATACTCTTATAAAATGGTCTGCCTAACACAAACATAAAATAAAAAGATCAAAACTACAAGAAAAATTAAACATATGTACAATGATACCTTAGGGACTTCCTCCCTAGTGAGTTTGTTTAAAGTCACTAAGCTTGACTTTTAATGCCTTTTCAGGCTTGGTTTAGAGGCCAAGGAGGTGATGAGATCCTCCCTAGTACAACTTAATCACTTTGGTGTTCCTTCTTGATCACTACCTCCTAAACACATGAACCTTGTTTCTTCTTAATCTTGAGCCTTGGTCTTGTTTTCTTCAAAGACCTCTTGTTGAGTTGCACTTGAAGATCCTTCACTAGATCAGTCAACTCTTGAACTGAACCCTTGACCTTTTCAACTGATTCCTCATGAGATGAGAGTTTAGCCTTTGAAGTTTCCACTTCACTTGAGACCTCATATTCACCTTTGTCCTTGATAGTAAAAGGTTGACCACCAATGGAAGGCAAGTTGGTTGGGTTATTGATGTCAAATTTCATGGTTAACCCCTCAGCTATGTTCAAGGTTATCAGCCCTTCCTTAACATCAATAACAGCTCCAGCAATGGCTAGGAATGGTCTTCCTAGTATGATAGGGTCTTCAAGCTCCTTATCCATCTTTATAACCACAAAGTCTGTAAGGATTCTGGCCTTGCCTATCTTGACTGGAAGGCATTCCAACTTACCAACCACATCCTTGTTTGATCCATCAGCTAGACTTATGTGGAGGTTGGTGGACTTGAATTCAGTATGCCCAAGCTTTTGTGCTATAGAGTAAGGCATTACACTGATAGATGCTCCCAAGTCACACAAGCACTTGTTGAAGTGAAGATAGCTAAATGAGCAAGGCAGATTGAATGGACATGGGTCTTCAAGTTTAGTTGGGATAATGACTCCCTCAATCTCCTCAAGATCCTTCTTGTCTTGATTCTGAGCTTTCTGCTTTGACATCTCAAGTAGCATATCTTGGTAGAGAGGGTATGGAGCATACTGTTCCAAAGCAGGTCCTCTCTCTTCTTCTTTAAATGCAATGACAACCTCTTCCTTCAAAGCCATCACTTCCTTCTTTTCAATGACTTCCTCTTGTTGTAAAGCCATCATTTCTCTTTTCTCAATAATTTCCCTTAGTTCCTTCAGCTTTTGTGCCTTGAAACGTCCTGGGAATGGTAGAGGTGGTTTGTAAGCAGGAGGAATGTATCTAACAGGCTTAACAGCTTCTGTGGCATTGACTCGATCGTGTGTGTGGTCGAGCACCTGGTCGAGTGCTTTGCCGGCTTCAGTCTGCTTTGAAGAACCTTTACTCTGGGCTTCATAAGTGATGAATCCTCCCCAGCTTGAACTTCACTGTCCTCAATGACAACTTCCTCATGGAGATGGATAGCTTTAGCAGTAAACTCCCTTGGGTTTTGAATTTCTTTTCCAGGAAGTTGATTAGGCTTTGGAGCTGAAGTAGAAGCAATGTTGCTCTCCATGTACTTCACTCTAGAGTTCAGACTTTCAAACTTGATGTTGAGATCATTATATTGAGAAGTCATCTTTTGGTTCAGCTCAGAAAACTTCTTTGCATCCTCAATCTGCCCATTTGCTTTCCCAAGCAACATTTGTTGCATCATAACTCTCAAATCTAGTTCTTGGCCTTGGAAGGTCTGAAACCCTGGAGGGGGACACAATTGAGGCTTGAACCCTTGGTGTTGTTGCTTGGGTGCATAGTTGTTTTGCTGTTGAGGCTGTTGAGGTGGATAGACTTGATCTTGAGGATTGGCTACATTGGTGCTTCTATAGGAGAGGTTGTTGTTCTTGAATCCTCCTCCTTGATTGTAACCCTTGAATCCTCCTTGGTTTTGCATGTAGCAGAGCTCAGCAAACTCTCTCTCCCCATCTTGAACTTGAGAGTTTTCTTCACCAATGAAATGAATGGTCTTTTGCTGGCTGAGTAGAATTCTATCGAGCTTCTCTATGACTACTTTCAAGTTCTTCTTGTACTTCTCCTCTTGATCATTGGAGACAAACCTTACTGTTCTGTCATAGTCTTCATTATAATTGCCATCTGATTTGGCTAGATTCTCTACCAACTCCCAGCCTTCTTCTACATTTTTGTTGAGAAAGTTGCCATTGGAAGCTGTGTCCAAAAGCATCCTTATCTTAGGTAGGACTCCTCTATACAAGATGCTGAGCAAAAACTCATTGCTGAATCCATGGTGTGGACATTGAGTTTGGAAGCCCTTGAATCTCTCCCATGCTTCACAAAAGCTTTCATTATTCATTTGTGCAAAACTAGAAATCTCATTTCTCAACCTCGCAGTTCTAGCATTGGAGAAGAACTTAGCTAGAAAGGCCTTCTTACAAGCATCCCATGTAGTGATAGCACCAGTTGGAAGTGTCTTCTCCCATAGATGAGCTTTGTCTCCAAGTGAGAAAGGAAACAGCCTAAGCTTGAAGCCATCTTCACTAACACCATTAATCTTGGTGAGTCCACATATCCTATCAAACTCATAAAGATGGTCTAAGGGATCTTCCATTGGCAAACCATGGAACTTATCTGCTTGAATCATAGAGATCAGACCACTCTTGATCTCATAGTTGTTGTTGGCAACTGCAGGAGGAACTATTCCAGCTCTTTGGTTATGTGTATTTGGTGCATCTCCAGCACCAATGTTTCTTGGCCTTTGCTCTTGATTCTCTTGTTGCTCCATTAGCAACTGATGTTCTTGTTCTTGGAGGATTCTTGTTCTCTGCTGTCTCAAATCTCTTGGTAGGCGATTGATGTGATCAAGAAGCCTATGAAGATTGGATTACCCTTGGATCTTGTTTGCATCAACTGACTCGATCACTGACTCGGACAGGCACTCGGTCGAGCACTGGCTCGAGTTGAAGATTAAGCCGACTGAGATGAGAAGTCTAATTGAATCCGAGAGTGAATGATGAATGATGGGAAGCACTGGCTCGAGCTCGTCCCAGAGTTTGTTATTTATGTTTTGCATCTGTCCTGTTTCATTTCCTGTTTCATTCTAGTTTCATCCCTGTTGCATTCATTTCATTTATGTTCAATCCTGTTTCATTACTTGTCTTGCATTAGTTTAATACTTGTTCTTGTTAGTTTCATTACTGCTTTGATCACACTGTTTACTTTGCATTTAGTATCTTGCCTTAGTAGTTTCACATTCTGCATTTCATTATTGTCATTAGGTTGCTAGTTAAAAATCATCATCATATTTGGCTTAACTTAGATAAGTGTTCACATTCTGATTGCTTGCATCACACTCATTATGGTTTGACATCCTTTATGCTACAACTACATAAGGGTAATTGAACTCCTTGCATTCCACCTGTTCATCATTCATCATCTCTACCATCATTCATCATTCATCAATCACACAAAAAAGCAAGTATCAACCATAAATGCAGAGAGATGAAACTAACTCACCTTTGTTTTGCTGATGATCTGCTTATTTTCATAGATGGGACGGCTTCCTCATTGCACAATGTTCTACAAGTCCTCAAAGAGTTTGATAGGATTGTTCTACAAGTCCTCAAAGAGTTTGATAGGATTTGTGGACTCATCAAGATCAATGGTGTTAGTGAAGATGGCTTCAAGCTTAGGTTGTTTCCTTTCTCACTTGGAGACAAAGCTCATCTATGGGAGAAGACACTTCCAACTGGTGCTATCACTACATGGGATGCTTGTAAGAAGGCCTTTCTAGCTAAATTCTTCTCTAATGCTAGAACTGCAAGGTTGAAGAATGAGATTTCTGGTTTTGCACAAAAGAATAATGAAACCTTTTGTGAGGCATGGGAGAGATTCAAGGGCTTCCAAACACAATGTCCACATCATGGGTTTAGCAATGAGTCTCTACTTAGCACACTATATAGAGGAGTGTTGCCAAAGATAAGGATGCTATTGGATACAACCTCTAATGGAAATTTTCTCAACAAGAATGTAGAAGAAGGATGGGAGCTAGTGGAGAATCTAGCACAATCTGATGGGAACTACAATGAGGATTATGATAAGACTGTGAGATTTGTTGCCCCTGATCAAGATGAGAAGTATAAGAAGGATTTGAAGGTTGTTCATGAGAAGTTGGACAAGATTCTACTCATCCAACAAAAGAACATTCATTTTCTTGGAGAAGAAGAGGTTCTAACTCAAGATGGGGAGAAGGAATTTGCTGAGATTTGCTATATGCAGAATCAAGGAGGTTTCAAGGGTTACAATCAATTCAAGAACAACAACCTCTCCTATAGAAGCACCAATGTAGCCAATCCTCAAGATCAAGTTTATCCACCTCAACAGCCCCAACAACACAACAACTACGCACCCAAGCAACAACACCAAGGTTTCCAGCCTCAATTGTGTCCCTCTCCAGGGTTTCAGACCAACCAAGGCCAAGAACCAGATTTGAGAGCTATGATGCAACAATTGTTACTTGGGCAAGCAAATGGGCAGCTTGAGAATGCAAAGAAGTTTGTTGAGATTCAACAGAAGATGGACCATTCTTATAATTATCTCAACATCAAGTTTGAAAGTCTGAACTCTAAAGTGAAGTACATGGAGAGCAACATTGCTTCTACGTCAGCTCCTAAGCCAAACCAACTTCCTGGAAAAGCTATTCAAAATCCAAGGGAGTTTACTGCTAAAGTTATTCATCTCTATGAGGAAGCTATCACTGAGGACAGTGAGATTCAGGATGGGGAGGATTCGTCACTAATTGAAGCCTCGAGTAAAGGTTTTTCACAGCAGACTGAAGCAAAGAAACCACTCGACCAGGTGCTCGACCACACACACGATCGAGTACCTGATCGAGTTGTTACCACAAAAGCTGTTAAGCCTGTCAAATACATTCTTCCTGCTTACAAACCACCTCTGCCATTCCCAGGACGTTTCAAGGAACAAAAGCTGAAGGAACTCAGGGAGATAATTGAAAAGAGGGAAGTAATGGCTTTGAAAGAAGAGGTTGTCATTGAATT
Source organism: Camelina hispida (assembly GCA_023657505.1). Taxonomy (NCBI): domain Eukaryota; kingdom Viridiplantae; phylum Streptophyta; class Magnoliopsida; order Brassicales; family Brassicaceae; genus Camelina; species Camelina hispida. The sequence goes on along the minus strand of CP094633.1, from coordinate 23,856,447 downwards.
CAAAGATGAAGAGAGAGGACCTGCTTTGGAACAGTATGCTCCATATCCTCTCTACCAAGATATGCTACTTGAGATATCAAAGCAGAAAGCTCAGAATCAGGACAAGAGGGATCTTGAGGGAGTCATTCCAGCTAAACTTGAAGACCCAGGTCCATTCAATCTGCCTTGCTCCTTTAGCTATCTACACTTCAACAAATGCTTGTGTGATCTGGGAGCATCTATCAGTGTAATGCCTTACTCTATAGCACAAAAGCTTGGGCACACTGAATTTAAGTCCACCAACCTTCACATAAGTCTAGCTGATGGATCAAATAAGGATATGGTTGGTAAATTGGAAAGCCTTCCAATCAAGATAGGCAAAGCCAGAATTCCTATTGATTTTGTGGTTATAGAGATGAATAAGAAACGAAGAAGAAACACCAGCCAGCTGAGGAGGATCCAGAGATAACTGAGAGTGAAGAGGAGATGGAATTCATTCTTCAAGAACAAATAAGAAGGAACAAAGCAAAAGGGAAGAGGCAAACAAAGTGAGAGTGAAGAAGAAGAAGAAGAAGAAGAAGAAGAAGAAGAAGAAGAAGAAGAAGAAGAAGAAGAAAGAAGAAGAAGAAGAAGAAGAAGAAGAAGAAGAAGAAGAAGAAGAAGAAGAAGAAGAAGAAGAAGAAGAAGAAGAAGAAGAAGAAGAAGAAGAAGAAGAAGAAGAAGAAGAAGAAGAAGAAGAAGAAGAAGAAGAAGAAGAAGAAGAAGAAGAAGAAGAAGAAGAAGAAGAAGAAGAAGAAGAAGAAGAAGAAGAAGAAGAAGAAGAAGAAGAAGAAGAAGAAGAAGAAGAAGAAGAAGAAGAAGAAGAAGAAGAAGAAGAAGAAGAAGAAGAAGAAGAAGAAGAAGAAGAAGAAGAAGAAGAAGAAGAAGAAGAAGAAGAAGAAGAAGAAGAAGAAGAAGAAGAAGAAGAAGAAGAAGAAGAAGAAGAAGAAGAAGAAGAAGAAGAAGAAGAAGAAGAAGAAGAAGAAGAAGAAGAAGAAGAAGAAGAAGAAGAAGAAGAAGAAGAAGAAGAAGAAGAAGAAGAAGAAGAAGAAGAAGAAGAAGAAGAAGAAGAAGAATCTGGTGGTTTAACTCCAAGCTCCAAGCCAACTCTATGAAGCCTTCATGAAGATGAGCTTCCAAGGAACAAGATATCCACACAAGGAGACCATGGAGAAGCTGGTGGTTTAACTCCAAGCCAACTCTATGAAGCCTTCATGAAGATGAGCTTCCAAGGAACAAGATATCCACACAAGGAGACCATGGAGAAGCTGGGTATTGCTGAAGAAGTTGAGTTTCTCTTTGAGAAGTGCAAACTAAGCAAATTCATGGGGTTGTGCATGGAGGGGTATAGAGAAGAAAGCTGTGAGCTTTTGGCCACCATCAAGCTGCATTTCTTCACAAGGATGGATAAAGACATGGGAGCTGGTTACATTGATTTCACTCAAGATGGATTGACACTCAGTACCTCACCTCCACTCTCATTCTAGCCAAGGAGATGCACCATGGGAAGCACTTTTTCAACTTTGAGCATCCAACACTAGGGAAGACTCAGCTTGTTCTACCTAATCAAGCACTCACCACCATAAGAGAAGGGCTAACCATTGACTTTTGGCCAGCTGCTGAGCTTTTGTTTGATGGTACAGCCCAAGTAAGAGAAGATCAAGCTGGAGATGGCTGATGGGGAAGAACAATTTTATTTTGAAGATTATGAGCCAAGTCCAAGAGATAGTAGAGGAGTGAGAGAGACTAGCAAGAGGTTGACACTTCTACAAAAGTGGAACAAGTGGCATGGCAAGAATTTTGACAAGTTGAAGAAGAAGATGGGAAAGATGTGTAAGTCCATCAAGGGTTTAAAGAAGGAGATTACTGAATTGAAGAGTGGAAATTCATCACCAACACCATCTAACCCGTTGAGGAGGAGTAGCTCAACTAGAGCATTGACTAGAGCTGAAAATCCGGTGGTACCAGCAAGAGCCTCGCTGCATGAGCCAATTCAGAGGAGGAGAGGTTCAGGTCGCCCAGAACAGCAGTTTCCAAGGCACTCGACCGGTTCACTCGAGCACCCACTCGACCGGTTCACTCGAGCACCCACTCGACCGAGCACCTCCAATGCACTCGGCCGAATACCTGCTCAGACCTTCCTATGGTTTTCCATCTCCAGCAAGCTATCCAGGCTATCCCTATGGCCAAGTTTACCCTCCCTTCCCACCTCAGTACTTCATGGACCCATCCATCATGCAGCAATACTATAGGCAATAAGGTCAACAATTTTTCCCACCACCCCTCACTCGACCGACCCACTCGACCGAGCACTCGACCGAGTGCCAATCGATGGCCATAGTCGAGCTCCCTGCTTCACCATCTCCTAGCCAGCATCAAGACCCCAACTACGCCTATGACAGCATGAGTGATGCTGTAGAAAACTTCTTCCACAACCCATAAGGTACCAACATCACCTCTCCTTTGTAAATACCATTGCATCTCTTGTTTTATTTTGTTTTAAGTCTTGAATCCTCTTTCAAATTTCTTTTACACAGTGGACTGTGTAATTTAAGTTTGGGGGAGGGTTTGAGATAGTATTTGATGTTGTGTTTTGTTTTCTTATTTCAAATTTTTAGTATAATCATGTTTATATTTGCATTTCATCTAAGGCATAGAAAAAAACAAAAAAAAATTGAAAATTTTTGCAAAAATCTTTATTAAAAAAAAAGAGTGTTAATGTAGTTTGCATTGCATATTAGGATCTTGTTTAGCATGTTTCATATATGACTGTTTCATATTTTTGCATTAGGGATCTATGATGAATTTTGCCTCGTTAGCTTGTTTCAATTCACTAAACTAGGATCAATGCCCAAGTTAATAGTACTTTGATGCTAGTTGAGTGGTTAGAAACATAAGATTGAACCAAGCTTTGAATTCCTAAATTGCATTATGGTCTAAATTGAAGCATGTTGTGATTTGATGCTATTTCCTACTTATAAGAACCTAATATTGATTTTTAATTATCAATTTGTGCATTGCTTTAAACTCATGGATACCATATACATATTTGGATCATCTTTCTCCTTTTTACCACTCTTGTTGATCCAAGTAGCTGATTTAATCATTAAAATCAGTTTCTCCTACCCTTAACCAACCATTCTTTCAAGCCATGTTTATTCTTGTGTGTGTAAGGCCTTTTTGGGATTGAGCTTGGTAGAAAGTGTTAGGTTTGAGCTGACAAGAGTAAAGCCTTGTGTAGCTCTAGTTTGCAAATTTTCAAACTAGATAGGACTAGGTGGTTTAATTGTTGGATTTGGGACTTGGTTGTTTTGAAAAAGAAAAAGAAAAGAAAAGAAAAGAGAAAAAGAGAAAGAAAAAGTTAGAGTCTTTAGGAGGAGAATGTGTTTAAGTAAATCTAAGCTCTAGTGAAAGAATGGGGAAGTATAAGATTGATAAAAGATGGTTTTGGTCAAAGAAAAGAAAGAAAGAAAAGAAGAGTCTAGCAAAAAGCTTTTATGTCTTAAAGATTAAGAAGAAAAGGGAACTATAGCAAATAAGAAAGAAACCCCATTCCACTAGATGATTCAAATAAGAAACCTCTCCTAAGGCTTAAAAACAAAAGAGAAAAGGGTACTTGAGAAGAGATGAAGATAAGGGTAGAACTAGGACCATTTGGGATTAGAATGATAGGATAAACACTTTGGGTACCTTTCGGTAGATAAAGTTTTGTTCTTGTATGTGTCTAAGTGTTCTTACCTTTAGCCTTCTCCTAAATCTCAATCCATTTTTATGAGAGAACCTTGATATTGATAAGCCCCACTCTAAAGAGAGACCATCATTGTCTCTAAACCTTTTATTACCAAGCCAAATGAGTTTAAGCATTGCATAAGTTGATTCATGTTCTTGATTAATGAATGTTAAAGGAAATAGTTGATTTGAATGCATGTGGATGTCTAAGGCTTTAATCAGTTAAGGTTGTGATAGGTTTGTCTAAAATCTTTAAGTACAGCTCATTCAACTTGCATCATAGTACTAGTAACTTGGACATTGATTCTAGCTAGTTTATTAGCAAGCTTTAGGAGCTGAGATCCCACTTTCAAACCTCACTCTCCTATTTATGTCTTGTTTATTTGCTTGAGGGCAAGCAAAGACTAAGTTTGGGGGTGTTGATGTTCATATATTTCACCTTTTTTTACCTTAGTATATTCACATCTTTTGCATGATTTTCTAGCATGTTTGGCCATTATTGAGTAGCTTTAGAACTAATTATGCATTAGAGTAGAATTGCATTGCATTTGCATGGTTTTTAGCATAAGCAGGTGATTTTGGATCCTAAGGAGCATGGAAGGATGCTAAGGAGGATTAGAGCTATCAAGTGATGAAGACAAGGGAGCTAGGGTAGAATAATCAAGGTCCGGAAGTCCACTCGACCACCACACTCGACCAGACACTCGACCGTGTGGGGGAGAGGGACACGACCGGCTGGAAGAAGCAGAAGAAGAGGTCACTCGACCAAGCACTCGACCGAGCACCTGGTCGAGTTGACCGAGCCGCCTTCCTATTTTGTCTTCTATCCATTTTAGGGCCTCCCCTCTCTCCTATATAATCCCCTTGTACTCTATGGCCGCAAATAGGCCACTTTAGAGAGATAATATCTAAGAAACCTAGTTTTTACCCTTTTGGGAATTATCTTTTTTTTTTTACTTAGATCATTAGCCACCTTTTGTATTTTCTCATAAATCTTTGATACTTGTTGGTTCCATAACTTTCTAAGTATTGAGAATTTGAGTTTGATTTCTTCTTCAATATTGTAGATCTTCATCTCATCTATCTAATCATGCAAGTTTCATTGATTTCTGGGTTTATGATTTTGTTTATCATGTTTAGTAGATCTGAATAGTGTGTAGAGATCTTAGGGATGGATTAGGCTGGATAAAGGTTATGGTTGTCTCTTTTGATCAAGCTTGATTGTTTATATATCTCTTCTAGATTAGATGTGCTCTATGCTGTTCTTATATCTGAGAGGGTAAGAATATATCTTAAGCTTCCTTGCATCATACCAATGTTTAGGTTGTTAGATAAAGCTAATGCTAGAGATTATCATGCTTATCCTAAGAGATTGGTTGTGTAAGGTGATTTTTGACATGTAATGATCTGGTTGTTAATGCCTGTTTTTTATGTCTTAGCTAGTGAGAACTAGGTCTAAGAGTATCTAAACTTGATTGCTATTGTCATGAGAATGGATTAGCAAGTATTAGAAGATCATTGTCTAGAGATAGTTTATTGTTGATTGAGGTTTGTTGATCAGTTTAGATTACCATAGCTTGAGTCCAGCCCATGAATCCATCCCTAGGACCTTTCTTTGTTTATTGACTTCTCTGTTTGAATACTGTTATCTTCTTGCTATTTGATTTACTTGTGTTTTGCTCTGTTATGATTGTAGATTTCTGTCTCTGTTCTTCGTACTCAACCACTCGACCTAGTACTCGATCAAGCATCCGATCGAGTGCTTGCTCGAGCACCATCCAATGTTCTTGTTTATATTCTGCATCTTACTTGTTTCATCATCCTTGTTTCATTCATGTTGCATTCATTTCATTTCCTGTTTCATTGCATTGAATCCTGTTGCATTTACTGCTTTACATTAGTGTAGTACTTGTTCCTGTTTAGATTCATCACTATTTGTTTCAGACTGTTTACTTTGCATCTTGTCTTTCATCTAGATAGTTTTACATTCTGCATTTCATTATTGTCATTAGGTTGCTAGTTCTAAACCATCATCATATTTGGCTTGACTTAGATAAGTGTTCACATCCTGATTGCTTGCATCACACTCATTATGGTTTGACGTCCTTTATGCTACAACAACATAAGGGTAATTGAAACACCTCGCATCCACCTGTCCATTTATTCATCACTATCTTCATTCATCATCATCACACCACACTAAAAAAGCTTGTTTCATTCATCCATTTCTTTAGGTTCTCCAACAAGACCTGCCACTAAACAAATGCCTTTATGGTGTATTAGGTCAAACGACATGCCTTTAAGATGATCCCATATTGGGATTGCATCAAGGTTAGTACTTTCTCCACCTGAGGCATCCCATTGAGCTACTAAGAACATGCATTCACCAATGTACCACATTTTCTTCTCGATGATCTTTGCTCTCAGATGCTCATTTGAAATCCTTACCAGCATTGAGTTATTATCATGATTGAGGTGGATTTCGAGACGCTGACCTCGACCCCATATTTGACTGAGGACACTCTGAATATGCTTGTAAGTTGGGAGTCGACCTTTGAATCTACAAATTATGAAATCCTTGTGAATATCCGCACCCTCTTGGAAAACTGAATCCGGAATTTGAACTCTAGATTTGCCATCAGGGGAAATTTCAACTGGAGCTAGACGCGTAAGGGAGCTGTCTGCTGCATTTTTAAGTTTCTGTGCTCAAATTTTTGGTTGATTACTAATCTTGATGGCCTCAGGGGTTTGTTTTCTGGAATCCTCAACAGGTCGCGAGACAGAGCTGGAGTTTGGGGGGAATACAATTGGGACATGAGTAAGGGCAGAAGGAGCAAGGGAAGTGGGTGGGGGGGGACAAGAGAGAGGGGGATGGGAGGCTGAGAGGTGGGAATGGGGATGGGAGATGGGGTTGGAAGAGTGGAAGTTGATAGCATTGGAACAGGAACAACGCCTTGGCTCGCAGAAGCTGCTACTTGCAAAGGAGAATTACGCGATGACATATCCTTAATGTAGCGACGAGCCACCTTAGGTGGAGGCTTACAAAGTAAGCCGTCAGTTTGAGCAACAGTCTTACCATCTGCTACAGTTTTGCCTTCTTGTACTGTAGCAGTAGTTTCAGATATAGGGATTTGACCTATGGTTTTGTAGTAGGAGTTGAGGATAGCTTGAGCCTGGGGGTTTACCACCACCGGAGTAGACCATCAAACTTTGGTCTAACAGAATCTTTTCCAATGCTTTGCTCATGTTAATGCCCCTCAATCTGGTGGTTTTCTTGGCTATGGCTCTACTTCTAACGTCACAAGATCGTTCGACCGTGACTATCCTGTCACTCATCAATTTTCTTGAGGGTGATCTTTTGAGCTACCGTGATATCTCATGTCCCATGCCGCTACCTAGTGACTGGTTCACTGCTCTCATGGATCGTATCTCGATGTATCCTATCTACTTTTCTTTGGCTTATGGGAATTTCCATTTTTGTAACCTTTGTATATTTTTAAACCTTGAGATTTTTGTATCTCTCTGTATTTACTTTGATTTGATATGAATGAAAGCATCTATTAGTTCAAAAAAAAAAGAATTTTTTTGAAAATTGATGTTTTTTTCCTAATTATCGTGATTTATGATACTATTTGATTTTGTATTTTTTGAAATATTTTGTGTAAGGTAAAAAGTTAAATCTATCTTTAATGTTTAGTATATTAGAATTTTAATAATTTTGAGTCGTGATATTTCATATAACGTATAAATAGATATATATATATATATATATATATCTGTGTGTGTGTTTTGTTTTGTTGTAAATGACCGTTTCTAATTTTCTAGATATATACTTTTTTGACAAAATAATTTTCTAGATTCAAAATTATGTATTTTAATCGGGAGGCTATGGATCTTCATATGCTTAATGCCACATTTCACTCATAGATTTACTGATTTATATCATACATAGATTAATGAATACTAGTGGTTTATTGATTTATTTTATACATAGACTAGATTTATAACCCGCACGTTGTGCGGGACTTAATCTTTTTAATTACTAATACAAACCGTTGAATATAATTATAATTTTTCAATATGAAAATATGAATCTATATAGATGTCAATTTTATTTTATTAAATAATATATAACTTATCTATTTATTTTAACATGTTTTCACAATTAATTCTTTCTTTATTTTTTGGTATACATTCATCATCTCTTGCATCTACTCTCTTTTCACATTATATTATCTCACTTATGAAATATTGATTATGAAGACATATCATAACTATTTTTGATCTTCATTCTATTATCTCACTTATGAAATATTGATTATGAAGACATATCATAACTATTTTTATCTTCCAATACTTTTTTTTTAATTAGTTGAGTGATTATTATTTACTAACAAAGACGTAAATATTTTTAGATAATATACCCACTCTTTCTCGCAAAGTTTTTTGAACAGGTTATATACTACTACATGTAAGCTTTGCTTCGTAGTAATAAAACTTATAATTGGACTCATTTTTATCTGTAAACATCATATTATAACATTAAATATTACACCTTAACTGTTTGACAAAAGAAAAATTATGTTGACATATATATTTTTTTTTTTTACTTTAAAATATGTATAGTCTATGATGGTTTATACAATGTTTTTTATTTTATTTTGATTCTCCTAATCTCAAAATCATAAGATTACTCTAACTTTTAAATCTGTGTATTTATCCAAAAATAGATTTTTTTAGTTTTTAATTAAAATTTTACAATCTACCACTACCATCGTATTTGGTTTTTTTACAAATAACTTTTTCAAATTTCTTCTTAGTATTTTTAACTATTTTTTTTTGTGTGTGTGATGTTCAGAATAAGTTATATTTAATATGTTTTATTTCAAATAACCTTTTACATTTCTCTTAAATATATACATTATTTTAATTTTTGAGCACTTGATTAATATTTTATCTTTTTTATATATCTTTGTTTAATGTATATATTTAAGAGATCTAATCTACCACTACCACTTTGATTAATATTTTCTCTTTTTTGAGCACTTTGATTATTCTACCACTACCATATTTTACTTTGATATTTTTTGTTGTATTTTTTTTCATTTTGTTTTTGGTTTATATTTAAGTTTTTAATTATTTAAAATATATGGTTGTTTTTGTCAATAATAAAAATATTACACAATATGTAATCATTATTCATATTTTATTTTGATATTTTTTTGTTGTATTATTTTCAATTTTTTTTGTTTATATTTTAGTTTTTAATTATTTTAAATGATTACTTTTAATAATAAAAAAATATTACACAAATAAGTGAATTAATTGATGCATTAACTGATTAACTTTAGGTTTAATGTTCTTTGATGATTTGAATTAATTTATTAAAATTAAAATTAAAAAGTGATGAGGTGGAGGAAAGAGAAGAGAGAAAAGCCAACTTTATATATATAGATTCACTATTTCTTAGAAATTTTATAGAATTCACAAGTTTGTTTAATGTACCAACGGCTCAAATTTTTACAATAAGAACTAACAAATCTATATATAGCCAACATTTGATATCACTAAAACTTACAAGTTTTTATACCAGTGTATCACAACCAATCATTCTATGATAAAGTACTAAATATAAAATAAAAAGTAAGAAATCTAGTTTGGTATTTTTGTTTGGGCGACTTTTCAAGTCTCATATACTCGAACCAAAATCAAGAATTTCGACCTCTAACAGTCTGGCAAATTAAACGGGTTCAATAGCCACATTTGAAGTCTCCTCTTGCAATGTCTAAGATGCAACTAAACTAAGTGATGATAGTTGGGTAGGCTCTGTTCGATGTTAATCATTTTTTTACGATGTCTAGCCAGCTATTTATGGTAATGTAACAGAGAGAGGAAAGTAATTTTGCAAACCTCTCCCTTTTTTTTTTTTTTTTTTTTTTTTTTTTGTTGGAATGCAGTAGTTTGTTTATGTGATGTCTCTAGTTTATTGCTTTATCCGATTCAACGGATTTTTTCATGTGGTTTAATAATAGTTCCGTTAATGTAAAAAGAAACGAAAAGAGGGAAAACGGTCTATTCCCCCATGAATTTTGTTACTTTATCGTATTCATTCACAGAACTTTGAGTCGTGCTTGTAACCACATAAACTTAACTTAAATTTGAATTTCCTACATGAACTATCCAAAACCGGTCAAAACCAACAAATCGACAAATGGTATTACTGTTCCGTTAACATATGCTGACTAGGATGTCGTGTTTGCAGTGTAATATACCACATAATACTATGAAACGACGTCGTGTCAGCTATTTAAACAAAAATAGAGACAAAATCTACCTCACTTAGATTCGAACCCACAATTTCATAGTCTCTTAATTAAAATCAGAACCTCCTGAGCCAAGGAAACTTTCATTACAAACGAATTACGAGATATATATATATAAACTAACAAAAACACTTTTTCTCTCTCTACTTTCTCTTCTCCGATTTCCTGCAATTTTTTTTTGTACTTGAATGGCTCTCATTATGAATATATGAATCCTTGTTCCAGCTTTAATCTATGGCCTTTAAATTTTTTTCCCTTTTACAATTTGATCTGAATCAATAACTTCTCTTTTGGATCGATTTCTTAGGTTTTACTGGTAGATTCACAGTCTTGTAGAAGCTGGGTTGTGGAAGAAAAAAATATTTTGCAATTAATAGATTGATATGATTTCGGCGTAATTTTTGGGTATTGTAATTGATGGCGGCTCGTCGTATAGACGGGAGATGAGAAACAAAGGAGAAAATTCATTTTTTTTTTAGGTTTTGTTATTTTTCATCTATTGCAAGCAACATATAAATATCTATCACCGAATAATCTATACTATTAATTGGGGAGTACACTTAGGGATTAAAAAAAAAACTTTACAAAAAATTCCATATTTTGCCCCTACGCCCAAAGAAAGGAAGAAGAGAAAAAAAAATTTTAAGGGCAACAAGGTAAATCAAATTGTAGGTAGGACGCGGATCGTAACTGTTTGGGACTATCTCATTCGGATCGTAGATATATTAGAGGTGTATCCAAACACTGTATTCTACTTCTTTAACCTGTAGGAGAAATCAAATAAAAAAGACATCATAATCCGCACGTACTATAAAAATGATAACTAATAATATGCAATCCCTGATGATCCTCAGGATTAAACAAACCATTCATAAACAGAAAGATATGGTTGTTAAGGAAGGTACGTTTAAATTAGAATGCCCATAAAAAAAAAAAGCGATTCCCTAAACCATCATCAATATAAATATCATCGGATATCCTAACACTATTAATCGGTTTCCATATAATCCCAAACAATTAAACCACAATAAATATGTGCTGTTTAATCGGACTCAATCATCACCCAAATCAACGAATCAGAATTTTAATGCCGATGATATATTTCGAAACTATACATTTAGGTAAGTTTGAATATATTGTAGCTAAATTATAGTAACCTTTTAAAATTGTATTAACTGATTATTCTTATCCTCTAAATTTTAGTAACTAACACGGATTTGAAAGTTAAGATTTTATTGATACAATAAATTACCATATCTCATGGCCATTATCGAATAAACATATTCCAGAATAATACCATTTCACAAAACTGGCTCCATTCGTTCTATAAATACAAACCTCTACTCAAGAACTAATATAACATAAACTCCAACCCAAAGTAAGTGTATCACTTTGATCCCAAAGTATAATCTTAATTCTCTTTATTCTTAAGCATTGTTTATCAAAATATCAAACTAATGTCACTATTGTCATTATATGAAATAGGATGAAGAATACGTGGAAGTCCTACACCATCTATCAACTTCAAACTCGAAATTTACAAGGAATTCTACTGGTATCAATAATCAGGTTCCAAATAATCAGGTTCTCAAGAAATTAGAAACTTACTTGGATTATGCAGAGAACCATATAAAACTTATCCAATAATCAAATCTTTTTTCCTGCAAGGATATGAGCTTTTAAAGGTGAGAACTTTTTTTTTACATTTGTGTGCACTCCTATAAGGACGAAATGTAAAAACTTTCTATAAGGGCGACTTTGATCAGCCTCTTTTGATTTTTATAGAACTAACAAAATTTTGTGAACTGTGTAGGAATGAGAGTTGTCGCGCCTTATAGAAGTTCCAAGAAACTTAAAAGTAAACTCTTCTGGTCCATGTAAGAATTTATATTTAATACCTACAAGGCTACACAGTTTTCAATATGTACTCAGCATACGTTTGAAATATTAGCTATAATTATTTAACTAACCAAGTTTTGTTTTCATGAATTGGCCAAAAATTTGTTTCTTGAATTGGCTAAAAACCTCTTTCAGTTGTCTTCTACTCATGCAAACGTTGACTCTAAATTCAGGAAATAGTTCTAACATACCTAACTGGGTCCACACCAAAACCCCCTGGAGGAAGAGCAGATCTGGAAATAAGGAGATGCATGCCCAGGTAACAAGATCTCAGAAGCGAGCTCCAAAATAGGAAAGCTCTTGCACAACTACCGACCCATCAGAGCCACAAACCAAACCGAAGAAAGAAGTCTCAACAAACCACCGAGATTCTCCCTCCCACCACACAGCGATGACGCTCCGGTAAACCACCAACAAGAGTCGGAGATCTAAGCGCCACAGAAACCGCCGGCCAAATCAAGAAGAGAATTTGAAGAGAAATTGATAATAGTCTAATAAATCGATTCGATTCAATCGATTATCGGATTGTCGATGAGAAACAACTTTTCCTTTCCTTTTTCTTTTAATTTCTCGGCACAATTTTTATTTTTTTGGCCAACCATTAATCGGAAGCCCAAACGGGTACATTACAAGGCTGAATACAAGCCTTTTGAAGCCCAAAACCTAATACGAACCAAACACAATATGACACGTAATTGTAATCGTGTTTCTTTCAGAATCCTAGAGGGTTCATAAGACATCATAATGACGTAAGTGATGAGAGAATTCAATGGAGCACCATCAATTGCTCCAAGTTTCTCTTCTTATCGTTGGTGACATAGTTTTGTTTTCCTCTCCAAGTTGTATCAACAAAAAACCAGTGTATTTGCTATTCTCGGATTATCTCTAATGATATGTGTGGCACAAATCTTTAGTAATTATTAAAACTTATAAAAATAAAATACTGACAAAAAAATTAAGAAAAAATGGAAAATAATCTAACAACTACATAAACCAATATAAAATAATAAAAATAAATAAGTTAACTAATTTTAAAATATTTAATATATAATATGATATATAGATATACATGGACTATATATATTTGTAAATTTATTTAAGTCAGCTTATTATAAACCTTCTATGTAACTACGTAATCAAAATGTAGGAAAACACCAAGACATTATTATTTTTTATATAGTTTTATATAATAAGATACAAACTAACTTTTGAGGAAAAAAAGAAGAAGATAATCTATGTTATACATCTAGAACATGAAATATAACTAAGAAAATATTGTATATATCAATACGTAAAGTACTGTATGTGTATTGGACAACAAGGAAAAGCTTAATCAAACTCTATAGTTAAGATATAAATTGGGACAATTGCATTTTTAGTACCTTTATTTGCATTTAAATGAGCTCGTAGACCCCATATTCGTTTTTTGAGAAACATAACCACTAAGGGTGCTGAAATTACAGTTGACTCCCTTACGACCAAACAAAAAACAGAAGCCGAAATGACAGATTTAACCCGATGAAGTCTGCAATAGATATCTTTAAGGTTGATTTCAAATTGACGTCAACAAGAAGACATAAAAAGACGTCTACTCCTTAATTATAATTTAAATTTTAATTAAAAAAATTATAAAAGATAATTTGATAAACTTATTGATCAAATAATAACCACATAGACTTCATGCATTAAAATAAAATAAATTTACATATAAACGAATCAAATTAAACAAGAAAATGTTGACTAACCAAAAATTATTTGATTTAGGATTTGCTTAAGTAGACTTCTCTGCAGATTATTAGTGGTTGACTTTGTTATGCCATCAACCATTAATATTATATTATCTTAATTTCACCGATAATTTAACCAAACCGATAGCTGAACCTAACCGAATACATACTGATTCTTTGATTTTAACCTAACCGGATAATTTAATTTAACTATATATATACTTCTCTCTAAGTAAACCCTAACTTTTTATGTGATCTCTCTCTCTCCAAAATTTCTCTCTCCAAAATTTCTCTCTCAAAAATTCCAATATTGTTGCTCCCAAAAATTCAGCTATATATACCCACAAAATATTTCGTGGTTACAAAAATAAATATGAAAACCCTAGATTCTCTTTTATTTTACTTGTCTCTCTCAAATATATCTTGGCTCTCCAAAAAAAAAAATAGATCTAAAACTCCAATCCATCCTCTTATTTCTCTCTTGTTTTTTTATTGAAGAAGTTATGCAAATGTGACTCTACGAATCTCTCTCCAGATCTAACCTTCATTCATATTCAAATCTAATCCCAAAGGTTTTGTTTTCATATCTACCTACCAAATCTAGGTTTTTAGTTTTATGTTGGTTGAATTTGGGTTCTACATGGGTTTTCTTATTTGGATCTGAGAATTGTTATTGGGTAATTTGTTGGAAAAAATTTAGTTATTTCTTTTCGAGTTTAATCTCAATTTTTATTTGGAATTTTATGATTTAATTGCTTGAAGTCAGATTTTTACAAAAGCTTGTTCTTGTTTTTAATTTTACAGGCAGAGGAGAAGATTAAACAGGAGATGATGGAGGCCGAGAATTTTACAGCCGGAGGAGAAGATTAAACAGAAGATGGGGCGGTGGAGCAGTGAAGGTGGAAGAGAATTACCCAGAATATGTTTGTAAATAATTGAGATTTTGATTTTTTATTTTATTATTAATTTAATTATTATAATAAATTATTTTTGTATTTTTTAAATAAAAATTTGAGATCTGTAGTTTAAAATACGGTTTAGTTTCCCAGGAAGAAGTCTTCCAGATAAGTCTTCAGCATAATCATTACAATTATTAAATTGATTTGATTGATTTGCAGACGGTTCAGTTTTCCGTGCAGAAGTCTACCAGAGAAGTCGTCAACATAATAAAAAATAAAATTTTTATAAAATTATGGCAGGTTTCTCTTATAATTTGTCAAATTATCCAAAAACTGAAAAAAAAAATCATAGAAATTTGTAAATTCAATATGATTTAGGGTAACAACTAATAGCTAAGAATACCCTTCATTGTAGTGTTGGAGACTGAAATTATTCACAGTTGGGTAATTCTTAAAAAGTTTATATATCACTTCATTTCATACTTATAATTGTAGAATTCTATATTCTTAGAAGAAGTCTTCCAGATAAGTCTTCAGCATAATCATTACAAATATTAAATTGATTTGATTGATTTGCAGACGGTTCAGTTTCCCGTGCGAAGTCTACCAGAGAAGTCATCAACATAATAAAAATATAATTTTAATAAAATTATGGCAGGTTTCTCTTCTAATTTGTCAAATTATCCAAAAACTGAAAAAAAATTATAGAAATTTGTAATTTCAATAAGATTTAGTATAACAACTAATAGCTAAGAATACCCTTCATTGTAGTGTTTGACACTGAAATCATTCACAGTTGGGTAATTCTTAAAAAATTTATATATCACTTAATTGATTTGAAGTTAGTTGGTAAAGAAGTCTGCCAAAGAAGTCGGTTTCTTTATATTTTTCTGGTACTGCTTCAAATAAACCGGAATTGGTTTTCTAAAACCGAGGTTATTTTTTTGTCAATTAAACAGATTTCACAGAAAACTACAACACGTTGCCTTCCTAAATTAGTCTACCTTAATGACCTAACTGCCTAAGAAAACCAAAAACTTGATTTCTCCATATGTATTATATATAATCATGTCAAAACATACAGAGGCAAGTAAATAACATATATCAAAGAATACAACAAGAAAATCTTAAAAATTATTCACCAATTTGCAATAATTTGGTTTTCAAATAATGCTGACTTCATGTTCACATCAACGAGTAGACATAAAAAAGACTATACGAGGATAACTTCAAATGAAGTCTATTTCTTGGGGTCTATTTTTGCAATTACAATTTTACAAAGCAGACTGCGGATGAAGTCTACCATAACCGGTTGACTTCTTTTGTGGTCTTCCTTTGTTAATTTTTTGGTTAGTTTTGCAATTAAATATTTAAAACAAGGTAGACTTCAATGGAAAGTTCAACCGGTTAACTTCAAATATAGTCGACTATGGTTATTTTTGCAATTGACCAACCCATTGACTTTACAGTAGACTTCTGTCTACTAAGTAGACTTTAACTATCCGTCAACCAGAAAAGATAAACTTCGTCGTGGTTAGTTTTGCAATTGACCAAGTTTGACTTTCGCCAAGTAGACTTCGTATGAAGTCTACATTAATGATGACTTCGTTTGCAGTCTGCCGTGGTCATTTTTGCAATTGACCAACAATTGCATTTTTTTAATAGTAGACTTCGTTTGCAGTCAACTAATAATTTTAATATATTTTTAATATATTAATATTACGGTCAATGCTTAAATAGTTTGGTCAATTGCAAAAATAGTCACTATGGAAGTCTACTCGTTTATTATCGTAAGAAGACTTCGTCCGGCAGTCATAACTAAAAAGTCAATAATTTGGTCAATTGCAAAAATACACCTTAGTAGACTGCAAATGAAGTATCGACGGAAAGATTATAATGCAGTCTGAACCATATTTTTTTGTTTTCAAATGAAATTAAGGAGACTGAAATTGCAGTCTACGGGCTCGAAACTCAATAAATTTTTAATTGCAAAATTGACCACAGAGTAGACTTTACATGATATTATGACGGTTAGACTAACAAATGAAGTATACTTTCGCAAAAAAAATCAAGGAAAATCATGAAATCTACCGGAAAATAACCTTATCGGTGGTTGTTTCGCAATGTCAAGCACCGAGGACGTCGTCTTTAGTCACCACAGAAGAAACCCAGCACCAATTTAATCACTATCCAAGAATCATGACATATAACAAGATAAATGCACTTGCAAATTTTCTTGGATTAAAATGGAGAGGAGATGGAAGAAAATGAAGTTCTCATAGCATTGAGTGTTATTTAAGCTCACAAATTTGGGTTGTTGAAGCATTAAGAGCTTCAAATTTGGTTGTTCATGGTGGTTGGAAAATTGATGGTGGTGGCACAACCGTAAATAAAAGAAGAAGATGAGGATATGGATGTAATAAACATTTTTGCCAGAAATTCAAATAAATCAGAAATAATGGCATTTCTGTGAATACATGGAATGCCAGAGGATTTAGTAGGGAGAAAGTGGCAAATGTTGGAGAGAGAAAAAGAGAGGTCCAATTTTGCAATTGACTCAGATCAGGGGTCTAATTTTGCAATCGTCCCATATAAATTTATGATTTTTAAAAAAAAAAAAAAATTTTGTTTGGCAATGCCCAAAAAAACTGTGCTAAATATATTGGTAAGACTCTATTGTTAAGACTCAAACTTATTTGATTTAGCAAGGTAAAAAAAAAAAATTGTGCCATGGACAGGAACAAGGATTAATGATTCACATTCGCTGTCTTTCCTGGTACGTAAAGGGAGGTTCACCGTTTGGCGTATGAGTTGGTAAACTATGCTTTCTCTTTACTTTTAGGATTTCATAGCTTTGATTCTTCTCTGGAGACTGTTAGCTCTATTGTTTGTGAGGATGCAAATGGTCTGCGCGACTTAGATCCTTTCGGTTGTAATTACTTTAGTTTTTTTTTTTCAATAAAATGCGGGAGACGAACCAAAAGAAACATAATCCTAGACGTATGTAATATATTATAAACCGATAATCAAACTTAGTTTTTGAAATTAACTCCGCACGTATGTGCGGGTCTTATCCTAGTACACTAATAAAATTGCTTTGGTTCAGTTGGCCCTGTGGTGATTTTGTGAACTAGAGGTTGAGTGTTCGACTCTGGATACATGAATATTTTTGTCTCATTTTATATTTAAATAGTTGAAACGACGTCGTTTCATGATATTACGTGGCATTTTAAACTGTAAACACGACATCCTAGTTAGCATATGTTAACGGAACAGTAACATTGTTTGTCGATTTGTTGGTTTTGACCGGTTTTGGATAGTTCAGGTAGGAAATTAAATTTTAAGTTAAGTTTATGTGGTTATAAGCACAACTCAAATTCTGTGTATGAATACGATAAAGTAACAAAGTTCATGAAAGAATAAGCCGTTTTCCCAACGAAAACACTGTACTAGTGAGGATAGAACCTTCACAGGTCAGACCCTTAAAATATGTTTTGGGTTTAAATATTATAAATAATAACTATATAAAAATATACTTGTCAAAAAGTCTTGGACCAAAATTGGCGGAGAGAGAACTTGGGGACACACAAAAAGTGGCAATTTACTCCGACATTAAAGTTTAACTAATGAAATCATAATGTATTATTATTATTATTAAATTACCTTAAACTAAAAAATATATAAATGAAGTGAGAGACACATGGAGCCACCCTTATGGTGTCCGACAGTTACATTTTAATAATCTTTTTTTAATGTACTTTTTAACAATGGATTCTATTATTATGCTTAGATATGTTCCACAAATATTCACTATTTTTCTTCTATGTATGACAAAGTTTTACATTATTGCTTTGTAATCTTCTAATATTTTGATAGTAGTGTTGGAATATCATAAGATGTTGAAAATTTATTTCACACCATGATATAGGTAAAAAATGTTCAAAATTGTTAAGCTAACTATAGTAGTTCTTTTTTGGTTCCGGATAGAAACAGTTCCACATGATGCAAAGCCATTGTAATAGTAACAACAGCTTAGAACACCTTAATATGTTGGAAAATTTTAACTTTTATATTAGCCAAAATATGTTTTTTAAACTATTTAGCTAGTAGATTTTTTTGGTTGGTTCCCAATAGAGATTACCTGACACGATGAGTATTTATCTGACACGATAAGTATCTATACATTTGTTACTAATAAAATTAATTTCATTGTATTTAAGTTCATACTTATTAATTATCATTTAAAAAAAAACCATTTTAAAAAGTGAGGCGATCGGCGATTGAGAAGGCGATGGCAAAATTAGGTTTTTGAATGATCTTTTTGATCTGGTTCCGGGTTCGTGTGGTCTTTTGGATTTTGGATTCGGGTGATCTTTCTTGCTTCCTTGGGCATGCAAAGACACGAATCCACGGTTTTAGCAGAGATGTCTTAATCTCGATTCGGATTTATGGTATCAAGATGGTGTTCTGGTTTTTTTGGAATGTGTGGATTCGGGATAGAAGGTTCCGATTGGCTTTAAGGGGGTCAGTGACTGAGATTGTCCAAATCTCTCACTCTACGCGATTTGTCGGATCTGTCAAATATCCTATCGACGGCAATGGCGGAGGTTTGATTTGGGTCAGATTTGTGATCTCCTCTGGTATCAACTTTCGGGTTGATTTGCAATGGATTATTTCAAGGCTGAATCCGGATTTGGTGTTGATACTAGAGTATCACGAATCTATCTTCTCGCATTTATGTTCCAATTTGGAGGATTCTCTAGTTGTCTACCTTTGGCACGCTAAGGAATACAGACAGGATTCTATCAGATCAAAGATTGATACGCACTGGTGCACATCAAGGATTCCATCACTATCGTTATCTGGTCTACTATTGTGGTGGATTGCTTTGTCTATCGTAGCGGATCACAAGTTCTTTATTGGCCTTTTATGGATCGTGACTCAAAGAAAGATTCGCTTGGTGATCTTTGAAACACAATGGTCCTTGTTTTGGTTCTCGATTTGGTCTTTGATATTTGGTTTTAAAGATGGGGATTTCTTCGGTCTGCTTTCTGTCAAGGATTTAGTTTCCTCTTGTGCAAAGATCAGGTTTATGCGGGAGATTGAGCAGTTGATTCTGTCTTCAATGTTCGATATTTTTGGTGTCTTTGGTCGGTTCTCTTCTCAGTATATAAAGGAGTGGAGAATTCCTGAGTTAATCCACCACTTATCATTCTCTTTTTCCTCACTTTTTTCTGCGGTTTCTCTACTTTGGTTTTTCTTCTGTTGGAGAGGGTGGGCGATTATGTCACAAGCAGGACTCATGGGGAAGGGTTTAGCGGGTTCAACAGAAGGTGAGGTCAAGCCAAGGCGCAGAATCAAGATATCATATTTTGATAATTCTGCGTTAATTGCTGGCTATTCCAAAACGGTGGTGGGGAGGTGTTTTAATCCAAAGCTGCAAGACATGAAGTCTCTGTTGGTTGTGTTGCCACGCATATGGCAGGTGGAGGGGAGAGTTGCTGGTGCGGATCTTGGTTCAGGCAAGTTTCAGTTTGATTTCGATGAGGAGGTAGATATTATTGACGTTTTGTCTAAGGAGCCTTATCACTTTGATTCCTGGATGGTGTCTTTGGTGAGGTGGACACCAGTGGTGGATCCCAATTATCCATCATCTCTGAAATTTTGGGTCAGGGTTGCAGATGTCCCAATTCAGTTTTGGGCTGAACCTACCTTCAGGGACATCGGGTCGGACTTGGGGGTGGTCGAGGCTGTTGATGCTGACAGAGGGAGGGTGCAAGTGACGATAGATGGGCTCAAGCCTCTCTGTTTTGAGACGGATATAGAGTTTTTTAATGGGCAAGTTACGGTGGTGAAACTGTTTTATGAGAGGTTACACGGTTGGTGTAAAAGGTGTAACAGTCTGTGCCATGCGGAGGATGTTTGTCCTCTGATGAAGGGGAAGGGTGTCTCTCGCAGCTCTCTCCCGGAGGAGCGGCTGGAACCGGATCAGTATTTGAGTTACAAGGGGGCGGTCCTGGCTGATGCGAGAAGGGGTTCTTCTTCTGGTAATCACTCTAGGAGCCATCATCATGGGGCTCAGTATGGGGGTTCCAAGTCCAGGACGGATCCTCCCTCAGGGTCTTCGACACACAGGAAGGGTTTATCCAAGGGTTCTGCGGGGTCGCAGGAGCATAAAGGAAGGCAAGGTCTTTCTCGGGGACAGTCTCGCGGGCAGTTTGTCCCGGTCATGCCACTGGTTCTGGAGGAGGTAGGGGAGGCAGAGGTGAGTCTCTCACAGCAGAAATCAGCTAAGATGGCTCTATTTCAGGATCCTCCAGTTGAGGATGGGGCTCTGAGTGGCACTGGTATGGAGGAGGGTCTCTGCGAGGAAGGTCAGATTGTTGATGCTCCAACTGGGGTGGGGGGGATTGACATGGTCACGGTTGGTGGTAATGCAGTACAGGAGGAGACTGTGGGAGTGCAGGAGGAGGGTATTTTGTCTGGTGATTCTAATGTAGTTATGGGGAAGGAGGTTTTCTCGGGTGCCCCTGCTGCCAAGGCTCTCTCGCAACAGGCCCCGGGTGAGGCTATATCGTTGGTGCAGGGTTCTTCTACTGAAAGTTTGGGGCTGCATGTTTCTGCTGGTTCTGTTTCGGAACCCATGGTGGTGGAAGAGATGGTGGGGGAGTTTTTTGATGTGGAGGATGATGATTTGTTGGCTGAAGAGGGGGAGGATAAGGAGCTTTTGGACTCGGATGATGCAGGGGATGGGGTGGTTGGACAGTTTAGTAGTGATTCTCAGGTTGCACAAGGTGATAAAGGGAAAAAGGGGAAAGGGCATTTGGTTCTTCGGGGGGTCAGCACGAAAAAGCGGAATGCTGCTCTCCTATTGTCTCCACGACGCCGCCCTCCTCCAGCTGGTTCAAATCTTGGGGACAAGGATCATCCTCTTAAGGCTCAGGAAGGGGCTAAGGGAGGTCACGGTGGGTCCAAGCCACCAAAACCGATGGTTTTTAAATGAATATCTTGAGTTGGAATTGTCAAGGTCTCGGGAACAAGGCCACAATCGGAAATCTATGGGACTTATGGAATAAGCATAGGCCGGACTTTTTATTTCTTATGGAAACTAAGCAATGTTTCTCTTTTTTGGAACAATTTGTAGGCCATTTTGGCTATAAAAATTTAAAAACTGTGGAACCAATTGGTTGTAGTGGGGGGTTGGCCCTCTTTTATAATAAAGATGTTTTTGATGTGTCAATTTTATATGAGTCCAACCGTTTAATTGATGTCGAGGCTGTCTATAAAGGTCGTGTTATTCATTTAACTTTTATTTATGGGGATCCCGTTCCAAAGAATAGGGATCAAGTTTGGGAAAGATTATTGAGGATTAGTTCGGTTCGGTCGACTCCTTGGTTCATTGTAGGAGACTTTAACGAGTTAACAGGAAATCATGAGAAGAGAGGGGGGAAGCTTCGTCATGCTTCTTCCTTTCTCTCTTTTAATGGGATGATTCGGGATTGTGGTTTTTTGGAATTTCCATATCTTGGAGATTGTTTATCTTGGAAGGGTTGGCGTGATAAAAAACCAATTCGTTGTAGGTTGGATAGGGCTCTAGGTAACGAAGACTGGCACGATCTTTTTCCGGATACGGTTACGGAATATTTACCAAGGATCGCCTCCGATCACACACCTCTTATAGTGAGTATAGGTGCCAAGCGACCGCGAGGGAGACGAACTTTTATGTTTGATCGTCGTTGGGTCGGTAAGGCGGGTCTGATGGAGACTATTTCACAGGGTTGGAATGGGGGACAAGATGCAGGTCCGACAACTTTTGTGGACAAGATTGTCAATTGCCGACGAGCTATTTCTCATTGGCGCAAAACGCAAGTTCCTTTTGGCCGGGATACTATTGAGGAGCTTAAGCGCCAGTTGGCGGTGGCTCAAGCGGATGATGCGGTTTCTTCGGAGGTCATTACTGATTTAACCACACGTCTGCGGGATGCTTATATTGATGAGGAAATTTATTGGTATCAGAAAAGTCGTAATTGATGGATGCGGGTGGGAGATAAAAACACAAAGTACTTTCAAGCTCAAACAAAGCAGAGACGGGCTCGGAACCGAATCACTGGCCTTTTTGATAAAAATAATGTTTGGTCAACAGAGGATGATGATATTTGCACGGTGGCGGTATCGTATTTTGAGGATTTGTTTACTTCTATTAATCCGTCTAATTTTGAGGAGGCTCTCCGGGAGGTGCAGACGGTAATAACGGATGAGGTAAATGAGCGTTTAATGGCTCCGGCAACGGAGGCGGAGGTTCGTAAAACTTTATTTCTGATGTCCCCGGATAAGGCCCCTGGGCCGGATAGGATGACTGCTTTGTTTTACCAGAAGGCATGGAGGGTGGTTAAAGAGGATCTGGTGGCTATGGTAAACCGTTTCTTTGTAGAGGGGGTTTTTGATAAAAGTTTGAATAGGACGCATATCTGTTTAATTCCGAAGGTGGCCAAGCCAACCAGGATGGCGGAGATGCGGCCTATTAGTCTGTGTAATGTGGGGTATAAGCTTATTTCAAAAATAATGTGTCAACGATTAAAAACAGTTTTACCTGAGCTTATTTCGGAAACGCAATCCGCGTTCGTTCCAGGACGTTTGATTTCGGATAACATCCTGATTGCTCAAGAGATGTTTCATGGTTTGAGGACGAATCCTTCCTGTAAAGGTAAATTTATGGCAATTAAGACAGATATGAGTAAGGCGTATGATCGGGTGGAATGGGGCTTTATTGAGGCTCTGTTACGGAAAATGGGCTTTGGGGAGATATGGGTTTCCAGAATTATGTTTTGTGTAACTTCTGTTGAATACAAGGTCCTTCTCAATGGGCAACCCAATGGTAGGATTGTCCCAGAGCGGGGTTTAAGGCAGGGAGATCCGTTGTCCCCTTATTTGTTTATTTTGTGCACGGAAGTCTTAGTGGCAAATATCCGGAGGGCAGAGAGGGAAAAACTGATTACAGGGACTAAAGTTGCGAATAAGTGTCCCCCAATTACGCATCTGTTATTTGCGGATGACAGTCTATTCTTTTGCAAGGTTGATAAGGATCAATGTGGGGTAATTTTGGATATCTTAAAGCAATATGAGGCAGTCTCGGGCCAGCAAATTAATTTTGCTAAATCTTCAATCCAATTTGGTCATAAGGTGGGTGACGCTGCACGGACGGAGATGCAGGGGGTTTTGGGGATTACGAATTTGGGTGGTATGGGATCATATCTAGGGTTACCGGAGAGTCTGGGTGGATCCAAGACAAAGGTTTTCTCTTTTGTTCGTGATCGTCTTCAGGGTCGTACGACGGGTTGGACGGCGAAACTTCTCTCAAAAGGGGGAAAAGAGGTGATGATCAAGTCGGTAGCTACGGCGGTCCCGACCTTTGTAATGTCGTGTTTCCGTTTACCGAAAACAATAACATCCAAACTCACAAGTGCGGTGGCAAATTTCTGGTGGAGTTCTTCTGGACAATCTGGGGGGATGCATTGGTTAGCTTGGGAAAAGCTCTGTTGTAGTAAGCAATTGGGGGGCTTGGGATTTAGAAATGTTGACGCTTTTAATTCGGCTTTGTTGGCAAAGCAATTGTGGCGGCTGATTGACGCCCCAGACACTTTATTTGCTCGGGTTTTCAAAGGCAGGTACTATCGCAATTCCAATCCTTTGGAACCGATACGATCTTATTCTCCTTCTTATGGGTGGAGAAGTATTATTTCCGCTAGATCTTTGGTTAATAAAGGGCTTATTTTACGGGTTGGTTCGGGGGAGTCCATTTCGATTTGGACGGACCCCTGGGTACCGGCTCAATCCCCAAGACCAGCGACCAGCAAGGGTCCTTTTAAGGATCCTTCTCTTAAAATCTCTCATTTAATTGAGTGTCACACAAATACTTGGCGTATGGATATACTCAAGGAACATTTTGCCCCGGAAGATGTTGATCTGATAGGGGCCATTCCTTTAGGAAGTACCCGACTACCCGATTCCATGGGTTGGCATTTTACAAAATCTGGTAAGTATACAGTTAAGTCTGGGTATGATACGGGACGGTCTGCAAGTTCACAGACCACTACGGTCTCTCGTGTGGGTCCAGAGATTACTCCCCTTTTGGCCGGTGTCTGGGGTGTACCATGTCCACCGAAAATAAAACATTTTATGTGGCAGGTTTTGACAGGATGTATTTCGGTTTCAGCTAATCTGCAGCGTCGCGGTATTGCGTGTGATTCTAGGTGTGTCAGATGTGGGGCTGAGGAGGAAACGATTAATCACGCTCTTTTTCAGTGCCCACCGGCTAGGCAGGTGTGGGCTTTAGCCCATGTCCCTGTAGGTTCCGTTTCTTTTCCGACGGAGTCTGTATACGCTAATGTGGATCATTTCTTGGGTCATGCTAATCCGGGAACACAGAAAGCCGCGTTTCCGTGGATTATGTGGTATATTTGGAAAGCGCGAAACGCTCGTGTATTTGAGAATGTTGTGGATAATCCCCTGGATGTAGTACGATTGGCGGAGGGCGAGGCATCTGTCTGGTTGCAGGCTCAGGTGGAGGTTGAGGATGGGGACCAACCTCATACTTCACCAGTCCCTAATTCTCGACAGAGGGGGCCCATACGTTCCTTTCCTCCCTCTTTCACAGGTTATCGGTGTTTTGTTGATGGCTCTTGGAAAGAGTCGGATACTTATGCAGGTGCAGGTTGGGTTTGTTCTACCCCTCACTCGGGGTCAGATATGGGAGCTACCAATTTCCGACGCAGTTTATCTCCATTACATGCTGAAGTAGAAGCTTTTATTTGGGCTATGCGGTGCATGATCGGACACGACTACCGGGACGTGGCTTTCTATACGGACTGTTCTGATCTGGTGAAGATGGTGTCTTCTCCTCATGACTGGCCGGCTTTTACAACCTACCTCGAAGATATCAAGATAGACCAAGCGGAGTTCTCCTCCTTCTCTCTATCTTTTGTTCCCCGAAGCTCGAACGTCAAAGCGGATTCCCTGGCTCGTCAAGCGAGACTCTCTCCGCAGCATGTTCTTTTTGTGAACTCTTTTCCCCCAAATTGGCTTTTTTGAGCTGATTCTATTTTGTTGTAAAAAAAAAAAAACCATTTTGTAATACTTTGGTGTGTTCCTAGAATTTGACTGGATTTTTTTTTCTTTTGGGCAAGAAAATTTGACTGGATCAACCGATAAAGTTTATTAAAAAAAAAGTTCATTACTTATCTATGATTACTTGATTTGACCAAGATATCTTCTCAAAACAAGAGTATTAAACTTATATAGAAGGACAAGTTTATTGAAAATCTAACATTCGTCTGATTTAGATACCAAATACCATTAAGTAAAATGTTTATATAAAGAGTGGGACAATTTATAAAGAGTTGTTTAGTTATCATAAATAAAACTGAAGAGTTGTTTAGTTTTGTGCAACAAAAATGAAAAATCTCACCACAAAATTGAATCATCAACATTCATTATTCACCCAACAATGCATAAAGATGTATTTCACAGTTCAAATAAGTAATTGATTGTGAAAGCTGTATAGCTGTACGTATGATGTCTATATTACAGTTGTAAGCCATTGTTAAAAAATTTAATAAAAAGAAATGAAATAGAAAGGTCCGAGAAACTTGAATAAGAAAATTATAATAAAAATATAATAATTATCGTAAAAAAGAAGAGAGCCTCCTAAGACCATCATTACTCATGGTTCCTTCCCAAAATTCTCTTATTAAAATTTAATGAAAAAATATATAAAAAAAGAGAAATGTAAGAGAACGCAGCTCCAAATACTAGGGGAAGAAACGTTCCTCTTCCATTTTTCACAGCTGTCAATCTCTTATTAGTAAATATTAAAATATTAATTTTTTTTTCTTTTTGAGTAACGGTGAACTGTTTTACCACTAATGATGCTCTAAGAAACAAGTCGTTATTATATAAAGCCACCCACACCCCCTTTAACTTCTCTCACCATCATCATCATCTTTCTCTCTATCTCTTTCTAAACACACCCATGGCAGTTTCTTCATCTCCATGGGCTCTAATGGCTCTGTTTCTAATGGCTACTTCAACATTGGTGATGGCTATTCCTCCACGCAAGGCCATTGATGTACCCTTTGGCCGTAACTACGTCCCAACTTGGGCTTTTGACCACCAGAAACAGTTCAGAGGTGGTTCCGAACTTCAGCTCATCCTCGATAAATACACTGGTACATTTACTATTACCGAAACTCTAGTGAGCAAACTATGTTTTGATGTTCTTTTAAAACTTTATACAAAAGCTTTATATTTAAGTGCTACTTTTTTTTTGCTTTTAAAACTACATTTTCATTTCATTAGATTAATCATTAATAATTTCTAATATTCTACAAAACAGTATTTAAATTTTATTTTGTAGAATGTATAAAACATCTATTTTGTTTTTGTCATTCACCTTAGGCCCCAAGATCTTTGGTACACCACTCACTCACTTTGTTACTTGTGTATGAAAAAAACAGGGACAGGGTTTCAATCAAAAGGGTCATATTTGTTTGGACATTTCAGTATGCACATAAAGCTTCCGGCTGGTGACACAGCTGGAGTCGTCACAGCATTCTATGTGAGTCTCTTTCCCTACTAATCTAATTAATACACAGATCTCAACCTTCAAAATAATTAATTATTAATTTGTATGAATGTGTGTGAAGCTGTCATCGACCAACAACGAGCATGACGAGATAGACTTCGAGTTTCTTGGGAACAGGACAGGACAACCAGCAATATTGCAGACGAATGTGTTCACAGGAGGAAAAGGAAACAGAGAACAACGCATCTATCTCTGGTTCGATCCATCTAAGGCTTACCACACTTACTCCATCCTCTGGAACATGTACCAGATCGTGTATGAATTGACCTATATCCTCTCATTACTTACATTGCACACATTTTATTCGTATATATTATTATATGGTGAAAAGTTGTCAGTATTAAAATGGTCCTACTACTGTTTATTATTATTTTTTTACTTTTTTTCATTGTTCGGTGCATTTTCAAATTATTGGTATTATTTTTCTTAACCTTGGGCGTGGCCCAATCTTGATCTTATCAAAAGTAGTGGGGTCTTGTAAGATTATCTTAGACAGAGAGACTTTTGAGTCAAAAAGTTCAACACATTTCAGCTTTCTCATTTTTTGTTTCTTTCTAATGTTGAAATGAGCCTAGCCTACGTGACTCACTCACTAGTCTCTGTTGTGGGGTTTTCAAGTTAATAGACGTCATGTGTTTACTTTAAACCGGTGTGGTTTACTAAAACCGATTTTTCTTTATCAGATTCTTTGTTGACAACATACCAATCCGAACGTTCAAGAACTCCAAGGATCTAGGAGTGCGTTTCCCATTCAACCAACCGATGAAGCTTTACTCGAGCCTTTGGAACGCAGATGATTGGGCCACGAGAGGCGGTTTAGAGAAAACCAATTGGGCCAATGCACCATTCATTGCATCCTACAAAGGATTCCACATTGATGGTTGCCAAGCTTCTGTGGAGGCTAAGTACTGTGCCACCCAAGGCCGCATGTGGTGGGACCAAAAGGAATTTCGTGACCTTGACGTTTACCAATGGCGTCGTCTCAAATGGGTCCGCTCGAAGTGGACCATCTACAACTATTGTACCGACCGGACTAGGTTCCCGGTCATGCCAGTGGAATGTAAAAGGGACAGAGACGCATAAGTATTCTCGAGGGCTTCAATGGATCGGGGCATTACTATCATTATTATATAAATTATTATGCTTCTGTTCAAGTGATTGATGTCTTGTTTGTTGGCCCGTGATGTTTATGCTATGTTTGGGCTTAAATTATATGTTATTACTTATAATTATCCATATATATCTATTGTTTAGCTACGTTTCTCATGAGTTATGATTATATATGATCTATTAGACTTCGAAAGTCTTATTCTTTAACGTGGTAAAAGTGCATTTGGTATAACATGATCCTGTTTTTTTATTAGCCATTACAACGTGACAGGCCACCTTATTCTCTAAATATATGAATAGAAACTTTTGTTAAAGCATAAACAGAGTCTTGTCCCTACCTTCTCTACATGTGGGTGGTTTTCTAAACTTCAAATTACTCTAATTTATTTGAAATTTACGTATATTTTTAAACTATAAATCATAATTATAATATTTAGATTTTATTAATATTTTATTACGTGAAAACGATAAAATCATAAATAATTCAATGACGACACATGATTTAACTACAACTAGGTACTAATCCGCAGAAAACTGCGAACTGAATTTTTTTTGATGAAAATTTGTAATAATTTATTTTATTATTATGTTATTTATAATAGTTTGTGATTAAAAATTTGGTTTGCTTAAATTAAATTTTTTGTATTGAAGCTGGTGATTGACTTACACATTTTAAAGTTAGTTTCATATTTGTACTTCTCAATTAATATAGTAGGATGATGTGTTGGATTGGAACAACCCATTTATCCTCGGTTACAAAAGAAACAATTCTGTTTCTTTAAATTATCAAATAAATCATCAGTTTGCAAATGTTTTGATATATCATCTATGATTTTACATTCTTCCATTTTTTAACTACACAACATATAACATACTTGAACATAATATCATCACATCAATCAACAACATATATAAGAGGAGATAAAGTCTCTTTGTTTGAGATCTCTGTTCTGATATTATATAGTTTTTCTTCTCATTTTTTTCTGTCTTAAGTCTTCTTTATAAAGACCACAATGAGACGATAAAGAAGGTATCGTTTCATTGACAAATACACACGTGAAACTCATATAATCAGGATAAACCGTTCAAATTTAAAGAAACCTGCAAAAAGAAACGAAATCAAACTACGCTAGACTATTACATTTTTTGGTTCTATTGCTTTTTTTGTGGCATATAAAAACTTACTTGATTACATACCAACACCGAGATTATAGATGTTTATTTATTTATGGCATGATTATACAAGGACGTTAGGTAAAATAGATATACGTACATGTGGATGCATAGAAAATCTGGATACGTATCTCATTTTCCAATAGGAAAAAATAAAACAAAAAAATAATAGAAAGAAATAAAGAAAGTTGGAATAGAAGAAAACCACCAATAATGATTAGCTTCCACCAACCGGTTTTACTCCCGTTAAGCGATTTTGTACAATGATACCACCAATAATCATATTTAATGGTGAGCTGTATTGTCTTTGGTAGCTCGAGAGTCAAGATTTAATAATTTACGTGTGAGGAAAACTAAATAAATGTGACGACGAAAGGGTCACTAGATTAGATAGGGGTAAAATATGTAGAATCACATTCATTATTGTGCCATTACCAAACATATGAGTCACGAGATAGAAGAAGCCAAAGACAGAGTCACAGGCTCTTCGTCTTCTACCTTCTTCCTTACTCATTTCATTTTCACCAAAACCAAAGTTATATTCTTCTCACTTTCCGAGCTTTCCAGTTCAACTATGGCGGCTCCGATCATACTTTTCTCTTTCCTTTTCTTCTTCGCTGTCTCCGTCTCTGCGCTTAACGTCGGTGTTCAGCTCACACATCCCTCCATTTCCTTGGTCAGTCAAACTTAACCGATCATATATGATGCTTTCATATTCTAGTATAAACCGGGAATTTTGGTACTTGCTATGTCCTTTGGTTTAGATCCGGTTTATAATGATCTTGATTTGTTTTGGCAGAGTAAAGAATGTAGCCGGAAATGTGAATCAGAGTTCTGTTCAGGTAACATAATCTCAAAGCTGCTTCTTTGTAATAAAAATTCGCTTATGTATGCATGAGACATGATTATAATTTGTAAAATTGGACAGTGCCTCCATTTCTGAGGTATGGGAAGTATTGTGGACTACTTTACAGTGGATGTCCTGGTGAGAGACCTTGTGATGGTCTTGATTCTTGTTGCATGAACCATGATGCTTGTGTCCAATCCAAGAATAGTAACGAACCACAACGACTCTCTCTATTTCTAATTCTACTCCCACTTATAAGTTATAAGTTATAACTATAAAGTGTTACATTTGTTTTTACTTATATAATATGTTATTATTAATGTGTAGATGACTATCTAAGCCAGGAGTGTAGTCAGAAGTTCATTAACTGCATGAACAATTTCAGCCAGAAGAAGCAACCGACGTTCAAAGGTAACAAATGCGATGCTGATGAAGTGATTGATGTCATCTCCATTGTCATGGAAGCTGCTCTTATCGCCGGCAGAGTCTTCAAAAAACCCTAACTATATAATATTTTTCTAGTTAATTGTTTCTCTTGTTTTCTTTCACTCAAGATATTTGTCCTAGTTTATCCATTTTACGAAGAAAAAAAAAACTAATCTTAAGTATAATACTATACTGTAGTACTTTTTCTTTCTTTCTTGTGTCTGAAAAAATATACTATAGTGTTTTTTGTAAAACGGCTAAGGCCTTGTTAGAAGAATAGTGTAGCTGTCCGTGATCAGAAGTAGGGTCGGGAGGAATAAGCGGGCAAGGTGAACAAATGGTTTTTTGGGTCTCCAAACAGATTTACTTACATTACTTGCATGGTGGGATTGTTACATTAAAGCTATCTACGCAATTGCAAAATGGTTATATACGAACCATTGTGTTATGAGCCAAAGCCTTAGCCTTAGCTCTAGTTGTCACACCCATTGTTTAAACTAAAGAACAAGAGATTGAAAGCTAACTTCCCTTTAACCCAAGTCTCTCTTGAGAATTAGGTTAATTGTTGGAAGCTTGGAATTCTCATTAGCATAAGAGGGTTCTTATATAGAACCTTACACCGACCTATCTCTCTATTAAAAGTAAATTATATAAAACCTTAAATCTAATTAAAAAGGAATAATACCATAATTCCAATAATCATATGAAAACCTAATAATCATATCATTACTCCCCTCTTCCACTTGAAGCTTGTCCTCAAGCTTCAGCTCATGGCATATCCTTCTCTTCAATTGGTTCGTCGTCTTGATTAGCACCATCATTGACTACCGTGATCTGAAAAAGGACTGGTTTGCAAACATGCCCTTGGGTGAAGAATTCATCACAGTTGAAGCAGAGACCTTTTGCTCGACGCTCTTCCATTTCTGCGGTGGTCAATTTCTTCAAAAACAGTTGTTGAGGAGCCGGTTTCTTTTCTGTTTGTTGGGGCCACTGAGCTTCCTTGTCTTTTCTACCCTTGGAGCTTTCTGGATTTCCTGGGAACAAGACCGAGTGTTGAGCTATTGGTGCCAAATGTCCTCCAAACGTTCGTGTCCGCTTGTCATTATCGATCTTGTATTCATTATCTCGAGCATATTCCATAACTTTAAAAATTGTCTGAGGACGGAGATACTCGACTTCCTTCCTTAAACTATCTGTAAGTCCAACGAAAAACTGCCACAGTTGCTGGTCTCCAGTTAGACCAACTCCAACCCATCTCCATTTTCATCTCCATAATGGAGTTTGGAGTCAATTTTACTCCAACCCATCTCCATTTTCATCTCCAAAATAGAGATCTCCATTTTTTTCTCTATATTTGGAGACTTCTTTTTTTTCTTTACACTACAATTTGGAGATCTCTATTTTTTTCTCCAAAATGGAGTAGGGTTGGAGTAAAACCCAACTCCAAAATAGAGTTACTCCATTTTGAAGAAAAAAATGGAGATATGGGTTGGAGATGCCCTTAGTCTCGTTTGCCTTCCCAAACATTCCTCAAATTGGTTACAATACTCATCAACTGTTCCCATATGTCGTAGATTACATAACTCTCCAATTGGATTCACGACATCAGCCTTTCCAAAACGACTTTTACAAATCCTTTTAAATTCAGCCCAGCCTAGCCTATGCGTGACTAACCTTCTCAAGTTGTTGTGCCAGTGATACGCTTTACCAGTCAAGACAAAGGTTGCTTGGCGAACTCGTGCATCAGCATTGAAGATACCTTGATCTTCGAAATAATCTTCGCACTTTTGCAGCCACTCGACAGCGTTAGCCGTTCCGTCGTAAGGTGGAAACTCCATTTTGGCTGGTGTTACGGTGTATTCAACCAAACCACCACCACCTTCGTTTCTAAGCTTATCCTCTTTCCCTCCTCTCAATCCTGACTGCACACGGAAATCACCATGTGAGAAGTCAGAATTAGTTTTCTCCCCAATCTGTCTCACATGCCAATCTCCACCTCCATCTGTTTGCCGGTGACCTCGCTCCTTCTCCTCCGAGCAAAACGGCCATGGTCCACAAGAGTAAGCGTTTTTTGGTTCCTCTCTCATCTGATTAACTTTTGTCATCACAGATGCTTGCTCACCAAACGCTTGATTCAGTTGTGTTGCAGCAGATTTTGGAGTCTCGTTCAAGGTTGTGGCTTTTGCTGTTACCAAACTTTTCTGCATCTCCGTCTGCTCTTGTCGTAACTCTTCTACAAGAGCTTTTGTCTAATCACGTTGTTCTTCATGCAAGGCTGCGACCGTCTCTAGTGCTGTTGAAGTTGTGTCCAACGCGGCTTGTTGCGTCTCCATAGTTGTTTTGAGGTTTTCCACCGTTGAACACAAGGGATTCAATATTCCCTTGATGTCGCTGATTTCCCTCTTCATGTCTTCCATCTTTGTGTCCAGACTCTCTATCTTTGCAAACAACTTTGCGAGTTCTGCTACAATGGAATCGTTCTCACCCATTGAATCAGTTGGCTCTGATACCAAGTTGTTATGAGCCAAAGCCTTAGCCTTAGCTCTAGTTGTCACACCCGTTGTTTAAACTAAAGAACAAGAGATTGAAAGCTAACTTCCCTTTAACCCAAGTCTCTCTTGAGAATTAGGTTAATTGTTGGAAGCTTGGAATTCTCATTAGCATAAGAGGGTTCTTATATAGAATCTTACACCGAACTATCTCTATATTAAAAGTAAATTATATAAAACCTTAAATCTAATTAAAAAGGAATAATACCATAATTCTAATAATCATATCAAAACCTAATAATCATATCACATTGCAATATAGTTTATAGGACAACTGTAATGACGAATTCACGAGCAATCTATCCGAAAATATGATAGAGGAAAATGAGGCAATAAGATACGTTAGACCTGATGATCAGCTAATGACTTCCAAGTTCTTCCAAAACTTGCGTTCATTTCTTATTGTTTAACTTGTTGATAATTTTTTTTTAAAGGATATTCAATTAAAAAATATATGTCCAATGGACTATTTCCGGATTAAGCCCATAAAAAATCCCCTTAGGGCCCAACCCATATTCATCAAACAAAAACTAAACTATTGGAATTCAAAGCCGACCAGGTTCACAAACCAAAATAAACCAGTCGCTGAAAACCCTGATCTACAAACGTAGAACACGTTGTAGCCGCTGTCCAACAGATTTGCGGATCCTTACCGGAACAGGACTTCTGGTAAGCATGGACGACGCTAGCCGAACGAAGATGGTGATCTAAGCTCCGTTTCCATCCTGCCACCGTAGAGCCGTTTTGAGAAGGAGGAAGAGAACCGATCTCGTCTTTGTCGAGGAGGTTTCATGCTCAGTCGTGAGGGAGAAAGACAGTAGGGAGTAGATGAAAAGACCTTCGACGGTGTCTTAGCTTTGCTGGATCAGAGACTACCTCCCCTATCGAAATCGATCCCGTGAAACCTCTAGAATCTCCAGTCCCCAGATCTAACTATCTTCCTTTCTCGTTCCTCGCCGTGAATCTCCCTCTTCCACCCCGCGTCGCTACACCGCCGGTAGAGCTCTTACCATAGGAGTCGCACAGATGCTTCTCCCCTCCACTGCCCCCTTGATTTTGATCCAATAGTTTTGCCGAGGAGATGCAATGAGTCGCGGATGAAGATCCATAGTTTCGCCGAGGAAATCCAAACTTGTTGATAAAGTTTCTTTGGTTGATTGGGTAAATGTATTTTTTTTCATCTGGTTATATATATTTTTCTCATGTACTAAATTATATATGCCAGTTCTTATTTGATCACTTTATTAACTCAAGTTATTTATATGAAATCATATATTATATATGTAGGTAAATTTCTTCGTAGTTCACTAATAGTTCACGCTCTGGTCTACAGTATCTAGCGGCAGAGGAATAACCTTCTCCATAACAATATCACAAATCTGCCGCTAGCTATCTTCAGAGATATGTGATAATCGGTTCCATCTCAGCGAAGAGAAGATCAAAGAATTTCAGAAATCTTATTGCTCTTTGGCTCAACTAATAGATTTTGGGCCTGATTGGCTACAAATGTAGCTTAAAATTCTTGACTGTAGATTTTAAGCTGTAGACTTTGGGGCGGATAGATAAAGTCCCAACATAAGAGGTTTTTCTCTCCCAGGCCCACTTCCCGAGACAAGCCCAAAGGAGAATGAAGTTTTCGAAAAACCGCATCTCACCAACTTTCTAACCCCAAAAGAAGCAAAACCCAGCGGTCCGAAAGAACCATGCCCCAACCCATCGGTCCGTTGACATTTCCGACGACTTTTCCGACGCTCCCCTCCGACCAAAAGCCCCAGAGATGCATCGCGAGTGCGTTCTAAGGAAGAGTCTCCGTCAAAAACCAACGTTAGCATCTCATCTCCCCCCGTCATCCATCCTCTACCACTGTAAGTTGTTTTCTCTCCCAAACTGCTACCATAACCCTTTTAACCCTGCATAAACCGTTTGTGAGAACCTATTAGAAGTCTGCCTGGAAACCCTCCCACTCTGATAAACCTTCCTCAACCGACCTGAACTCTAAACCCTTAACAGTATGTCTGCCCGAATCCCTTACCATCAGAAAGGAAAAGGTCTGGACAGGGGTTTCTCCCCTCCACCATGTAAACGAATCCGCGCATCTGAGCTGGATACAACGGAGCTAATTAAAGCAAACTCCCTAACCCTCATTGGCCGTCTTACAAACCCGGCAGCCCAGCGGCTTTGGTCTCTCTTCCCGTTCTTGGCCAACAGATAGAACCTAAAAGGAAAAGCTATGGGAGCTGATTTGGGTAAAGGATGTTTCCAATTTACCTTTGACTTTGAGGAGGATCTACAAAAAGTACTAGACAACAGACCTTACCACTATGACCAGTGGATGGTCATCCTTCAGAAGTGGGAACCGATAATCTCAGAGTCCTTCCCCTCACAGATCCCCTTTTGGGTCGATGTCCAGGGACTCCCGAAACATTACTGGCAACCTGAAATGTTGAAGACAATTGCAGAAGTTCTGGGTGATTTTCTAGACCTCGAGCTGACAACATCCACTGCTAAAGTGAAAGTCCTAATCAATGGCCTTCAACCCCTAACCAAAGAAACCATGGTGGAATTCTCAGGAGGAGGAGAAGCTTTGATCCACCTAGAGTATAAAGGACTCAAGAAGCACTGTACTCACTGCTTAAGACTATCACACGAGGCAAAAGACTGCCCGGGGCTGAAAAGAGAAATACCTGCTAACACTCGTGGAGCATCTCAACCCTCCTCAACATCTTTTCCTGTCAAGGCTAATTATTATCTGCCAAGAGACAACTTCAGGGCCCCACAGCATTCAAGGTCTTACCCCCAAAGCGACTCCACACGCCATACCCGACCTGCAATCAGCAGAACATCAGCTTGGGAAACCTCTAAAGAGAGAGGGAGTAGTCGCTCCAATCACAGAAGGGAAAGAGAGAATTTTCTCACCACTGACAGAAGAGACAAAAGCCCCTATCCAAGAGAATCAGAACCCTCAAGGGCCCTGTCTCATGGAAACCACTCTCTCCACTCTGTTCGATCCCCCAACCATAGATCCCGAAACCGGATTGATGATGAGTCCCTTAGCAAACGCCTTCAGAACAATTATCAATGGAGGGAAAAAACCCAAAGGAACCTTACATGGGAGGAAACATCCGAATCCTCCAGACCAAGGCGTCCACCTCTGGAACGACACCCTTCAAGGGAACGGTCTGATATAACCCCAGCTAGACCCAATCCTCCTCCTACCACTGAAGAAATTATGGGAGAACTCCGAGAGGTGACTGTTCAATATGTCACTTGCGCAGACCCTACTGAGAGCCTAGCGAGGAAACAAAGAGTCATACAAGGGGAAAGTCGAGGACTAATGGCTGACACGGCTGCACAGATCCTTGCGACTCACATCTCCCATAGTCCTACACCCCAGGGTTCCACTCCCCTGGAGAAAACTACATCTGTAGCTGCCCCGCCTGACCAGGATGATCTCAGAGATGACCTCATCGAACCTAGTGGGAACATACCTGTCATCAGGAAGAGAAGAGGACGACCCCCTCTGATTAAATCATCAGAAAAACCAACAAGCAGGAGCCCTCTGAGACTCATAGGTGCAAAATCCAGCAAAAGGAATAAGGCAAATGTCCAACTCTCACCTAGAAGTAGAAAGGGGCCAATCAGATCATCCCCTAAGGGAACCAACTCTTCCAAACGGCTAGGAGGGAAGAGGACCCAACTTACCACTGCAGCCTCGACTCACCTTGAAAGAGGAGAAACGTCTAGGGTAACCCAACCCCCACCAATCAAGTTAATCCCGGCTATTTCGAAGAAGAAGGTGGATTTTCACAATCCACCCCCTCCTCTTCCTTAAAAATAGCTAGCTGGAACTGTTGTGGCATTGGGAACCCCATGACAGTCCGGCGTTTAAAAGAGATCCACAAATCTGTGGATCCACCAATCTTGTTCCTCATGGAAACTAGAAATACAGACGAAGTGGTCAAGTCAGCAGTTCAAAATCTTGGTTTCCATGGTTTGAAATTAATACCTCCACACTCACCTGGCGGAGGAGGGGGACTGGCACTTCTGTGGCAATCGAATGTTGATGTCCAAATCCTTGCAGAAAGCCCAAACTTCATTGATACCATCATCAAGGCGGAGGGACGCTCCTTCTTTGCAACCTTTGTGTATGGCGAACCTGACAAAGCAAAGAGAAAACCAATATGGGATCAGATATCTTCTTTTGGACAAGACAGAAACGAACCCTGGTTCTTGACTGGAGACTTTAACGAGATCATTGACTCATCTGAAAAACTAGGTGGACCAATCCGCCCAGAGGGCTCATTCATTGACTTCCGGACTTTCATGTCAGAGTGCGACCTCTATGACCTTAGTCACTCCGGGAATTTCCTGTCTTGGAGAGGTAAAAGACATGAACATTTAGTCTTCTGCCGACTTGATAGAGCTATGGCTAACACTGAATGGGCATTAACTTACCCCTCAGGAAGAAGTGAATACTTACCTTTTGAAGCCTCTGACCATCGCCCCGTGATCACATACTTTGACCTCAAAAGAAAGCGAAGGAAAGGGATCTTCAGATATGATAGGCGGCTCCGCAAAAGTCCAGAAGTTACACAACTGGTTTTCAAAAGCTGGAACCCTACAGTCTATGAAAAAGTTGAGACAAAGTTAGATAGATGTCGAACAGCTATCATTAAGTGGAGTAAGGAAAAACACCTTAATAGCCAACGACAGATTACTTCTTTGAAGGAAAGACTTGATAAAGCTATGGCACAAACTGGAACTCCAGATGAGGTCTTATCCCTGATCAATGACGAACTCCAAAAAGCTTATAAAGAAGAGGAGGAATTCTGGAAGCAAAGAAGCCGTCAACTATGGCTCTCTCTTGGAGACCAGAACACGGGCTTCTTCCATGCTATCACAAAAGGAAGGGCAACAATCAACAAGTTCTCAGTCCTCGAGGATGATCACGGCAATGCTTTCTTTGAGGAAAAGGATATTCTTTGAGTCATAACTGATTACTACCAAGAGCTCTTCACTGCAAAACCAGGTGAAATCGAAACCACAGTAGAAGAAGCGATCAGCCCCTGCATTTCAGAAGATATGAATAAACAGTTGATTGAACTACCTTCAAGCATGGAAATCAAAAAGGCCTGTTTTTCTATCCACCCTGATAAAGCTCCTGGACCCGATGGTTTCTCTGCCTGCTTTTTCCAATCAAACTGGAACACAGTAGGCAAACAAATTACCACGGAAATCCAAAACTTCTTCTCCTCGGGCATCCTACCATCAAACATTAATACCACCCATGTTAGATTGATCCCGAAGATTCTCAGTCCCAAATCAATGAAAGATTATCGCCCCATAGCGCTATGCTCAGTGTACTACAAGATCATTTCAAAGATTCTTACCAACAGGCTAAAGCCTATCCTCCCAAGCATAATCTCAGAAAACCAGTCAGCCTTCGTGCCAAACAGTGCCATTGCAGATAACGTCCTTATCACTCACGAAGCCCTCCACTATCTGCACACATCAAAAGCAAAGAAGAAGTGTTATATGGCCATAAAAACTGATATGAGCAAAGCGTATGATCGAGTCGAATGGGATTTTATTAGAGTGGTTATGAGGAAAATGGGATTTCATCAGATTTGGATCCAATGGATTATGCAATGCATCAGCTCAGTCTCATATGCCTACCTTTTGAATGGTACAGCCCAGGGAAGAGTCTTCCCTCAGAGAGGCATCCGTCAAGGAGATCCTCTGTCTCCTTTCATCTTCATCCTGTGCAGTGAAGTACTCTCGGGCCTCTGCAAAAAGGCGATGGTAAATAAAGAAATCACAGGCATTAAAATTGGTAAGAAAAGCCCTCGCCTAAATCACCTGTTGTTTGCTGACGACACCATGTTCTTCTGCAAGACGGACCAAAAGGACTGCCTAGGCCTGCTGCGCTTGCTCAAAAAGTATGAAAAGGCCTCCGGCCAAATGATCAACCCCCAAAAGTCTACCATTACCTTCTCTGCAAAAACAGCAAAGACAATCAAAGACCAGGTACAATCTCTTCTGGGAATTTCAAAAGAAGGAGGAGTGGGAAAATATTTGGGTTTACCTGAGCTCTTCGGACGCAAGAAAAAAGACTTGTTTACGAGTATTGTAGACAGAATCCGGCAAAGGGCAAAGAGCTGGTCAACGAGGTTCCTATCCACTGCAGGAAAAATGATCCTCCTCAAGTCAGTGCTAGCGGCAACCCCAACCTACACGATGTCGTGCTTTAAACTCCCGGAGTCACTCTGCAAACGAATCCAATCAGTTCTAACAAGGTTTTGGTGGGACTCCTCACCGGAAAAGAAAAAAATGTGTTGGGTTTCTTGGAAGGAACTTACCAAAGCGAAAGGAGTAGGGGGCCTTGGCTTTAGGGATATTCAAAGCTTCAATGACGCCTTGTTAGCCAAACTTAGCTGGAGGATCCTCACAAACCCAGACTGCCTTCTGGCAAAAATCCTCCTGGGAAGGTATTGCCACTCCACCTCTTTCCTTGATTGCACTACGCCTGCAAATACTTCTCATGGTTGGAGGGGAATTTGTATTGGGAAAGGCTTATTACAGACACAACTTGGAAAGGTAATAGGTAATGGACAGAATACCTCAATTTGGAGAGAACCATGGATCTCGTTAGATTCCCCCGTATCCCCAATGGGTCCTCCAACGGAAGCATCCTGTAACCTATCAGTATCCCACCTCATCTCCCCGGAGACAGCTGACTGGGACAGAAAGATGATTGAGAGCCTACTTCCGGACTTAGAAGCGGAGATTCTTGACATCAAGCTTAGCAAAAGAGGAGCCCAAGATAGGTGGGTGTGGCTAGCCACAAAAACTGGAATTTATTCTGCTAAATCCGGCTATTATGAGAGCATCAAAAGTTGGAATGCGACGATCACCGCACAATCCCCTACAGGAACACCTTTCAACTGGTCAAAACATATCTGGAATCAGAAGACATCACCGAAAAACAAACTGCTATTATGGAAGATGATGAAAGGAGCATTACCTACGGGAGAGAACCTCTGATCCAGGTCCATTAACTCCCAAGCCCAGTGCCCTTTCTGCGGTCAACAAGAAACAACCCTCCACCTTTTTGCACAGTGCTCCTTTGCCTCACAGGTTTGGAACATCGCCCCCTTTAAATCATCTCCATCTCTTGCAATGGTCAACTCGGTGGGGGACCTTCTGGAGAAAGCCAATGACCTAACCTGTCTACCCCCGTGTGGAGTGGGATGTGGTCCTCTCGCCCCTTGGATCCTTTGGGCGATTTGGATCTCCCGGAACCAACTTATCTTCAATGAATGGCGCTCCTCTCCGATCCAAACCCTAACCAACGCCATCAAGCTGGGACGAGAATGGTGCGAAGCCCAAGAGATGGAAACCCCATCACCGCCAAAATTACATCGAGACCTCCCCACCCGATCGAGATCTGATATAATTATCGTACATGTCGACGCTGCCTGGAATAAGGAAGCAAAAGTGGCAGGCGGCGGCTGGATCTTCAGCAACGAAGCCACACGACAACACTACAAAGGATCGATCACCCTCCCTCATATCCGTTCCCCACTGCTAGCGGAAGCCTCTGCCCTGCTTCACGCCCTCCTTGACGCCCAATCAATGGGTATACCAAACCTCTCTGTCGCTTCAGATTGCAAACAATTGATCGAAGCCATTAATTCGGAGAATCCTCCAAAGGAACTCCACGGGATAATCTTTGATATCCTGAACTTATCTCTCTCTTTTAATCGCGTAGTTTTCTCTTTCGTTTCTCGTGGTTGTAATAGGGAAGCCGATGCGATTGCAAAGCTTGCCCTCCAAAACACTGTACCAGTTCCGGTTTAACCGGCTCCTTATTTAATTAAGTATCGGTTTGCACAAAAAAAAAAAAAGACTTTGGGGCGGTAGCGGTAGATAATTTGGTAGTAAAAATAAAATTTTGGAAATCTTAAAATTGTAGGCTTAAATGCTTTCTCTACAGCTAAAAAAATGAAATAAGGAAATATTTTGGCTGTGGAAAAATTAAGGAAAGCCAAAGCTTCTAAAGGTTGATTGGATCCATTTTAAACTTGAGTAATTTCTATATTTTTTAATGTTTCAAAAATTACAAGTATCTAAAAAGCAAAGTAAACAATTGTTTTCAGTAACATCAGTAAGTTTTTACTTAAAAGTTGGGTGTGCATTTTTAGTAATAAAATTTTCCGACCAGTTAGTTAGATAAATGGAAGAGTCATAAGAGATGATAAAATATTTCAAGTCAATTATAATTATCCAATATTATACCTCAAGACTTAAGTTAACCAAAAAATGGAGTGAAAAATAACTAATTGAGACACTTATACTATTTTATGAATGATGAATTCATCTACTTTTAATGGAATAAAATTATAACTAAAATTTAAAGAAAAAACTATATATAAATATATATAGGGCCTATATATATATATCGCTTACTATATAAACACCAAAAACACTTTAAAAGAATTTTTTTTTGTAACTCCTTTCTTAGTCATTAATCAGTAAATTACTGTTTCAAATCTATTAGTAAAACTTAGACCATCTCCAATGGTTTTTCCTATTTTTTTCCCTATAATAGAGATGAGTTTTTCTCTAATGGTTTTCCCTATTTTTCATCTAAAAAAGAATATTCCAAATAGATACTATTTTTTATTTTACAATTAACACCTTTTATTTATAAAAATTGTAAACTAGCCCATTTTATTTTAAATTTAATAACATTTTTATAAAATTATTATTTTTAATTAAATTAATCATTTATTATTATAAAGAGCATCACATCATACAAAAATTATAAAATATACTAGATTATTAACCATCGGCATTACTGTATTTTCCCCATATTATTAAGTTATTAGTATTTGTTGTATTAAAATAATTATTATGGAATGAATAGTTAGCTCCAAGGACATTCGCAATTTCATATCGGATGACACCTTTTTTGTTAAAAATAAATTTTATTATTTATAGAAATTATCTTTTGCAAATGGTAGTCTCAATATTTTAGAATAAATATTTATACTTAAATTTAGATTATTAGTTCTTAAAAATATTTATTTTATCTATTTTGGTCATAAATAAAAGAAGCTAAAGATTAAGAGGACTACTTTACAAATAAAATAGTTCAATTCTATTTATAGAGGAAAAAATAAAGTTCCTCTATATATAGAGAAAAAAATAGCAATCTCTATTAGAGAGGTAAAAATATAGATGGATTTGAGCAAAACTTACTCTATAATAGAGTTTACAGGCAAAAATAGAAAACCATTGGAGATACTCCTAGCAACCAGGACGACCACTATAACATGTGCAAAAATGCCAGCCTTGAAATTTCCCAAACATTTCGCTACAATTGCAACGCTTAGCTTTAAACAGTTTAGGTAGTTTCATATCGTTTAGGCACGTCTTGGTTCCGTCAGCACCACATTTTCCTCGGTACCTTTGTCCAACTTGACACCCTGTTGGTTTCCCTTGTCCTATTTTTA
The DNA here is from genome assembly GCA_023657505.1 of Camelina hispida. Taxonomy (NCBI): domain Eukaryota; kingdom Viridiplantae; phylum Streptophyta; class Magnoliopsida; order Brassicales; family Brassicaceae; genus Camelina; species Camelina hispida. The sequence goes on along the minus strand of CP094633.1, from coordinate 23,813,589 downwards.
GTAAACAACACAAATAAAGTTTAAATTTAAAAATGTATTTTCTTTAACATTTTTAACAGAAATAATCAATAGCAAATAAAAATTAAATAAAAATAATATCTTACCTTTAACATGGTTTACAACAATGAACATAAAAACACATAAGACTATAAATGAAGTAATAGATTTCATGATTCGAAAAACTAACAAAAAACGTAACGTTATTTTACTTGCATTATGTTTTTATCTTTAATCTTGTTGTTGTTATATATATATTGTCCTTTATATACACTTACAATAAATATACTCAACACACACTAAAAATAGATTTTTACTAAACGAGATAAAAAAAAACTAAAAGCAAATGTGGCCGGGCTAAGTCAAAAGATCGATCGCTTTATTTTTAGAGAATATTTTCTTCCTTGTGGAGTTATCTCAGGACCCTTGACCGAAAAGATAAGTGCACTTTGGTGACATAAGTGGTGAAATCAATTCTTTTAAACCTCTCCGCCTGTCCATGAAACCGGGGTGTCACAATTCACCCCCAATAACAGATCACAACGTCATTGTTACGCACCAAGACCATCACTCCCAATGGTGTGAGCCTTCTCGACTCCACACTTATCTGGGTTCGGCTCTAATACCACTTGTAACGTCCCGACCGACACCTCTTAGTGGACCTAATGTCCACTTCCAGTCCATGGGGCCACCTTCCTTAATGGGCCTCACGTCCTCTCACTAGGCCGGTGAGCCCATCCATATCTGACGGCCAGTTTGCTACGTCTGGAAGGCTTTAAAGACTTGTTACCGTCCCTACAAATCACCACAAGATCTTTCCCTGTGTTTTGTCCTCACTCGCACAGTTCCGATAAACACTTTCCGGAAGGTCACCCATCCTGAGACTACTCCAGCTCAAGTACGCTTAACTCTGGAGTTCTCTCTGGACCCTTGACCAAAAAGAAAAGGGCACTTTGGTGACATAGGTGGCCAAATCAACCAGAGACGAACCAACCCTGCAACCTTTAAACTCGATGGTGTTGAACTGAAAACTGGAATTTGGTTCACGGGCGTTACAATCTTACCCCTTTAACAATCTATTCGTCCTTGAACTGAAACATCGTTGATCCATAAGACACATCTCACCACCATCGTAATGGTTCAGTTAATAACCCTGATCATCGGGTCCACACAATCTCGAGAATGAACCATCATCAACCTCCGAGGTCTACATCCAGTCATTATGCTTATACTCATTTCCTAGACAATATTTGGTCCCAACTCATCTAGTCTCAGGTCAACACCTTCGAGCTATACCACTCTCACTCTCAGACCACCGTCATCAAGTCATACCGTCTCACTCACAGATTGCAATCCTTGAAATCTCGGTATCAGATGAACTATTCATCCCCTAAGGAGAATTAATCATCTCCATAGGAGAACCACCATCTCCTCTAGCACCCTCAGGGCTAAAGACTCTCGAGCTATCGGTATACAGGGGAATCACCATCCCCTCAGGAGAACTAATCATTTCCTCAAGAGTTGTTCATGATCCACCATCCTAAGAGCAAACATGTCTTAACGTTTATAAGCATCTCCTAACCAGAACTACATCCTCTAGTTCACGTAAAACATTGCAATGTCCTACTAACCACCATATTCCCTCATTGGATTATTAACACAACCATGACCACTTTTTATGTCAACCTCTAAACATCCCAACCACTCTGGATGTTTACCAATGTCTCCTCTGAAAATAGACAAGTTCTAATTATTCATAGAACATTTTATTTTCAGAACTACATATTCTCATGACACACTAGTCAACATTCCTCTCCAACAGCCTTGTCAGTAATTCTGCAATACGGTCATCTTGGGCCTGAGCAAAACCTGTTGGCCAACCGGCAAATTCAATACCGACTCCCACACCAGCCACACCCTCAGACCCCCTCCTGACACGCTTGCAAATTCCTGAATTGCTATCCCGTGACACTCAAAGCCATCCCAAAGAATTAAGTCCCCAACTTAGTGATAACTCTCTAATTTACATGTTTTAGACACCTTTTTGTCCATATTTTGCATTATTTATACCTCAACCTTAGCATTTTTAAATCATTTAGGCCATTTAGGGTGTTGCATTCTTGCATTTGTGCATTTTGGATGAAAACAGGTACTTTAGAGTCTAAAATGGGGGAAAACAAGGTTAAATCCGAGCATGTACCCGAAGAAGCTATTGAGCAGGAAGAACAGTCCGAACCTCAACCCGATCGAAGGAGATCCAAGAGCAGGAAGAACAACCCGAAGACCTACCCGAGGAACAACCCGACCTTATCCTCGTGCACCGCATCGAGCAGGCCCTCGGGCAGTACTGGGCAACTAGGTTAAAAGGGTTTCCATATATAAACCCCCCTCTTCTTCCTCTCGCCCTAGCAAGCCGCAGACACTCAGAACAGAGAGCGAGAGCTTCTGAGAGAAATCTTGAGCGACTCAAACACCTTTTCCACTTTTTAGTATTTGTTTTACATTTCTTTTGTTATTCTTTTAGATTTCGACTCTGTACTCTTCTACTTCTATCTTATTTTCAATACAATGCAATTTTTGTTTTGTGTGCAATGAGATATGAGTAGTGAAACAAAGTTTCTAGGGATGGGATAGACAAATATGTGTTCTTGATCGGTTAGGATGTCTTAGATTGATTGTTTATGTTAAATAAATTCCTTTCTAGATTGGTGTTCTTAATGCTATTTTCAGACCGAGAGGTTGAGATTAGATCTAGGATGTTTTGCCATCGAGAGATGTATTCGAAATGCTTGAATCAATCAATGCTAGAAATTTACTCACTTAGCCTAAGAGATTAGATGTGTAAGGAGTTTATTGACAATAATGAATCGGTTTGTATTGCCTGCTTGGTCATGTTTCGCCAACGAGAGTTGGGTAGGGGAGTGATCAAGGTTGATAGTTTCTATCACGAGAGTGTTTTAACAAGATTTTAGAGATTCATTGTCTAGGGAATATTTGCTTGAGGCATGTAGTACATTCCATACTGGTCATGAACACTTAGGAGTCGATTACCCCATCCTTAGGAGCTTTCTTATCTTTATTGTTTAACTTTATTCTATAACTCGATCTCTTACCCGAACTTGTACTCGATCACCAGCTTCGTGTATACCTTCAAGCTGTTCATCCTTTGCTTCGTGACCCGATCTCTCCACCCGATCCTGTACTCGAATGCTTGCATCGAGTGCTTAGGTCGTGTGGTTCTTGTTTATTTATTTTCTTTTAATTATTTTCGGATTGTTATATCAAACCCCAATTTTGCTTGGCTTGACTTGCTTGCTTCTGAACATATCTTATCTGCTAGCATAACAACCATTTTGATTGATAACCCTTTGTACTACAACTGCATAGGGATCGATACCCTGGGTGAAAATCCTGTTATCAATTTGGCACCGTTGCCATTTGGTTGAATTTAATTTGCTACGTTTAAGATTTCAGCACTTGCTAGGGCAAGTTCTATTCTATACTTTGGTTCGGAACTGACTTGTTTATTTTTGTGTTTGTTTGTTTTGCATTTAAGGTACAACCCGAGCACCCACCCGACCCGTCACTTGATCACCTAGATTGGGTAGACCTTTGTGTACTCACTCGGTTAATTGATTGTGCATGCAAACACGATCCAAGGGTAGCGAACACTTGAGTCCTTTCATCGACAACATTGACATACCAAGGATACTCCGTCAACAACAAGTCCAGCAACCACAACAAACTACAATTGAGGAGGTCATGAATAATCAGAATGGTCCACCAGCTCCTCAAGAGAGGACCAACATAGGAGCAGGAGATGCTCCATCTACTCACACTCAAAGACATGACATTGTGCCACTTGCTGTTGAAAACAACAACTTTGAGATCAAGAGTAGTCTCATCCAGATGATACAAAGCAAAAAATTTCATGGACTGCCAATGGAGGACCCATTAGATCATTTGGATGAGTTCGATAGGCTCTGTAACCTAAGAAAGATAAATGGAGTTAGTGAAGATGGATTCAAACTCCGACTTTTTCCATTTTCTTTGGGAGACAAAGCACACATCTGGGACAAATCACTCCCCAAGGAGTCCATCACCACTTGGGAAGTATGCAAAAAGGCATTTCTAGCCAAATTTTACTCCAACTCCAGAACCGCAAGGCTGCGAAATGACATCTCCAGCTTTGTTCAGAAAAGCAATGAGACGTTCAGTGAAGCTTGGGAACGTTTCAAGGGATACACAAGCAGATACCCTCACCATGGATTCAGTAATGCATCATTGCTAAGTACACTCTACCGAGGAGTAGTCCCTAAGATAAGGATGTTGCTGGACACCGCTAGTAATAGTAATTTCCTCAACAAGGATGTTGATGAAGGTTGGGATCTAGTGGAGAACTTAGCCCAATCTGATGGGCATTACAATGAAGAGTATGATCGCACAATACGCTCTTCAGGAGAGGATGATGCCAAGTACAAGAGAGACATGAAAGCCCTCAATGACAAATTGGATAAGCTCCTCAGCCAGCAGCAGCATGTCCATGCCATCTCAGAAGAAGACCAGTTTCAGCAACAAGATGGGGAGAGTGCTCAGCTAGAGGATGTGAACTACATCAACGACCAAGGCGGTTACAATAAAGGGTACAACAACTACATCCCAAATCACCAGAGTAACCGCCCAATAACCTCACACACTTCCTCATCCCTCGATTTTCTCTCAATGATGCACCAAGTCCTGTCATCTCAGAAGACCGATGCCGTACAGATAAATACAAGATTCGATGATCTCGCCAACCGCTTATCTGCCAATTATCAGAAACTATACATCAAGTTTGATGCTTTGAGCTCTCGAATTCAGATGCTTACAGATAAATTCGCTTCAACTTTAAAAAGTCAGGAGTCTGCGCTCGCCATAGCCCTACGGAGTGGACGCCACTTACCACCTGTGAGGCACCACCAAACATCACTGCGGACAGCAATGACTTAGATGGGGAGGATCTCCGTGAGCCACCCACTCCTGCTCATCCACCAAACCATTCCACAGAGCAACCCGACCCTGTACCCGATCACACCACCCAGATAGATGATCGGGTAGACATTCTAGTTAGTCCACTACATACAGACAAACCAGGAAGAGAGAAATGGAAAGAGAGGCGATTCATCCCTCCACCTTACAAGCCACCGTTGCCATTTCCTAGACGGTTTCGCAAAGAACTTCTTGAGAAATACAAGGCATTGTTCGAGAAACAGATGAAGGAGCTCGAGCTTCGCATGCCTCTAATGGATGCCTTCACCCTCATACCCCCTTACCAGAAATTCCTGAAAGATGCGCTGATAGAGCGGATCAAACAAGTTCAAGGAATGGTCATACTCAATCATGAATGTAGTGTTATCATCCAGAGAACTACTGCATCTAAGAAACTGAGCGACCCAGGATCGTTCACGTTACCTTGCTCGATCGGACCTTTGACGTTTGGAAGATGTCTCTGTGACTTGGGGGCATAAATCATCTTAATGCCTTTAACTGTAGCCAAACGTCTTGGATTTGAGAAATTCAAGCCCACCGACATCCAACTAGTTATGGCGGATCGAACTACAAGGTTGCCGAGGGGAGTATTGGAAGACTTGCCGGTCAAGATAGGGTAAGTAGACGTACCAACCGACTTCATGGTCTTGGAGATGGATGTAGAACCAAGGGATCCGCTAATCTTAGGTAGACCATTTTTAGCCACCACAGGAGCAATGATAAATGTGAGGAACGGGAAGATCGATCTGAATCTGGGGGAAGACCTTACCATGCAGTTTGACATTTGGGAAACTATGAAAAAGCCCACAATTGCGGGGCAAACTTTCTGGATAGAGGAGTTGGAAAAATTACGTGAGGAGGCGTTTGAGGAGATAACACTCGGGGATAGCCTACAGACAGCTCTAACAAAAGATGGTGAGGAGGGATTCGTACACCAAGAAACAGAGCTCTATAAAGAATTGCTTGACACTTATCGAGCAATCATCGAGCCGGAGTTAAGTGAGGACATGAGGGAGGATGAGAAGGAGAGAATGATGCTCGACAACCGAAGCTTGAACAAGTCAGTTGTCACCTCCTGCGTCATGTCATGTAGCTACTCAACACCAGACCACCCGATCACCAGCCCGATAACTAACACGACCATCCCACCGAGCAGGATGATCGAGCACCACTCCGAGTCGCAACTCCAAACCACTGATGATTGGTCCGAGTTAAAGGCGCCTAAAGTAAAACTCAAACCTCTTCCGTCCGGGCTAAAGTACACCTTCTTGGGACCTAATTCAACCTATCCAGTTATCGTCAATTCTAGCTTGTCCAAAAAAGAGCTGAAATTGCTTTGCACTCAGTTAAGAAATTATAGAGGAGCAATAGGCTACACTCTAGAAGACATCAAGGGTATATCCCCTGATCTCTGCACCCATTGGATAAACCTAAAGGACGAATCGTATTCTTGTGTAGAACCTCAGCGTCGGCTGAATCCGAACCTGAAAGAAGTGGTGAAAAAGGAAATCCTGAAGTTGCTCGATGCTAGAGTTATCTACCCCATCTCTGATAGTACTTAGGTATCCCCGGTGCACTGCGTTCCGAAGAAAGGTGGAATCACCGTTGTCAAAAACGAGAAAGTTGAGCTAATTCCCACAAGGACAATAACCGGTCATCGAATGTGTATTGACTATAGGAAGCTTAATGCGGCCTCTAGGAAAGATCACTTTCCCCTGCCTTTCATCGACCAGATGCTGGAAAGGCTCGATTACCATCCCTACTACTGTTTCCTTGACGGGTACAGTGGATTTTTCCAAATCCCTATAAACCCTGCCGACCAGGAGAAAACGACATTCACCTGCCCTTATGGTACTTTTACCTATAAGAGGATGCCCTTCGGTTTGTGCAACGCTCCCGCAACTTTTCAAAGATGCATGACTTCTATCTTCTCGGATTTAATAGAAGAGATGGTGGAGATTTTCATGGATGGCTTCTCGGTTTATGGAGCCTCTTCCTCATCCTGTCTTCCAATCCTCTGCAAGGTACTCAAAAGGTGTGAAGAGACCAACCTAGTGTTAAATTGGGAAAAGTGCCACTTTATGGTTCAGGAGGAGATAGTTGAAAGACCCCGACCCGGACGTCCCAGCGTCCGCGGTCACGGCTTCCATTCGGCCCTATCCCTGGCCGAATATCCTCTAACTCTTCCACTTAGCTTTGGCTCACGACCTTGCTTTGTGGACCTTTATACGCAGCGGAATATCATTTTAACCTTAACCCATCCCATTATGCTTAACCATACAACCAACCAACCCCACAGGCCTGCACAGATTAGGGATAGGGACTTATAGTCCCTTTGGTTCACGGCAATCGGTTGCGCTGTCGGCTTCCCGTTCCACTCGTGTCCGAAGCTTGTTACCCAATTGTCGAACCATCGCTCGTCTCATCGTACCGTCGATAGAGAGGTAGCATGCGCATCAGTTCGGACGATGTACCGTAGTAATCGCCGAGCCGCACTCTCTTTTCTTCTTAGGCGTTGATGGACGAATGAATGGACGATGGTGGTCCTCTAGAAATGAAAGCAACGCCCTCTATTCATAGGGTCCTGGCCGAAGTCTAGGTCCCAAAAGGTACCTGTCCGACGAGACGCTTCGATCGTGTACGTTTGGCCGTGCCTGTCCGGCCGTGCCTGTTCGGCCATGATATGCTCAAATTTACCCTAGAGCTACTCTCTCAAATTAAGAGATCAGTTGTAGTATTTAGGGATCGAATCCACAGGAACTCTAGATTCACACAATAGACTTATTATTCTTTTAATTATGCTAAACAGAAATATTAATTTAAATAGCAAAATAAAACAGAAATAAAAGAGATGTAAAATTCAGAAGGAATAAACGCTAGGCCTAGGGAAATTCTCAGGAAATCATGGAAAATCAGATCAATTAATTAAGTAACCAGGATTCAACAATTAAGCACCGTTCTTGAACTCTAAACACAATTATAAAATAAATCAGTTCTCACTGCAAATATTATCTAAATTTAAAACTAGAAAATCCAAATCTCTTTGCAAAATTCTAGGTAATAAATCAGCTTTAAAATCAGGTTAGATAAGTTCACAAAATCACTAATTCAAATTTCTTTGCAAAAAGTAATTTTGCTCACCAAAGATTTTATCAGGAAAATCAATTATATTCTCATATCAATTAATAATCCTAAGATCTAAATCCAGATGTCTAATCAAAGATCTAGCATTAAGAACAACCTATGATGAAGAACAAGAAAGATAATGAATCCTAAATTAACAGATCTAACAATCCATGAAATCCCTAATGAGAAACCCTAAACCTAACAAGCAGATCTACTCAGACATAATTGCAAGAACACAAATCATGAATAAAATAGATTGCATTAAGAAAGAGATTAAAGAAGAAATAAAAGAGTTCGAATCTTCTCTGAAGGAGTCTTGATTCTTCTCTCCAAAAGCTCTCTAAAAATCTCACAGGGTTTTGCTCTCAAAAGTTACAGGGAAAAATAAAGCTTAGGTCTAAACAATAACCCTAAAAATCCTATTTATACTCCTAAAAACGTCCAGGGACTAATGATGCAAATATGGAAGACTTTGGGGCAGATTTGTAAATCTTCAAAACTTGTGGGAAAACTTCCAATTCTGACTTTGGCCTAGCATCGATCGATGCATATCAGTGTGTCGATCGATGCACTCTCTAAATTTCGTCTCCCAACTTTGTAACTCAGCCTCAATGCTTGATTATGCTCCAAATCTTCATATTTAGCTCCATTAAGCTCCCATCCATGATAATTCCTATAAAGACTCAAAAAGACTCTAAAAACACCAAAAGACTCTATAGATAAGACTTATATCATGGCTAAAAACACCTAAAAACCATGATATATCAACTCCCCCAGACTTAGCCTTTGCTTGCCCTCAAGCAAAACATAAACTTAGCCCTGTGAAAGAGGTTTGAAAACACAGGAACTCATTTTCTTTTTAAAGTAATGCCATGATCATCCAAACCTTAATCCATATGCTTAGCAGATAAATCCAAATCGAACCACCATGTACTTCTCCGTTGACTTTCATAGCATCCCAAATTCAAACCAAATTCCACTACTTCCTCCATTAAGCCTTCATTGGTGGGTCTCATCAATTTGATCAATATCAAGAACCTTCTAGACTCATTCCCGTACAATACCATAACAAGCAAGACATATCTTTTAAACACATGTTGTACTCTTTCTCTCCCCAGACTTATTCTTTTTAATCTTCCTTAGAGCTTTGCTTTGTTTTTTTTTTTTTCTTAATAAAAGTTGTAGGCGAATAATGGGGTCATCGGTAATTTACCTACCCTCGCTTCCAAGCTTTGTATGATCATTTGACTTAAGAGTAGAATAACGAGGTCACAGGTAATTTACCTACCTCTCTAAACTGATCAAAATCATCTCATCTTTTATTCTCTCTTTTTTTTAACAAAGCTCTCAGGAAAAATATTTTAAATTCAAATAAGGGAGAGGAGTACCAAATCTTTTCTTTTCTAAAATCTTACTTGTCAGGTATGAACAAGGAGTCAAGCTCTATGAAAATCAATCTCCTTGATGAGTTAAAAAGAAAAGTACAGAAATTACCTCAAGCTTTTATGGATTCTGTTGGAAATTTGGATGTTTCTGGTTCACTGGTCAGCCATTGGATTTTTCATTAGTCGGATTTGTGGATTGAATCTGCAGCATTAATCAACCAAGGCAGTACACTAAAAAGAAAAATCATAGTTCCCAACAAAATTTTGACTCAATAAAACCATTTTTTTTTTTTTTTTTCGACTGACTCTCAAAAACAAAAACGTAGTTAGTAACTGCCTCCCCCAGACTTAAACAACACTGTCCCCAGTGCTATCAAGTAAGAGATTGGCGAATAAAATAAAAATTAAATGAAAATCAAAAGAAAATGAAAAAGAAAAACCTACCAGTGGGTTGCCTCCCACTAAGCGCTTGTTTTCAGTCATTAGCTTGACTGTGTCGGATCTCAGGCATCCGGTGGATCGGAACATGGCAGTGAATGCTTCTGAGAGGATGTCCTCTTTCTCCAAGGGGGTGTGTATGCAGCAGATGAATGAGGTCTACAAGTTTCATGAGGAACAGGACCAGGGCGGGACTGAGGTATGGGTGGCTTTCTTTTAAGTCCTGCAAAATCATCAACAGAAGAAACAAGCGCTCTACGATAATCTCGTGGCTTGGTTAACTGGACAACAGTTTTTGTACCTTTCAAATTCTTATTGATGAATGGAGAAGGTTTGGAAGAAGGAGATGCATACCTTGGCCTTACCTGTGGGTTCTGGACTGTGGAATGATGAGATTTCAGCTTTACAACTGGTCTAGCACTTGCAGCTAAGGATCCAACGCGAGAATCTTCAGTTTTGGACAAGTCTGAGCCGTCTCTGGAAGGTGTGTCGATCGATGCAACAGCTGAATCGATCGATGCTTGGCCCGCAACTCGTGTTTCTTGAACGTTTCTGCAGCTTTCCTCTGAAATCCGTGTTTCCAGCACAAAAACATCATCTACCAGCGACTTGTCATGCATCAGATCCTCATCATGGTCTCTAGTACTGATTAGATGATCTCCACTCCAATCTTCAAGCTTAGCAGTTTGCTTGCTCACTTCCTCAACAATCTCCAACTCTTGGACATACCCAGCAGAAATGTCTTCATGAAACTTTATGAGTGGATCATCATCAGAAGCAATCTCCACAGAAAATGTCTGACCATCAATGGTGGGAGCTCTTCTCAGCTTGTCCATCTCAAAGTTCATGACCAAATCTTCTACATTCAGAGCTATGTGCCCCTTCTTCACATCAATGATGGCACCAGCTGTAGCCAAGAAAGATCTTCCTAAGATGAGAGGATCACTTGGCTCTTTGTCATATTTCAGCACCACAAAGTCAGTGGGAATCATGCAATCTCCAATCTTGATTGGAATATCTTCTAAGACACCTTCAGGAATCCTTCTGGAACGATCAGCTAGGATAAGAGATATCTTAGTCGGCTTGAAATCTGTCATCCCAAGTCTCACAGCAACAGAATGTGGCATCAGGTTAATACTAGAACCAAGATCACAAAGAGAATGAGGAAACCTTTCTGCAGATATAGAGCAATCAAGTACAAAGCTTCCAGGATCTGGTAACTTCTCTGCAATCCTACTCTGAATCACTGCACTTACTTCCTTAGAGACAACCACATCCTTCTTCTTATCCTTCTTGCTCTTTGGAGGCTGGTTCAACAGAATTGAGCTGACATCCTTTGTAAGCAGTGCTCCTTCCTCAGGACTCAAACCATTGGTGACCATTCTCTTCACATATCTCTTAATACTAGGAGAAAACTTGACAGCATCAATCAAAGGCATCTCTATCATTACCTTGTCCATCATAGCTTTGCATCTAGCTTCTTCAATCTCCTGCTTAGACCTCCTACGCTTAGGAAAAGGAACCTTAGGCTTGTAGGCTTGCTCTGAATCGGATGGTTGAACTGGAACAGAAACCGTAGCTGTCTGTGGGGGGTGTCGATCGATGCTGACATTGCGTCGATCGACGCTTGGTGATGATTGCATCGATCGATGCTCTTGTGTAGTGTCGATCGATGCTGGATCAACTGACGGATCTTCGTCTCCCTCCTTCACCAAAATCGCATTGCAAGCATGCCTTGGATCCATCTCTGTTCTTCTAGAAAGAAGTTCCTCTTGTCTTTTAACAGACCCAGCAGTCTGAATCACTTGACTCTCTAGCTTCTTGACATGAGTGTTTAGAGCTTCAAATTTCCCAGTCAGCTCAGTGTAAACAGAATCAATCTTTCCATTGAAGTCTACTGTTAACTTCTGTTGACCTTCCAAAATCTGTCCAAGCATTGATTCCATCTTGCTCTCTGAACTGGGTGGAGGGAGGGGTTGGTAAGAAGAAGAACCATAGTTCCTTGTGAAGTTGCTGTTTGGATTTCCTGTGAAGGAATTCTTCTGACCAAATCTCTGATTTTGATAGCCAGCTCCATACACATAGTTGACATCTGCTTCTGTATTCTCTGGTTGTGGCTCAAAAATCTCAACATTTTCAGCAAAATGGACAGACTTCTTTCCCACAAGAAGATTGTGCACTGAATCCAGTTTAGCATTCACTGCAGCAAACTGATTTGAACCATTGCCTTCATGTACTCTTTTCCGCTCTAAGTCTGCATTCTTGGTGCTGTTGCTTGATGCTAACCTTTCAATCAACTGTTCAGCCTCATCTGGGTACCTTGTCTTGAAGTTCCCATCGCTAGCAGCATCCAAAGCCATCTGATACCTCCAGTCAATCCCGCTGAAGAAGATACTAATCAGCTGTACCTCTGAAAACCCATGATGCGGACAATCTCTCTGGTATGCTTTAAATCTTACCCAAGCAGCTTTGTAAGATTCAGTAGGACCTTGTCTAAAGGTAGAAAGCTTGATCCTCAGCTCATCAGACATAGCATCATCATAAAAGTGATTCAAGAATGCCACCTTGATGTCATGCCAGGTTGTCAGAGATCCTGGTTTCAGCTGCCTTAGCCAATGAGAAGCTTCCCCAGCTAGAGAGTAGGGGAAAAGCTTGCAGTAGAGATAGTCTTCTGTGACTCCATTAGCCTTGATGCTAGTGACAATGTCCTCAAAGTGCTCTATGTGATCTAGAGGCTTCTCATTTGGCAGATTCTGGAATGGCCTTTGTCCAACAAGAGCGAAGTAGGCAGGCTTCAGCTCAAAGTCATTCCTTGGGAATGGAGGAGGGACAATTGCGGAGCGGTTCTCATAGAATAAATCTGGTCTGTTGAAGTCCGCAAGAGTCTTGACAAGCTCTCCATTGTTGTCCCGTCTTGGCTGAAGGTTCTGTTCTCCGTTCGCACCAGCCCCAACTATGCGTCGATCGATGCCTTCTTGGTTGCGTCGATCGATGCCTTCGTTGCGTCGATCGATGCCTTCGTTGCGTCGATCGACGCCATCTGCATTCTCATCAACGACAGCAGGTTCTTCCTCAATAACCTGTCCTTCAGCATTCAGTTTCTGGCCTTGCTCATTGCGCACATGACCCTCTTGATCTCTCAAAACTCCAGCCGCATCTGGTCTCAATATGATTGGGTTGACCATCTTTGTTGATTTGGCTGCTTTGGTGTTCTCACGCTCTAGTTGTCCTAACTCTTGGTTGGTAAGCTTAACAACTGGACCAGTAGGATTTTTCCTGGTGCTAGGCTTAGGCATGTACCTGAAACACACAAGAGAAAATAAACAAAAGCGTGTAAGTAAAACGGAAAAAGAAAAATTTAGACAAAATCAAAGACTTTAATCTAATGGTGAATCAAAAGAGTCCCCGGCAACGGCGCCAAAATTTGATATGCTCAAATTTACCCTAGAGCTACTCTCTCAAATTAAGAGATCAGTTGTAGTATTTAGGGATCGAATCCACAGGAACTCTAGATTCACACAATAGACTTATTATTCTTTTAATTATGCTAAACAGAAATATTAATTTAAATAGCAAAATAAAACAGAAATAAAAGAGATGTAAAATTCAGAAGGAATAAACGCTAGGCCTAGGGAAATTCTCAGGAAATCATGGAAAATCAGATCAATTAATTAAGTAACCAGGATTCAACAATTAAGCACCGTTCTTGAACTCTAAACACAATTATAAAATAAATCAGTTCTCACTGCAAATATTATCTAAATTTAAAACCAGAAAATCCAAATCTCTTTGCAAAATTCTAGGTAATAAATCAGCTTTAAAATCAGGTTAGATAAGTTCACAAAATCACTAATTCAAATTTCTTTGCAAAAAGTAATTTTGCTCACCAAAGATTTTATCAGGAAAATCAATTATATTCTCATATCAATTAATAATCCTAAGATCTAAATCCAGATGTCTAATCAAAGATCTAGCATTAAGAACAACCTATGATGAAGAACAAGAAAGATAATGAATCCTAAATTAACAGATCTAACAATCCATGAAATCCCTAATGAGAAACCCTAAACCTAACAAGCAGATCTACTCAGACATAATTGCAAGAACACAAATCATGAATAAAATAGATTGCATTAAGAAAGAGATTAAAGAAGAAATAAAAGAGTTCTGAATCTTCTCTGAAGGAGTCTTGATTCTTCTCTCCAAAAGCTCTCTAAAAATCTCACAGGGTTTTGCTCTCAAAAGTTACAGGGAAAAATAAAGCTTAGGTCTAAACAATAACCCTAAAAATCCTATTTATACTCCTAAAAACGTCCAGGGACTAATGATGCAAATATGGAAGACTTTGGGGCAGATTTGTAAATCTTCAAAACTTGTGGGAAAACTTCCAATTCTGACTTTGGCCTAGCATCGATCGATGCATATCAGTGTGTCGATCGATGCACTCTCTAAATTTCGTCTCCCAACTTTGTAACTCAGCCTCAATGCTTGATTATGCTCCAAATCTTCATATTTAGCTCCATTAAGCTCCCATCCATGATAATTCCTATAAAGACTCAAAAAGACTCTAAAAACACCAAAAGACTCTATAGATAAGACTTATATCATGGCTAAAAACACCTAAAAACCATGATATATCAGGCCATGACCGATTGTTCGTGTCGGTTCGGTCATACCTCTTTGGTCATGCCTGTTCGGTCATGATGCCTGTTCGGTCACGCCTGTCCGGTCGTGCCTGTTCGGTCACGACTGTTCGTCCATACCCGTTTGTCATTGCGTCACATGACCGAGCTCCGAGCTCCCAGCTGACTCTTTCATTGTCCACTACCGTCCAGCTGGCCGAGCTCGGTCGAGCTTCTTGGCAGCTAGTCGAGCTGACTCTAGCTGTCCGAGAGCTGTCCGCAGCTGGCCGTAGCTGACTTAACTTGTTCATCAAGCTCGCGGAGCTCGTTAAGCTCATATTTCAGCTAGTTGAGCTAGTATCTTAGCTACTCAAGCTCATTTAGCTATATATTCCCTTAAAACAAGTTGCCCCTCTTTAGGATCGCGGGACGCGGGCGTTACAAGTCACGCGAGCTCGTTCGGTGAGTGTAGAACTTCCCGACCTTCTGGTCGATGTTTCCCGACCATTTGGTCGCTGTTTCCCGACTGTGGTCCTTCCCGGACGCGGTCACAATTGTCGACCTTCTGGTCGATGTTTCCCGACCTACTGGCCGATGTTTCCTGACCTTCTAGCCAATGTTTCCCGACCTTCTGGCTAATGTTTCCTGACCTTCTGACCGATGTTTCCCGACCTTCTGGCCGATGTTTCCCGACCTTCTGTCCGATGTTTCCCGACCTTCTGGCCGTTGTTTCCCCATCTTCTGGCCGATGTTTCCCGACCTTCTGGCCGATGTTTCCCGACCTTCTGGCCGATGTTTACCGACCTTCTGGCCGATATGCTATGTGTTCGACGTTTTGAACCATCGTTCAATTCACTGGTGCATCTTGGCGAACACATTCCCGTTCCCAAGCATGCTGCCGATCTTAGCAGAGAATTCCATTCCGTCCGAACACATAGCACAATTTCATACGTCCTCCGAGGATCGCGCATGCTCCGATACCAACTTGAAAGACCCCGATCCGGAGGTCCCAGCGTCCGCGGTCACGGCTTCCATTTGGCCCTATTCCCGGCCGAATATCCTTTAACTCGTCCACTCAGCTTTGGCTCGCGGCCTTGCTTTATGGACCTTTATACGCAGTGGAATAACATATTAACCTTGACCATCCCTTGGTGCTTAGCCATACAACCATCCAACCCCATAGGCTTTGCACAGATTAGGGATGGGGACTTATAGTCCCTTCGGTTCACGGCGATCGGTTGCGCTGTCGGCTTCCTGTACCACTCGTGTCCGAAGCTAGGTACCGAACGTACCGTCCGTTGACCTATCGGTCATACCTTGGTTCCTCGGTCGACTCGTCAGTCTTGGTATCAGAGCCAGGTCCGATCGAACAATCCTACCCCATAATCGAATTGCCGATCGACCACTGACCGGGCCGATACGTCCGACTGACTTGTCGACCACCCGACCGATCAATCTAACCTACGGCTCGTATCGTCGATCCTTTGATCGCCTGATCCGACTAGCGATTGGATTACCGATCAACCCTCAATCGATCCGTCCATTGACGCGGATCGTCGATGACCTTTCGATCGGTCCGACTTTATGGCCAAACCGCCGCTTATCCTTCGATCAGTTCGGCCCGATTGCCGAACCGTCGCTCGTCTCATCATACCGTTGATAGAGAGGTAGCATGCGCATCAGTTTGGTCGAGCATCGATGTACTCGCCGAGCCGCACCCCCTTTTCTACTTCAGCGTTGATGGACGATGGCTGGACGATGGTGGTGTCCTGGAATGAACGCAACGCCCTCTATTGATAGGGTTCTGGCCGAAGTCTAGGTCCCAAAAGTTACCTGTCCGACGAGACCCTTCAATCGCTACTTTTCGATCGTGTATGTTCGGTCGTGCCTGTTCGGTCATGACCGATCGTCCGTGTCGGTTTGGTCATGCCTGTTCGGGCCATGACCGATCGTCCGTGTCGGTTTGGTCATGCCTGTTCGATCGTGCCTATTCGGTCGTGCCTGTTCGGTCACACCCATTTGTCATGCCTTTTCGGTCGTGCCTGTTCGGTTACACCTGTTCGTCACATGTCGGTTTGTTCGTGCCTCTTCGGTCATGCCTGTTCGGTCGTGACGCATGTTCGGTCACGCCTGTCCGGTCGTGCCTGTTCGTTCACGACTGTTCGTCCATGCCTGTTCGTCACCGCGTCCCATGACCGAGCTGGCCGAGCTCGGTCGAGCTTCCTGGCAGCTGGTCGAGCTGACGCTAGCTGTCCGAGAGCTGTCCGCAGCTGACCGCAGCTGACTTAACTTGTTCATCGAGCTCGCAGAGCTCTTTAAGCTCATATTCCCTTAAAACAAGTTGCCCCTCTTTAGGATCGCGGGACGCGGACGTTACAATAGTCCTAGGCCACAAGATCTCATAAAATGGGATAGAGGTTAACAAAGCTAAGATAGAAGTGATGGTTCAACTGCAACCTCCTAAATCCGTTAAAGATGTTAGAAGCTTCCTGGGTCACACGGGGTTCTACGGGAGATTTATTAAAGACTTCTCTAAGATTGCGCGACCGTTAACGCGGCTCCTTTGCAAAGAAGCATAGTTTATTGTCGACAAGGATTATTTAGATGCTTTCAACAAGATAAAGGAAGCTTTGGTGAGTGCACCGATAGTTCAAGCACCTAATTGGGATCATCCTTTTGTGATTATATGTGACGCATCAGATTACGCTGTGGGGGCAGTACTAGGCCAAAGGATAGATAAAAAGCTCCATGTGATCTACCACGCCAGCAGAACCATGGACGATGCCCAGACGAGGTATGCGACAACTGAAAAGGAGCTCCTTGCTGTGGTCTTTGCGTTTGAGAAATTCTGGAGTTACTTGGTCGGATCTAAAGTTATTGTTTACACGGATCATGCCGCCCTAAGGTACATGCACTCAAAAAAGGACACCAAACCCAGGCTCCTCAGATGGATCCTCCTTCTGGAAGAGTTCAACATAGAGATTCTCGATAAGAAGGGAATTAAAAACGGGGTGGCAGACCATTTGTCTAGAATGAGAATTGAGGATCCACTTCGAATAGATGACTCAATGCCCGAAGAGAGACTGATGCACATCGACTTCTTGGAAGAAATGAGCCATACGATCGGACACACGATAGCTCAGTCGATCCCCGAGTCAACCGGGTCGATCGAGTTCATGGCAATCGGGTCGGCTAAGCTATCCTGGTACTCAGATTTCGTGAACTACATGGTGTGCGGGGAAATTCCTAAGGACTATGATGCCCACAGAAAGAATAAGTTCTTCAGGGACGTCAATAATTATTACTAGGATGAACCTTATTTATACAAAAAGGGACATATGGCTTGTTCAGACGATGTATAGCAGAGGAAGAAGTTCAAGGAGTACTCGAGCACTGTCATGGGTCCGCCTATGGGGGTCATTTTGCTACTTTCAAAACCGTCCAAAAGATACTTCAAGCTGGTCTTTGGTGGCCAACCATGTTCAAAGACGCACAATTCTTCATAACAAAATGTGACCCATGCCAGAAAATGGGTAACATCGGTAGGAGAAACGAAATGCCTCAACAGCCGATCTTAGAAGTCGAAGTTTTCGATGTTTGGGGAATAGATTTTCATAGGACCTTTCAACCCACCCTCGAATGGAAACATGTACATCCTGGTTGCCATCGACTATGTCTCAAAATGGGTCGAAGCAATCGCCAGCCCAACGAATGATCACAAGGTCGTAATGAAGATGTTCAAAAACATCATTTTCCCGAGATTTGGAATCCCTAGAGTAGTGATCAGTGATGGAGGAACCCACTTCATTAACAGAGTTTTCGATGGCTTGTTAAGAAAGCACGGAGTCAAGCATAAAGTCGCAACAGCTTACCACCCACAAACCAGCGGACAAGTGGAAGTAAATAATAAACAGATTAAGGCGATATTAGCCAGAATTGTGGGAATCACGAAAAAGGATTGGGCATTCAAGCTAAATGATGCGTTATGGGCTTACAGGACAGCTTACAAAACACCGATAGGGCGAACGCCTTTCCAGCTTCTTTATGGAAAAACTGTCACCTTCCGGTTGAAGTAGAGTATAAAGCGATCTGGGCGACCAAACTCCTGAATTTGGACATAAAAACTGCTCAAGAAAGGAAAGCAATGGATCTCCACGAGCTTGATGAAATATGGTTAGAGGCTTATGATAATTCGAGGATCTACAAGAAAGAACCAAAGCCTTTCATGACAAAAAGATCCAACACAAGGAATTAAGAGCTGGAGACAAAGTCCTTTTATGCAACTCGAAGCTTCGACTGTTCCCCGGGAAGCTCAAGTCGAGATGGTCAGGACCCTTCGAAATTAAAGAAGTTATGCCCTATGGAGCAGTGACTTTGCTCGGGAAGGATGGGACTGAGTTTACTGTAAACGGGCAGAAAGTGAAGAAATACATGGCAAATGAGAGCACAAAGGCGGGGTCATTTCTGTATCTCACCGATCCCGCACCAATCTAACAAGAGTCAAAAGTCAAGCTTAGCGACTATAAACAAGCTCATTTGGGAGGAAATCCAAACGACAGAGTTGTAAATATAACTTACATTTTTAAGTCTTTTCTCTCCTCAGTGTTTTCGAGCTACGCGATTGCATACTCAATGCACCCTCCGAACAGCTACACGGGTGACCATTCCGGACCTCTCCCACCATACCCGTCGTATTATCCGATGCCCTACCCGATGAGCTACGCGATGCCTTACCCGATCAACCCCTCGGATGCTGGTCCGAGCAAGTGGTCCGTGCACATAACCGAGCTCTCTAATGAGCGAATCCTGGCACCTGCTGAAGCCGGTGACGATCCTGGGTACACGGTTGCGAGCATGGAGGCTGCCACAACCTCCTTCTTCACCAACCCATGAGGTACCACTTTCATCCAAACCATTGTCTATACCATTGCATTATATTTTGTTACATTTTTTTTGTGATTCTCAGACTTCTTTTTCATACTTTTATTTACACAGTGGACTATGTAATTTAAGTTTTGGGGAGGGTCTGAGAATGTATATAACATTGTGTTTTATTTTCTTATTTTCTTATTTTCTTAAAACCTTGTGTCTTTTGAAAGCTTCCTCCACTTGCTTGAACATTGCTTCATCTCTATATTATTGGACTTAACCTGAACTTAAATTATCTTGCTTATGGAATTTGAATACTTGCTCATGGTAACTCTAAACTCGGGTTAACACTCCATTTTTTTTTCCAATCTTTTCGTTTAACCCGATTTTTTTTCCCTACCCTTGAACCCAAACCTTTCTTTCAAACCTTGTTGTGAATTGTTGAGTGAGGTCTTTTCATTGTGCTATAGGTTGTGAAACCTTGAGAGTATTGAGAACGACAAAGAACTGGCTCTTGTTTTAGCTAAGTTAGAATCATTTGGACTAGTTAATAGAATTTGTTGAAAGATAGGTGGTTAGCATGATTATCTGGGGTTGCGTTGAGAAATAAATAAAAATAAATTAAAGAAGAAAAGTCCCTAAGGTTCGGTTTAATTAGCTCTAAGAGTCTAAGTAAAAAAAAAAAGAGAAAGATCTTGCTATAGTCTCCTAGAAAAAAAATATATATATAATTTAGGAATATTATTAGGAGTTTAGCAAAGAAAAAAAAAAAAGAGCTAGATGTTCAAAGCTTAAATCTTAGGGATTGTAAAAAAAAAAAAAAAAAAAAAAAAAAAAAGAGTTAAAATCAAGGTTATGGGTAGTTTTACTCTAGGGTGTTGGACATAAATAAAGTGAATGAGAAAATAGTAGATTATCAAGAGTTAAGCTTTGTATGCCCTAATTGTTCTCAATCTTAGATAGTTTTTACAACTGTCTAACCTTCCATCTTTTGAGAGAAAACAACCCAAAGATATTGTTTGAAAACACCCTACCAAAAAGCCTTACCCTTGAATCCGATTGAACTTGATTCACTTCCCATTTGCAAGAATTCGCCAAACACTTTAATGAATGTGAAAGAGATGTTCTTTGGAATTGCAAGTCTTTACTTTTAGTTGGAGGTTGAACTAGATCGATGCATTGTGATAAGCATAGAAAAATATTTGTAAGTATGTTGATTGATCTTAGTACTATTAAACTATCTTTAAGGACTATCGCTTGAATCATTTGCTTAGCACAAAAAGGTTATGAGTCCCCATTTTTAAAACTCATCCTCCTACTTCCTTGCTAGAGGACTAGGAAGATTTAAGTTTGGGGGTGTGATAACTCTCTAATTTACATGTTTTAGACACATTTTTTTGTCCATATTTTGCATTATTTATACCGTAACCTTAACATTTTGAGGTCATTAACTGCAAAAATTCGCATTTAGGCCACTTAGGGGGTTGCATTCTTGCATTTGTGCATTTTGGATGAAAACAGATACTTTAGAGCCTAAAATGGGGGAAAACAAGGTCAAATCCGAGCATGTACCCGAAAGAGCTATTGAGCAGGAAGAATAGTCCGAACCTCAACCCGATCGAAGGAGATCCAAGAGCAGGAAGAACAACCCGAAGATCTACCTGAGGAATAACCCGACCTTATCCTCGTGCACCGCATCAAGTAGGCCCTCGGGCAGGACTGGGCAGCTAGGTTAAAAGGGTTTCTATATATAAACCCCCCTCTTCTTCCTCTCGCCCTAGCACGCCGCAGACACTCAGAACACAGAGCGAGAGCTTCTGAGAGAGATCTTGAGCGACTCAAACATTTTTCCACTTTATTAGGATTTGTTTTACATTTCTTTTGCTATTCTTTAAGATTTCGACTCTGTAACTCTTTTACTTCTATCTTATTTTCAATACATTGCAATTTTTGTTTATTTGAGTTTTTTTATGTTTTCTGCAATGAGATCTGAGTAGTGAAACAAAGTTTCTAGGGATGGGATAGACAAATATGTTTTCTTGACCGGTTAGGATGTCTTAGCTTGATTGTTTATGTTAAATAAATTCTTTTCTAGATTGGTGTTCTTAATACTATTTTCAGACCGAGAGGTTGAGATTAGATCTAGGGTGTTTTGCCATCAAGAGATGTAGTTGAAATACTTGAATCAATCAATGCTAGAGATTTACTCACTTAGCCTAAGAGATTAGATGTGTAAGGAGTTTATTGACAATAATGAATCGGTTTGTATTGTCTGCTTGGTCATGTTTCTCCAATGAGAGTTGGGTAAGGGAGTGATCAAGGTTGATTGTTTCTATCACGAGAGTGTTTTAACAAGATTTTAGAGATTCATTGTCTAGGGAATATTTGCTTGAGGCATGTAGGACATCCCATACTGGTCAGGAACACTTAGGAGTCGATTACCCCATCCTTAGGAGCTTTCTTATCTTTATTGTTTAACTTTATTTGTTAACTCGATCCCTTACCCGAACTGGTACTCGATCACCAGATTTGTGTATACCTTCGAGCTGTTTATCCTTTGCTTCGTGATCCGATCTCTCCACCCGATCATGTACTCGAATGCTTGCATCGAGTGCTTAGGTCGTGTGGTTCTTGTTTATTTATTTTCTTTTATTTATTTTAGGATTGTTAGATCAAACCCCAATTTTGCTTGGCTTGACTTGCTTGCTTCTGAACATATCTTATCTGCTAGCATAACGACCATTTGGATTGATAACCTTTTGTATTACAACTGCATAGGGAATTGATACCCTGGGTGAAAATCTTGTTATCACTTAGCTTTTCGGAACTCCATTCTCGGATCACAGCATCCAAGCAATTTTTTCCAACCTGTTCTCTTCTCGATCAAATATCTCAACACTTATGTGCTTTTCCGTAGAACTTATCGCGTCTAAACGACCTAGACAAAGTCTATTTCTATCCATCAACCTATCCTAGAACCATATATGCTCTAATGCCAAACTGAAACGACTGCACGAGGATTTCCAACCCTCGCACATGACACACGGGAAACGATCTCATTGGAACCCCATAATTCCAACGAGAAAACCGGCGTAAAAATCACTCCTTACAAAAACTTCTACAAATATAAGCCAGGTCCAACTAACCCATACTCGACATCCACAAATCGTAGCCAAATGAACGTACTTCAGCTCTGCAAGCAATATAACACTCTAATTTACATGTTTTAGACACCTTTTTTTGTCTATATTATGCATTATTTATACCCTAACCTTAGCATTTTTAGGTCATTAACTGCAGGAATTCGCATTTAGGCCATTTAGGGTGTTGCATTCTTGCATTTATGCATTTTGGATGAAAACAGGTACTTTAGAGTCTAAAATGGGGGAAAACAAGGTCAAATCCGAGCATGTACCTGAAGGAGCTATTGAGCAGAAAGAACAGTCCGAACCTCAACCCGATCGAAGGAGATCCAAGAGCAGGAAGAACAACCTAAAGATCTACCCGAGGAACAACCCGACCTTATCCTCGTGCACCGCATCGAGCAGACCCTCGGGCAGGACTGGGCAGCTAGGTTAAAAGTGTTTCCTCTCGCCCTAGCATGCCACAGACACTCAGAACAGAGAGCGAGAGCTTCTGAGCGAGAGACTGAGCGATTCAAACTCTTTTTTTTTTCATTTTGTTAGGATTTGTTTATCACCACTTGGGAAGCATGCAAAAAGGCGTTTCTAGCCAAATTCTTCTCCAACTCCAGAACCGCAAGGCTGCGAAATGACATCTCCAGCTTTGTTCAGAAAAGCAATGAGATGTTCAGTGAAGCTTGGGAACGTTTCAAGGGATACACAAGCAGATGCCCGCATCATGGATTCAGCAATGCATTGTTGCTAAGTACACTATACCGCGGAGTGGTCCCTAAGATACGGATGTTGCTGGACACCGCTAGTAATGGTAACTTCCTCAACAAGGATGTCGACGAGAGCTGGGATCTAGTGGAGAACTTAGCTCAATTTGATGGGCATTACAATGAGGAGTATGATCGCACAATACGCTCTTCTGGAGATGATAATGCGAAGTACAAGCGGGACATGAAAGCTCTCAATGACAAATTGGATAAGCTCCTCAGCCAGCAGCAGCATGTCCATGCCATCTCAGAAGAAGACCAGTTTCAGCAACAAGATGGGGAGAATGTTCAGCTAGAGGAGCTGAACTACATCAACAACCAAGGAGGTTACAATAAAGGGTACAACAAAACCCAAATCTGTCATACCGTAACCAGAATGTTGCAAATCCTCAAGACCAAATCTATCCATAGGCAGTCCAAGGGAACCAAAGCCAGCAAAAGCCCTTTATTCAATACAATCAAGGCTATGCTCCTAAGCAGCAGTATCCTAACAATTACCACCAACCCATTGCACCACCTGGATTCCTACCACAACAAGGCCCGCATAACCAATCTCAAGAAGCTGACCTATGCAGCCTCATTCAGCAGATGATACAAAGTCAAGCATCGGCTGCAATGGACAATGCAAAATAGTTTGCGGAGATGAGCAACAAGATCGATTCTGGGTATAATGACCTGAATGCCAAGTATGATTCTCTCAACACTAAGTTGAGATACCTAGAAGGCCATCACAACACCCAACCACCTCCAAAGCTCAACCAGCTTCCAGGTAAAGCTGTTCAGAACCCAAAAGATTATGCCACAGCCCAAACCATCTTTCTTGATGATGATTTTGAGGACTACCTCACTGAGGACAGCGATGTTCAAGATGGGGAGGATATGGATCACTATGGGATGAATGAGTACCAATACTACATATTCTAGTAAGAACCCGAGTCTTCACCCGAGGATACTGATCGAGTTAATGATCGAGCACTGGTTCGAGAATCACAAACCGATGCACCACCCGAGGCTGAACCCGATGACATACCCGATGATGGTGATCGGATGATACATCGGGTAGACGTTCAGATGACAAATCAACCTCAACTACCTGCAGCTGAGGAAGGGGAATTAGAGGAAAGGTTCAGAGCTGCTCTTGACATCCAATTAGAGGCGCTTGCAGAGCGTATGTCCAAATAAAAAGCCCCACCTCCTAAGCTCTTGCCACC
Organism: Camelina hispida; assembly: GCA_023657505.1. Classification (NCBI taxonomy): domain Eukaryota; kingdom Viridiplantae; phylum Streptophyta; class Magnoliopsida; order Brassicales; family Brassicaceae; genus Camelina; species Camelina hispida. The sequence goes on along the minus strand of CP094633.1, from coordinate 23,789,012 downwards.
ACACGAACTTCGAGAAGAAATCATCAAGGAGACAGCTCAGCTGGAGATCAAGGTGAAGGAAGCTGTCAAGGAGATTGGAGATGCAATTCTGAGGAGTGGAGTGTGTCTAGATCCTGAACTGCAAATTGAGGAGAAATTGGAGGATCCTGGCTCTTTCACCTTGCCATGTTCAATAGGCCTTAGGATTTTCAACAACTGGTTGTGCGATTTGGGCGCTTCAGTCAGCATCATGTAACTTTCAGTTGCCAACAAGATGGGTTTCAGCAGTTTTAAACCGAGTAGTCTGTATTTGGTTCTAGCTGATAGAACAATTAGACATTCCATATGTATCCTGGAAAACTTGCCTCTCAGGATTGGAAGAGTGGAAGTTCCTACTGACTTCATGATCCTTGATATAGATAAGGAACCAGACGATCCACTGATCCTAGGAAGACCATTCTTGGCAACAGTAGGAACAGTGATTGATGTGAAGCAAGGGAAGATCAGAATTGAGCATGGAGAGCATTTCAAAATGGAATTTGGCATAAGGAAGGGAATTAAGGAGCCAACCATAGATGGTCAAGCTTTTTCCACACAGACAAAACAAAGAAGAGTCAAGCATCACAAAGAAGTCCATACTACATTTGCTGTAGAACCTAGACAAGACATGGAAAATCCATTAAATCAGTGTGCTACAGTGGAGAGGATTCAAAAACTTCTCCCTCCTAAAATCCATGCTTGAAGAGCATGAAGAGTCAAGCTTAGTGACTTAAAACAAGCTCACTTAGGAGGAAGTCCCAAAGGTATCCTTTATTTTCTTTTAATTTAATTTTATTTATTTTGTCTTATTTTAGGGTTTTACATATTTATAAATATATATATATATGTATATATATATATATATATTTATAAATATATATATATACATATATATATATATATATACATATATATATATATATATGTATATATGTATATATATATATAAAGAGAAGAAAAGGAAAAAGGAAATTTCGGGAACCCGAGGCTCTACCCGAATCCGTACCCGACGCGTCTGATCGTGTTTCTACTCGGTTGGCGAGTGGAGTCTGAATTCCACAAAACCCTATCCCACTCTCGGTGAAGCCCAAGTAACCAACCCTCTCTATTTAAGGAGCCCCCAACTCCACAACTCAATAAGTTTTCCCTAAACCCTAAAACTCTTTGTCTTCCAAACTTATTCTCTCTCCCTAGAAATCGAGTTTTTCAATCTTGGTGGACTAACCCTATTAATTTCGGCTATTGAACAATGGCTCCCAAGATGAATACTTACCAGAAGAAGGAGACAAGATCAACCGCCGCCGCTGCTAGAACCCGAGATGAAGGCGTCGATGCTCGTGATTCCCGAGGAGGAGGAGACGTTCCGCATTCCCAACCGTTGGCTGGACGTTTCGCATCCCCAACCCGATGTTCAACCCAATCCGTCACCCGAGCTGGTGCTCGAGCAACAGATCGTGCAGACCCCCGAGTTTGCTCACCAAGCCCGGTGGCGAGTGCTGTCTGCAGATATCTACTCGACGTAGGGACCTGCCTACGTCCGAATGAACCGTCACCGACCCAATGGAGGTTGATTCAGATGCCGATGGAGGAGAACCTGAGGAGATCCAAACCTCACGGTTGAGGAGCAGAGCCGCAGTTGCAAGAGGGAAGTGACCGGCCTCTGAAAAGGCTGAAGAAATGGCTGAGAGGGCGGTGGAAGAAGAAGATCACAACACGGAGGGTGAGAGTAATGACCGCGAAGAGGAGCAGAGAGAACGCAGCCGTTTGGCATCGAGGAGGCTGAAGCAACGAGAGGTGGGGACTCCGGAAAAGCTCTTCAAGGTCCTCCGCAAGATGAGCTTCGTTGGGACCCGCTACCCCCACCGCAAAACGATGAAGCAGTTGGGAATCGCAAGAGATGTCGAGTTTCTCTTTGACATATGCCACCTAGGCCAGATGATGCGAGCTAACCTCGAAGCCTATGAGGAGGAGACGGTTCACTTCATTTCCACGCTGCGGTTACACTACTTTGAAGACCACCCGACCCTACTACCCAATGGGGGATCGGGTTCATCACCTTCTCCATGCACAACAAGGAATACCGACTTACCTTCAAGGAGATGGAGGAGCTGTATGGTTTTAAGGCTGGTAGTGGAGAGAACATGGAAGTGAGCAAGGAGGAGATGAAGTCCTTATGGCTGACAATAGGAGATAAGCTCCCCTACAAGTCTACAAGCTCCAAATCTGCTCAAATAAGAAGCCCTGTTTTGAGGTATTTTCACAAGTCCCTAGCAAGCACTTTATTTGCTAGGAAGGAAACTGGGAATGTGAATGATCATGAGCTCCAACTGCTAGATATTGCCTTGTGTGGAGTATTAGATAATGCTAGGGATGGTATACCGCTAGTAGGAGATGTTGCGGATACAAGTTTAGTCTTTGTCTTGCTTGATCAGTTCTTGTATCTGAAATCTTGGGCAATGAAAACCGAGAGGAGAGAGGGAGCTGGATAGATCTCAATAGGAGGATTGGTCACACCAATTTTGGTGGCTTGCGATGTGCCTCTGAAGGGAGTGGTACATGAGCCAAGATGGCTAGACATCGACTACCTCACATTGGCGAGATTCTTGGCCTATGAGAGGCCGAATGATAGGTTTCTCTTCAAGTTTGTTCATCCAGCAGTCGGAGCTACTCAAATGATTCTGCCCAACATCGTGTGCACCAAAATCCGGCTAGGGGAGAACATAGACTTCATGCCACCTTTGGAGGAGCTGTATAACCCTGAGGGGGAGTCCGATGGTGAAGAGAGAGAGCCAAAAGAGCAAGAACAGGGCGACAACTCAGAGGACTATGATTTTGAGGAGTATGTTTGCTCTCAAAAGCAACCATTTGGGGTGAGAGAAGCTCACAAGAGAATCAGATGGTTGAAGAAGATGAACAAGTTCCTAGCTAGGAAAGTGAGGGACCTTACCGGCACAGTAAAGGTAATGGAAGGTCAGATCAGGGAGTTGCAAGACAAGGCAAGCTGTGCCTCTGCTCCCACTTCAGCTTATGCACCCACATGGATGGGGAGGAGCGGACCACTAGGAGGAATCCGAGGATTGGCACCTCTAGAGCCTCACAGAACGTCATCCTACGAGCCCCAAGCAGAGGAGGGTGTCACGAGATCCGACAGATCACGGAGAAGCCACTTAGATGCCTATCCGACGCCTAACCCCGACGGGGTACACGATGTCTTACTCGATGCCTCCATCGAGCACACATTCGGGTGACCACTCGGGTACTTTCCCTCCGACCTATCCGATGCAATATCCGATGCCGTACTCGAAGCGCCCTGTGAGCAGCTATACGGTGACCATTCCGGACCTCTCCCACCATACCCGTCGTACTACCCGATGCCCTATCTGATGAGCTACGCGATGCCTTACCCGATCAACCCTTCCGATGCTGGTCTGAGCAAGTCATCTGTGCACATAACCGAGCTCTCTGATGAGCGAATCCTGGCGCCTGCTGAAGCCGGTGACGATCCTGGGTACACGTTAGCGAGCATGGAGGCTGCCACAACCTCCTTCTTCACCAACCCATGAGGTACCACTTTCATCCAAACCATTGTCTATACCATTGCATTTTATTTTGTTTCATTTTGTGTGATTCTCAGCCTTTTTTTTCAGACTTTTATTTACACAGAGGATTGTGTAATTTAAGTTTGGGGGAAGGTCTGAGAATGTATATAACATTGTGTTTTATTTTCTTATTTTCTTATTCCATATTTTTGCATGCTAGTTTTATTCATTTGAGTCTGCATCTATTTACATTGAAAAAACCCAGAAAAAAATTTGAAAAATTTTAAAAAATAAAAATAAAAAAAGAGTGTTCATGTAGTTGCATTTACATTATTAGGATTGAGTCTAGTTTGCTTCATATAGGATTGTTGCATATGCATTTTAGGGGACAATGATTAAAACCACCTTGTTTAAAGTCAAACCTTAGGATTGAAGTTATAGCCCTTAATCACAGTTCATTGTTGTTAGATCAATCTTTGGAAAAAAATGAAAAATCTTTGTTTAAGACCTTGTGTCTTTTGAAAGCTTTCTCCACTTGCTTGAATATTGCATCATCTCTATATTATTGGACTTAACCTGAACTTAAATTATCTTGCTTATGGAATTTGAATTCTTGCTCATGGTAACTCTAAACTCGGGTTAACACTCTATTTTTGTCAATCTTTTCGTTAAACCCGATTTGTTTTTCCCTATCCTTGAACCCAAACCTTTCTTTCAAACCTTGTTGTGAATTGTTGAGTGAAGCCTTTTCATTGTGCTATAGGTTGTGAAACCTTGAGAGTATTGAGAACGACAAATAACTGGCTCTTGTTTTAGCTAAGTTTAGAATCATTTAGTCTAGCTAATAGAATCGGTTTTGAAAGATAGGTGGTTAGCATGATTATTTGGGGTTGGGTTGAGGAATAAAAGAGTAATTAAAGAAGAAAGTCCTAAGGTTTGGTTCAATTAGCTCTAAGTCTCCAAGTAAAAAAAAAAAAAAAAAAAGATCTTGCTATAGTCTCCTAGAAAAAGAAAAAGAAAAAAAAATAGTATAGGACTATTATTAGGAGTTTAGCAAAAAAAGAAAAAAAAACAAAGAGCTAGAGGTATAAAGTGTAAACCTTAGGGATTGTTAAAAAAAAGAGTTAAAATCAAGGTTATGGGTAGTTCTACTCTAGGAGGTTTGATATAAATAAAGAGAGTGAATGACAAAAGGGTAAAATATCAAGAGTTAAGCTTTGTATGCCCTAATTGTTCTCAATCTTAGATAGTTTTCACAACTGTCTAGCATTCCATCTTTTGAGAGAAAACCATCCAAAGATATTGTTTGAAACCACCCTATTAAAAAAGCCTTACCCTTGAAATCGATTGAGCTTGATTCACCTCCCATTTGCAAGATTTCGCCAAACACTTTAATGAATGTGAAAGAGATGTTCTTTGAAATTGCAAGTTTTTACTTTTAGTTGGAGGTTGAACTAGATCGATGCATTGTGATAAGCATAGAAAAATATTTGTAAGTATGTTGATTGATCTTAGTACTATTAAACTATCTTTAAGGACTATCGCTTGAATCATTTGCTTAGCACAAAAAGGTTATGAGTCCCCATTTTTAAAACTCATCCTCCAAATCCGAACCAGGTCCGAATCTGTCTTACCGTAACCCAAATGTTGCCAATCCTCAAGACTAACTCTACCCATCAGCAGTTCCAGGGAACCAGGTCCAGCAAAAGTCTTTTGTCTAATACAATCAAGCCTATGCTCCTAAGCAACTGTACTCTGGCAATTACCACCAACCTATTGCACCACCTGGATTCCAACAACAACAAGGCCAGCAGAACCAATCCCAAGATGCTGACCTACGCAGCCTAATTCAGCAGATGATTCAAAATCAGGCATCGACTGCTATGGACAACGCAAAACGGTTTGCAGAGATTAGCAACAAGATCGATTCTGGATACAATGACTTTAATGCCAAGTATGATTCCCTCAACACTAAGCTGAGGTATCTATAGGGCCACCACAACAACCAACCACCTCCAAAGATCAACCATCTTCCAGGAAAAGCTATTCAGAACCCAAAGGATTATGCCACTGCCCAAGCCATTTTCCTTGATGATGATTATGAGGACTACCTCACCGAGGACAGTGATGTTCAAGATGGGGAAGATATGGATCATTATGGGATGAATGAGTCCCAGTACTACATATCCGAGTATGAACCCGAGTCTTCACCCGATGAGACTGATCGAGTTGATGATCGAGCACTGGTTCGAGAATCACAAATCGGAGAACCACCCGAGGCAGAACCCGATGAATCACCCGATGATGGTGATCGGATGATACATCGAGTAGATGTTCAGATGACAGATGACCCTCACCTGCCTGTAGCAGCAGAAGGGGAACTAGAGGAAAGGTTTAATGCTGCTCTTGACATCCAATTAGAGGCGCTTGCAGAGCGTATGTCCAAGCGAAAAGCTCCACCTCCTAAGCTTTTGCCACCACACGAACTTCAAGAGGAAATCACCAAGGAGGCAGCCCAGCTGGAGATTGAGGTTAAGGAAGCTGTCAAGGAAATTGGGAATGCAATATTGAGGAGTGGAGTGTGCTTAGGTCCTGGGAGCTGCGAATCGAGGAGAAATTGGAGGATCCCGGTTCTTTTACTCTACCGTGTTCAATAGGTCTTAGGATTTTCAACAATTGCTTGTGCGATCTGGGAGTTTCAGTCAGCATCATGCAACTGTCAGTTGCCAACAAGATGGGTTTCAGCAGTTTTAAACCGAGTAGTCTGTATTTGGTTCTAGCTGATAGAACAATCAGACATCCGATTGGTATCCTGGAAAATTTGCCTCTCAGGATTAGAAGAGTGGAAGTTCCTACTGATTTTATGATCCTTGATATGGATAAGGAGCCGAACGATCCACTGATCCTAGGGAGACCATTCTTGGCAACAGTAGGAGTAGTAATTGACGTGAAACAAGGAAAGATCAGAATTGAGCATGGGAAGCATTTCAAGATGGAGTTTAGCGTCAAGAAAAGAATTAAAAGGCCAACTATCGATGGTCAAGTCTTTTCCACCAAGAGAACGCAAAGAAGAGTCAAGCATTTTAAAGAAGTCAACACTAGATTTGCTGTGGAACTAGGACAAGACCAGGGAGATTGGTTGAGCAAGTCTGTTCCAGTGGAGAGGATTCCAGAACCTCTCCCTCCTAAAACCCATGCTTAAAGAGCATGAAGAGTGAAGCTTAATGACTTAAAACAAGCTCACTTGGGAGGAAGTCCCAAAGGTATCCTTTATTTTATTTTAATTCTTATTTATTTATTTTATCTTCTTTTCTATTTTTACATATTTACATTTATAAAAAAAAAAAGAGAAAAAGTGAAAAAGGAAATTTTGGGAACCCGAGGCTCTATCTGAATCCGTACCCGACGCGCCTGATCGTGTTTCTACTCGGGTGGCGAGTGGAGCCAAATTCCACAAACCCTAGCCCACTCACGGAGAAGCCCAAGAAGCCAACCCTCCCTATTTAAGGAGCCTAACCCTCACAACTCCATAAGTTCTCTCTAAACCCTAAAACTCTTTGTCTTCTTATCCTTTCTCTCTTAAACTCGAGTGTTCTAAGATTTTCGGGAACTAACCCTATTGATCTCGAGTTTAGCTTTTCTTTCTTTTTAAGGATTTTACCAATGGCATCAAAGATGAAGACCTACCAAAAGAAGGGGAGGTGATGCCGTCGAACCTCGCAAATCCCAAGGAAGAGGAGACGTTCCGCATTCCCAACCGTTGGCTGGACGTTTCGCTTCTCCAACCCGATCCATCACCCGATCCGGTGCTCGAGCAACCGATCGTGCAGACCTCCGAGTTTGCTCACCAAGCCCGGTGGCGAGTGCTGTTCGCCGATCTCCTCAACATAGGGACCTGTCTACGTCCGAGAGAACTGTTACTGATCCTATGGAGGTCGATTCTGATGCCGGTGGAGGAGAACCAGAGGAGATCCAAACCTCGCGGTTAAGGAGCAGAGCTGCGGTTGCAAGAGGGCAGAGACCAGCCTCTGAAAGGGCTGAGAAGGTAGCCGAGAGAGCAGCTGAGGAAGAGGATCGAGACGCAGAGGAGGAGAGCCGTGACCAAGAGGAGGAACAGAGAGAACGCACACGCCAGGCTTCGCGGAGGCTGAAGCAAAAAGAGGTGGAGACTCCGGCCAAGCTCTTCAAGGTTTTTCGCAAGATGAACTTTGTTGGTACCCGCTACCCTCACCGAGAAACGATGTAGCAGTTGGGCATCGCTAGAGATGTCGAGTTCCTGTTCGACATCTGCCACATGGGCCAGATGATGCAAGCCAACCTCGATGCTTATGAGGAGGAGACGGTTCACTTTCTCTCCACGCTGCGGTTACATTATTTTGAAGACCACTGAAACAAGAACTTTTTTAAGGTCTACTTATGCAATGAATGTATGAGAACATGAAAACAGAGACATAAGCAGAGATGATGATGAATGGGATGCAAGGTGTTTCAATACCCTTATGATGTTGTAGCATAAAGGATGTCAATCCATAAAGAGTGATTATGCAAGCAGTTAAGATGTGACCAATGCATTCAAGTTAAGCCAAATATCAAGTTGATTTGTTTCTAACAACCTAATGACAAAAATGAAATGCAGAAGATTAAAGCAACTTAAGACAATACTAATGCAGAATTAAACTATAGAACAAGTGCAATAAACAATACTAAGCATAATTGACTAATAAGCAGAAGAAAACAAGAACAGAACAATGCATAAACAAAAAAATAAACTGGAGCTCGACCTAGCACTCGGTCGAGTGCTTGATCGAGTAGGTGGTCGAGCACTTGGCCGAGTGATGCATAACAGAAAAACAGAAGCAAAATAAAGAACAAAGATGCAAAATAAACGATGAAAAACGATTTAACAGAGAAAGCAGTAATAAACAAGGAGCAAATAGGTCCTAGAGATGGGGGTAATTGGTTGGTATCAAGCTAAGCTTACCCAGATTGTTTAACGAACTTCATAAAAGCTATCCCTAGACAATGATCTTCTAATACTTGCTAATCCACTCTCATGGCAATAACAATCAAGCTTAGATACTGCTAGACCTAGCTCTCACTAGCTAAGAACATATAAAAGCAGGCAATAAACAACCAGATCATTAATGTCAAAAATCACCTTAAACATCTAATCTCTTGGCATGCTTCATGATAATCTCTAGTATTAGCCTTATCTAGCAACTTAGACATTGGTGTGATGCTAAGAAGCTTAAGATCTATCCTTACCCTCTCAGTATAAGAACATCATAGAGCACAGCTAACCCAGAAGGGATCTATAAACAATCAAGCTTAAACAATCTAGATAAACATAACTCTTTACCAACCTATCCCATCTCTAAGATCCTAAGGCACTAATCTGATCTAAAAATCATGATGAAGAACACAAACCCAGAAAATGATAAAACAAGCATGATCAGATAGATAAGAGAGAGATAATCAATTTTTAATACAAAGAAGTGCAAATACTCAATAGATTCAAAGTTATGAAGGTTACAAAGTGCAAAAATCCTAGAAAAGATAAGAGATGATGAAATAAAGTAAAAGCAGCTAAAAATGGCAAAAACTAGGTTATGACATCTCCCTAGGTGGCTGCAGGGTGCATTGTCCTTTTATAGGAGGAAAGGGTAGCCCTACTTAGCTAGAATACAAAATAGAAGGTCGGCTGCAAGTGCTCGGTCGAGTGGTTGGTCCGTCAAGTAACTCTAGTCTTCGATCTAGAATGATATCGGTTCAGTAAAACAGGTATCACTCTTGCACGACAGCTCCGATTGCCTTGAAACAACCGGCATTGGAAATTTAACTCAATGTCCTACAACTCTCATGAAGGATTCTGAAGCTGAAACGCAACGGAAAATCTTCATTCGGATCGATCTTTGAGGAGCTCGTTATGAACCCGACCATGTACTCGACCGTGTGCCTGCTCGAGTGGTATGGTCGAGTGCCTACTTTTCCCTTCCCGATACTTCCAATCCTCTTGTTTAGCTCCAGAAATTACAGCAAGTCCTTCCTTACCCTTTTAGAGCTCCATAACACCTAATAATACTCCAAATGCACAAATGTATGCAATGCATGCTTCTAAACATCCTAAGTGCATATTTGGACATAAATGGCTATAAAAACTAAGGAATCACTTCTATATGATGAAAAACATGAACTAAACAAGGCCATAAATATGGTAAAATATAGTGACATCAACCACCCGACCCTACTATCCGATGGGGGATCGGGTTCATCACGTTCTCCGTGCGAAACAAGGAGTACTGGCTTACTTTCAAGGCGTTGGAGAAGCTGTATGGTTTCAAGGATGGGAGTGGAGAGAACATGGAGGTGAGCAAGGAGGAGATGAAGTCCCTATGGCTGACAATAGGCGACAAGCTTCCTTACAAGTCTACAAGCTCCAAATCAGCTCAAATAAGGAGCCCCGTTTTGAGGTACTTTCACAAGTCTCTAGATTGCACCTTGTTTGCTAGAAAGGAGACTGGGAATGTGAATGACCATGAGCTCCAGCTGCTACACATTGCCTTGTGTGGAGTTTTAGACAATGCTAGGGATGGTACACCGCTAGTTGGAGATGCTGCAGACACTAGTATGGTCTTTGTGCTGCTCGATCAGTTCCTCTACCTAAAGTCTTGGGCAATGAAAACTGAGAGAAGAGAGGGAGCTGGAGAGATCTCCATAGGAGGATTGGTCAAACTAATTTTGGTGGCTTGCGATGTGCCTTAGAAGGGAGTGTACATGACCCGAGATGGCTGGACGTTGAGTACCTGACACTGGCGAGATTCTTGGCCTATAAGAGGCCAAACGACATGCTTCTCTTCAAGTTTGTCCATCCAGCTGCCGAAGCCACCCAAATGATCTTACCCAACGTCGTGTGCACCAAAATCCGGCTAGGGGACAACATAGACTTCGCACCACCTTTGGAGGAGCTGTACAATCCGGAGGAGGAGTCCGAGGCAAAAGAGAGAGAGCCGACTGGGCAAGGACAGGGAGACAACTCAGACGATTACGATTTCGAGGAGTATGTTTGCTCTCAAAAGCAACCAGTTTGGGTGAAGGAAGCTCACAAGAGGATCAGATGGCTGAAGAGGATGAACAAGTTCCTAGCTAGGAAAGTGAAGGACCTTACCGGATCAGTGAAGGTAATGGAAGGTCAGATAAAGGAGCTGCAAGACAAGGCAAGCTGTGCCTCAGCTCCCACCTCGGCATATGCACCAACATGGATGGGGAGGAGCGGACCGCTAGGAGGAATTCGAGGATTGACACCTCCAGAGCCTCACAGAGCATCGTCTTATGAGCCCCAACCAGAGGAGGATGTCACTAGACCCAGCAGATCACGGAGAAGCCACTCAGATGCCCATCCGACGCCTAACCCGATGCCTTTAAATGCCTTACCCGATGCCGTATTCGATGCACCCTGCGAGTGGCTATACGGGTGATCACTCTGGACCTCTCCCGCCATACCTGTCGTACTACCGGGTGCCTTATCCGATGAGTTACGCGATGCCATATCCGATCAACCCCTCGGATGCTGGTCCGAGCAAGTCGTCCGTGCACATAACCGAGCTCTCTGATGAGAGAATCCCGGCACCTGCTGAAGACGGTGACGACCCTGGCTACACGTTGGCGAGTATGGAGGCTGCTACAACCTCCTTCTTCACCAACCCATAAGGTACCACATTCATCCAACCTTTGTAAATAACATTGCATTTAGTTTTATTTCATTTTGTGTGATTATTGGATTCTTTTTCAGACTTTTATTACACAGGGATTGTGTAGTTTAAGTTTGGGGGAGGGTCCTAGAATGTATATAACATTGTGTTTTATTTTCTTATTTTCTTATTTCAAATTTTTGCATGCTAGTTTTATTCATTTGAGTCTGCATCTATGTGCATTGAAAAAACCCTAAAAAATTTGAAAATTAAAAAAAAATAATAATAAAAAAAAGAGTGTTCATGTAGTTGCATTTACATATTAGGATTTAGTCTAGTTTGCTTCACATAGTATTGTTGCATATGCATTTTAGGGGACAATGATTAAAACCACCTTGTTTAAAGTCAAACCTTAGGATTGAAGTTATAGCCCTTAATCACAGCTCATTGTTGCTAGATCAATCTTTGGAAAAAAATAAAAAATCTTTGTTTAGAACCTTGTGTCTTTTGAATGCTTCCTCCACTTGCTTGAACATTGAATCATCTCTATATTATTGGAATTAATTTGAACTTAAATTGTCTTGCTTATGGAATTTGAATACTTGCTCATGATAACTCTAGACTCGGGTTAACACTCCATTTTTGTCAATCTTTTCGTTTGACCCGATTTGTTTTTCCCTACCCTTGAATCCAAACCTTTCTTTCAAACCTTGTTGTGAATTGTTGAGTGAGGCCTTTTCATTGTGCTATAGGTTGTGAAACCTTGAGAGTATTTAGAACGACAAAGAACTGCCTCTTGATTTAGCTATGTTAGAATCATTTGGACTAGCTAATAGAATCGGTTTAGAAAGATAGGTGGTTAGCATGTTTATTTTGGGTTGGGTTGAGAAAAAAAACAAAAAAAAGAAGTCCCTAAGGTTAGAAAAAAGTAGCTCTAAGTCTCTTAGTAAAAAAAAAGAGAAAAAGATCTTGCTATAGTCTCCTTAGAAAGAACGAAAAAGAAAAAAATATATATATATATATACATATTAGGAGTTTAGCAAAGAAAGAAAAAAAAAAAAAAAAAAAAAAAAAAAAAAAAAAGAGCTAGATGTTTAAAGTTTAGACCTTAGGGATTATAAAAAAAAATAGTTAAAATCAAGGTTGTGGGTAGTTTTATTCTAGGGGGTTTGATTAAAAAAGAGATAAATGAGAAAAGGGTAGATTATCAAGAGTTATGCTTTGTATGCCCAAATTGTTCTCAATCTTAGATAGTTTTCACAACTATCTAGCATTCCTTCTTTTGAGAGAAAACCACCCAAAGAATTTGTTTGAAGCCACCCTCTAATTTTGGGGTCTAATAACTCTCTTATTTACATGTTTTAAGCATCATTTTTTGTCCATATTTTGCATTGTTTATACCCTTACCTCAGCATTTTTAGGTCATTAACTGTAGGATTTCGCATTTAGGCCATTTAGGGTGTTGCATTCTTGCATTTGCATACTTTGGATAAAAACAAGTGCTTTAGAGCCTAAAATAGGGAGAAACAAGGACAAATCCGAGCAGGTACCCGAAAGAGCTATCGAGCAGGAAGAACAGTCCGAACCCCAACCCGATCGAGAAGGATCCAAGAGAAGGAAGACTTACCCGAGGAGTAACCCGACCTCATCCTCGTGCACCCCATTGAGTAGACCCTCGGGCATGACTGGGAAGCTAGGTCAAAGGGGTTTCCATATATAAACCCCCCCCTCTTCTTCCACTCGCCCTAGCACGCCGCAGACACTCAAACCAATGAGCGAGAGCTTCTAAGAGAGATCTAGAGCGACTCAAACACTTTTCAACTTTTGTTAGGATTTTATTTTACTTCTTTTTGCTATCTTTTTAGATTTCTACTTTTTACTCTTTACTTCTACTCTATCTTTTAATACAATGCAATTTTCGTTTATCTATGCTTCTATGTTTTCTGCAATGAATTCCGAGTAGTGAAGTAAAGTTTCTATGGATGGGATAGACGATTTTGTGTTCTTGATCGGTTAGGATGTCTTAGCTTGATTGTTTATGTTTTATAAATTTCTTTCTAGATTGGTGTTCTTAATTCTATCAATAAACCGAGAGGGTGAGATTAGATCTAAGGTGTTTTACCATCGAGAGGTGTAGATGAAATGCTTGAATCGATCAATGCTAGAGTTTACTCACTTAGCCTAAGAGATTAGATGTGTAAGGAGTTTATTGACAATAATGAATCGGTTTGTATTGCCTGTTTGGTCATGTTTCTCCAACGAGAGTTGGGTAGGGAAGTGATCAAGGTTGATTGTTTCTATCACGAGAGTGTTTTAACAAGATTTTAGAGATTCATTGTCTAAGGAATATTTGCTTGAGGCATGTAGGACATCCACACTGGTCAGAACACTTAGGAGTCGATTACCCCATCTCTAGAAGCTTTCGCATTTTAATTGTTTACATTTTTATTCCTTACTCGATCCCTTACCCGAACAGGTACACGATCACATGCTTCGAGTATACCTTCGAGCTGTTCATACTTCCTTTGCTTACTCGATCACCCCACCCGATCCTGTACTCGAATGCTTGCATCGAGTGCGTAGGTCGTGTGGTTTCTTGTTTATATTTTTTGTATTTATTGTTTTAGGATTGTTAGATAAAATCCCAATTATTGCTTGGCTTGACTTGCTTGCTTCTGATTGCATCCTATCTGCTAGCATAACAACCATTTGGATTGATAACCCTTTGTACTACAACTGCATAGGGAATTGATACCCTGGGTGAAAACCTTGTTATCAGCACTAATGGCAACCAAAGATGCTCCTAACTATAAGAAAAGAGCTTAGTGAGATATTGGACATGGAAATCATTACCACTACCTTATACTAAGTTTTCTTTTAAATGGCCTACAACCTATAACTAAGGAGAGATAGTGGAATTCCCAAATGGTGGTTAAGCCCATTTCTATTTGGATTAAAAAAATCTCAAGAATCACTGCCTGTACTATTATAGACTAACTCATGTAAAGAGATTGATAACTCTCTAATTTATATGTTTTTAGCATTCTTTTTTGTCCATATTTTGCATTGTTCATATCTCTAACATAGCATTTTTAGGTCATTAACTGTAGGAATTCACTTTTAGACCATTTAATGTGTTGCATTTCTGCATTAGCATATTTTGGATGAAAACAGGTGCTAAAGAGCCAAAAATGAGGAAAAACAAGGACAACTCGAGCATGTACCCGAAGGAGCCATCGAGCTGCAAGAACAAGTCCGATCCCCAACACGATCGAGGAGGATCCAAGAGTATGAAGAGTAACCCGAAGATCCACCCGAGGAGTAACCCGACTACACCCTCGTGTACCCCATCGAGTAGACCATCGGGCAGGTCTGGGAAGCTAGGTCAAAAGGGTTTCCATATATAAACCCCCTCCTCTCCTAGCTCGCAAACGAGCACGCCGCAGACCCTCAAACCAGAGAGCGAGGGCTTCTGTGAGAGAACTGAGCGACTCAAACATTTTCCTTTTTGTTTTACATTTTTATTTTGTAGTTTTCTTAGATTTTTATCTTGCCTCTTTCTCCTCTACTCTATCTTTTAATACAATGCAATTTTCATTCATTTTCGTTGCTTTATTTCTTGTTATCATGTCCGAGTAGTGTAGTAAAGTTTCTAGGGATGGGATAGATGATTTTGTGTTCTTGATCGGTTAGGATGCCTTAGTTTGATTGTAAATGATTGATAGATTTCCTTCTAGGTTGGTGTTCTTAATGCTGTCAACAGACCGAGAGGTTGAGATTAGATCTAGGGCGTTTACCAATGCTACAGGCCGAAAGGAGTAGATAAAATGCTTGATTTAGCCAATGCTAGAGGTTTACTTGACTCTGAGTAAGAAATTAGATGAGTTCGAGTTTACTGACAATAATGAATCGATCTTAATGCCTGCTTGTTCATATTGCTAGTGCGAGAGTGTGGTGATGTGTTCAAGGTTGATTGTTGCTAGTGCGAGAGTGTGGTGACAAAGTTTTAGAGATTCATTGTCTAGGAAATAATTGCTTGAGGCATGTAAGGCATCTGTATTGGTCAAGAATACTTAGAATTCGATTATCCCATCCTTAGGAACTTTCGTATTTTAATTGTTTACATTTTCTTTACTTACTCGATCACTTACCCGATCAGGTACACGATAACCTGCATCGAGTGATACCTCGAGCTGTTCATATCTCACTTGCTTACTCGATCACCCCACTCGATCATGTACTCGATTGCTTGCATCGAGAGCTTAGGTCGTGTGGTTTCTTTGTTCATATTCTTTTCTTTATTTATTTTAGGACTGTTAGAATCAAAATCCTATCTGCTTGGCTTGAATTGTATTGTACTGATCATATCCTTCCTGCTAGCAATAGACAACCATTTGGATTGATAACCCTTTGTACTACAACTGCATAGGGAATTGATACCCTGGGTGAAAACCTGTCTATCAGAGATACTGCCTAGGTTACATTGTAGAGAAAGAAACGAAAGAAAAAAACAAAACCCTTAAAGATCTTACCTGGCTCTTCTGAGATCTGGAGGAATTACTATTCGTCAAGTGATAATTTCATGGCCTCTCGAACCAGATACAACCCTTCAAAGCTTCATGGATACACTCCAACTGAGTTCAGCCATCATAGTAGGGTTTCTAGTCCTCTGAGAACCAGACAAGCATCCCAAACACCCTCCATAGATCGCCAACCTGTAAATAAGAGTTTTCACGAGGACATGCATCATCGAACCCACCATTATCAAAATGACTACCAGTTGGGCTACAGACCGAGAATAAGCAGACACTCACCATCAGGTTCTCACTTTTCCTCTAGAATTGAATATGGGAGAGAGAACCCCAAACATACCCTTAGAACAAGCGCATCGGTTATCCTCTGAGGATGACTTTTTGTTTTCGAATAATAAAACCAAAAAAAAAAGAAAATATTTATTCTTGATATTTCGCTGATCTGTGTCTCTGCAGAAATAAAATTAGACACTCACAGACCCTTTACGTGTCAAAATTGTATTGCTTGCCTTTGTTTTATTTTTTTTGTTGTTTTCTTTATTTCTGCATAAGCTTCTCTCTCCTTCGAAACAAACGAAAAGTCGAAGGCAAAACAGATTTTCCAAAACTTAATTCACAACCAGATCGAAGATCTCATCGATTTCCAGACAAAATTGATGTCTCTTCATCGTCTTCTTTTGATATCCGATTCCTCTTAGTTCTTCTCTGTTAGGTAAGAAGCTGATTTGGTTGACACAATCAAAGTAATTGCTGAATAATTTTTGGTTCCTACAAGTCCGCATACATCTGGGTTTCTATATGAATCTGTTTGTTTCAATAGGTTTTGAGTAGAATCTGTTTTGCAAGAATCTATTTTGAGTAATCTGGGTTTTGAGGAGCTAATTTTGGGTATTAATCTTTTGATTTGTGAGGAAAAAAAATTGAAAATTGGGATTGTAAAGCAGAAGTAATGAGCTCCAATGGGGGTGGCGACGTCTACAGTAGCAAAAGCTTTTGGTGAGTCTCACTCAAATTACTTATCCAATTTTGTAATTTTCAGAGCTTCTATGTTTGAATTGTTTTTGAGAGGTTTATCGGGTTTGTTTTTAGATGATCCGCGAGAGCTATAAAATGACTTGCAGTTGGAGAATTAGACAAATGTCAAGTTTCGAAGCACTAGTACTGAAGCCATTGGAGTGGGTTTCTTAGTCGAAGGTTTGTTATTCCACAGACTTGTATCTACTTCAGCTTTAGCTTTGCTTCTCTTCTTACGATTCTTAAACATGAAAGCTGTTTATTCAGTTGTTGGTTGAATTATATTGCTTGCTAGAACAAAATTTAGGGAATTAAATTGTCAAAACTATAAACAAGAAACAGAAAGTCTTACATTGTGTTTTGTGGACGTTTTGGTTTTAGTTATTGGCCTCATAACATTGCGGTTACAATGTACAAAACTTAGTTAAAACAGTCTTGATTCGCCTCTTGTTTTGGTTACCTTGTAAGTCTTTGTTTAACTCTTGTTTGGTTGTTGACATTGATAGCTTGTTTTGTCACACTTTAAACACTAATTGGTTGGTAGTTATAATAGTTAAGTACTTATTGTCGAGTAAGTGCTTAAACTCAATGCTAGGTAGTTGTGTGTTATGTCACACTTAAACACAACAAACAGTTAAACCTTACCTAACCACTTTACCATAAACACAACAACCAAACACTTAAACGCTTGAACTCTATATATGCCGCTTGTTGTTCTCTATCCACCAAACCAATTCTTCTTTTCTCCATCTTTCATATAGTTTAGGCTATGGGTTCTAGCAATTCTTATAGTTTATCTCGAAACTTTACCAACCTCTTAAATAGCCAACAAGAGATGAATAATCCAGAATCTCTTCCTTCTTTTTCTCATCCTATTCAAATAAGCTCATCACATATCTCTCAGTTCAGTTCACAATTTAGTGATGTCCAAGACCTAGATAATAACACAAGAGAAGCTAGACACAGATGGACTCCGCAAGAAGATGTTGTCTTGATCAGTGGTTGGTTAAACACCAGCAAAGATCCAGTCGTGGGAAATGGGCAAAAGCTAGGTTCTTTTTGGGATCGAATAGCATTCTATTATGGAGAAAGTGAAGCAGTAGCGGGTAAACCAAAGAGAGGAGCTAGTCAATGTATGCAGAGATGGAAAAAAAATCAATGAGACTGTCAACAAGTTTGTAGGATGCTACAATCAAGCTTCGAGTCGGAGAAGTAGTGGCCAGTCTGAAGATGATGTTCTCCAAATGGCAAACGAGTTGTACTTCAATGATTAGAAAGTAAAGTTCAACCTAGAGCATGCTTGGAGGGAGCTACGCCACGAACAGAAGTGGTGTACTTCTAATGCTTATAGAGGATATGAAAACTCCAAAAGAACTAAGCTTGATGTGAGTGGCACATACTCCTCAAGCTCAAATACAACATCTCGTGTTGAGGAAGAAACTGAAGAACGCCCTCCAGGTATTAAGGCATCCAAAAGCAAAACAAAGAAAACTGCTCGTGGTGAAGCTACTCAAGGTGATTCCTTGCAAAAGTTACAGCAGGCGTGGGAGATCAGAGAGAAAGAAATAGCTGCGAGAGAAAGAGTATCAAAGCAGCAACTTCTAGAGACTCTCGTCGGTAGAAATGATCTATCCGAACCTGAACTCAACCTGAGAAAGAAGCTAGTAGATGAGATGTTTGGATAATTTGGTTACTAATTATTCTAATCCTATGTTTCATGTTTGTGTCTTAATTATTGTCTTGTTTAGGAGCCGTTTACTAATCCTGAAATCAATCTTCTTGTTTGTGTCTTGTTGATGAGTCGTTTCTATTAATGAAATCCTATGTTACATGTTTCTTCTTGTTTGTGTCTTGTCTATGAGGTGTTTTTATTACTCAAATCCTTGTAAACAATATTGTCTTTCTCTATATGTTGTTCGATAAGAGCCTTGTTCACCAATTGGAGAACCACTATGCGGATACTATTGGCGATGTTTTGCTATATGTGTGTTTCTTTCTTTTGGGTGAAACGTAACAGGTGTTGTATTTGTGTTCCAAACGTAACAGGAAAATGTCTCAGATTCAGAACAATAAAACGTAATTGGTATGTTTCTTCCTTTTTTTGTGAAACAAAACATGTGTGTGCTTGTTTTATGTTTTATTAGTAATGGAACAATAGCAATGGAACAAGAATCTCAGCTTTATGTTTTGTTATGCTAGGTTTGTTTCTTCCTTTTTTTTGTGAAACAAAACATGTCTGTGGTCTGATTGTTTATGTTATGTTATACAGCGAACCCGTGATTAGGAGCAGTTGGCACAAGACAACAATAAAATCCAGAAAGACAACCCGTGATTGGGAGCAGTCGGCACAAGATAACACTCCAATATGCTTGTTTTTTGCTAAC
This sequence comes from Camelina hispida, assembly GCA_023657505.1. Lineage (NCBI taxonomy): Eukaryota > Viridiplantae > Streptophyta > Magnoliopsida > Brassicales > Brassicaceae > Camelina > Camelina hispida. Next base: position 23,769,837 of record CP094633.1, on the reverse strand, counting down.
CCGTGTTTCTGTCAGCTCCATGGTTTGTTTTTTTGTAACCCGTGAACAAGACAACCCGTGGCTAATTTGTTTTTTTTTTCCCAACTTGTAGTTGAATGACCGTGTATATATAGTGTTCATAATCGGCTTCTCTATGTTGTAAAAACTCCCAATGCAGTCTACTTCTTTCTTTTAAGTTTCACATCTTTTCTCCCAAATCTCTCTTGCTAGCTCCCAATTTTTTTTCTCTCACCATAAAATATCTCTATGCTGGGAATTAAATATTTTTATGACATGTCATCTCCAAATTTAGATGATGAGTACGATGAAATGTTTGATGGATACTTTGATAGTCTATTTCAAAATTGCCTAGATGATTATGGCAATGATCAACAGCCAACTAGTTCAAGGCCGCCAAGAGCTTTTATTGAAAGAGACCGCGAGGAAGGGCACACTCGTTTATAGAATGATTATTTCAGCGAAAATTCTACTTACTCTCACGCTAGTTTCCGTCGTCGTTTTTGAATGAACAAGTCATTGTTCATTCGTATTGTTAATGCACTATCCAATGAAGTACCATATTTCCAACAAAGAAGAGATGCTATGGGAAGGTTTGGTCTGTCTGGATTACAAAAGTGTACAACAGCCATTTGTTTATTGGCATATGGCTGTGCAGCAGATGCGGTGGATGAATACCTCCGCCTCGCAGGTAGCACCACAATGTTATGCTTGGAAAATTTTGTGGAGGGAATTATATATTTGTTTCAGGATACATACCTAAGAAGACCTACGTCAGAGGATCTCCAACGATTACTCAATCAAGGAGAGGCACGCGGATTTCCACGGATGATAGGAAGCATTGATTATATGCATTGGGAATGGAAGAATTGCCCAACAGCTTGGAAAGGACAATATTCTCATGGATCTGGAAAGCCTACAATCGTTTTAGAGGCTGTGGCTTCGCTAGATCTCTAGATTTGGCATGCATTTTTTGAACCTCCAGGTACTTTAAATGATATCAATGTCATTGACCGTTCACCAGTTTTTGATGTAATATTAGAAGGTCGAGCTCCGAGAGAGCTCCGAAAGTAGATTACTTTGTCAATGGTCGACATTACAATATGGCTTACTACCTCATTGATGGTATATATCTGAAATGTACAAAATTCATCCAATCAATTTTACTTCCATAAGATCCGAAAGCATCATTATTTGCTCATTATCAAGAAGCTGCCCGAAAAGATGTTGAACGTGCTTTTAGGGTTTTGCAAGCTCGATTTGCAATTGTTAAAAATCCCGCCCTTTTTTGGGATAAGGCAAAAATAGAAAAGATAATGAGAGCATGTATCATATTGCACAATATGATTGTAGAAGATGAACGGGTTGGATACAGTCTGTACAATGTCACAGAATTCCATCAAGGAGAAGGAAGCAAGACTTCACATGTCGATTTAACATACTCTACAGAAAAGATTGCCGATATGAACAATGTGATGAGCGCTTGGAATCAAGTTCGTGATACAAGGATACATCGACGGTTGAAAGCTGATTTGGTTGAACATATTTGGCAAAAATTTGGCACAACTTAAAATTAACCGATGTTAATTAAGTTATTGATAATGTTTTTATATGTTTATATTATTCTATGTTTTTTTATTGTAATATATGTTTGAATTGTTTTTATAATGTAATATATTTTTTTTAATAAAATGTATTATACTGTAACTACAGTTTCTAGTTTTATTTTCCTAATATTGTATACTTTATATACCAACATTTATAACATTATAAAATATACTTAAAACACAATTTTAATAAAATTTATAGAAGACATCTATGTTTAAAGATGACTAATGGGAGGAGGAAAAATTAAAAGGATCAAAACATAGATTAATATTATTTTTAATCTTATTAAAAGTTTAAGATACAAAGATGAGTATGACAAATGGACATGCCATTAAAAGAGTACTCATTTTAAAATTCAAACAACATAATATTTTTAAAATTTTCAATATTTATTAAATGAAAACAGTATATATGTTACACATAAATTAAAAACTGTATATTTATTTTAGTTAAATTTAGTTTTAATTAGTATTAATTTTAAAACATGATATAAATATAACAAAGGGGAATTCTCAAAAATAGCACAATTTTAAGTTTTTAGTCCAAAACTAGCACCTACTCTCAAATGTTCCAAAATTAGCACAAATCCTTTTAATGTAAGGATTAAACAAAATATTGAAATTGTGAGAATTAGAGAATTTGTGTTCCACCGCCGAGAGAGACCATCGAGAGAGAGAATTAGAGCATTGACGGTGTCTAGGTTAACACGGCGGCGGCGACTAAACGGACACTGATTCTTGCCGGAGAGAAGAAACCCAACTTTGATTACCCAACGATAGTGTTGGGGAAGCTGGTGGCAATAGTAGAGATCTGAGCCGTGGTGAGGATATGTGGCGAGGAGGTCTAGTTCGGTAGCGATAGTGTAATACCACCGCCACACAGCGCCGTATACGAAAGGTTGCGACTCCTATGCCCGAGAAAGTGGGATGGAAGAGAATGGTGGGGATATTTGCCAAGCAGCTTCTGATTTTAATCTCAAGGTAAGCTCGATTCTAAATTCTGGATTCGATTCTTAGGTCTCATTTCTTTATTTATCCGCTGAATCCTATGGTGTGATCGACTTCCCTTTCTCATTTTCAAAAGTATTAGATTTTCAATAGATTGACTGATTTGTAATTTGGGTTTCTCAATCAAAAACTCTACTCCTGTCCTTGTTTTTGTTTATTTGGTTTTTGGATTTTATAAAATTGTGTTGGTGAATTGAAATTTAGATGATGATGATGACGTTTAAGTCTACAAGGAACTTAACGATCAGGCTGGTCCTTGGAGATTTCTTATTCTTTAAATTTTGTTAGGATTATCTCATATTTGATTTGCTCATTTTTTTTTTCATTTCTCATGACAATAAACTGTCAATGGAGGAATTATAGATATGTTGCTTTAGATGATACATGCTTGTTGATTGCTTTGAGTTCCGTAATTAGAGATAAATTCGATTGAATTGTTCTATTCAAGATTTCTAGAGCGACATTAGTTTGATTCATTTTTTCAATTCTTGATTTAACTTGTAGGTTGCATTAGCACTAAAGGAGCTGGGGATTGTGATGCGTTACCTTGGACAAAACTCAATCGAAGCAGAGCTTCAAGACATGATTAATGAACTGGACGTGGATGGTAATGGTACCATTGATTTCCTTGAGGTCTTGAAATTGCTTTTGAGTATGGCTAAATTCTAAGGTAAGCAACCAAAACTTCTTATTCCCATGCATTACCCTTTATCTTATAACTCAAGATCTATCTGATGTGATAACAACAAATTTTTCTTGAAAGTAATTGCAGAGCATGTGATGGAACTTTACACCAAGATGACTAATGGATCAACAATCAAAAAGACAAGGAGACTACCTTGTTTGGAGTTACGAGGATGCTAACCCTTATTTTGACCCATTTCCTTTAAAGCTCTATGTTGAATATGTGTTCCTAAATCACTGTCATTGATAATTACTGAATTTTGAAATTCTTCTAAGAATGGAATGTTTTTGTTTTCTTAGTTCACAGTCCAAAGCAGAGAAGAAGATCCTTATAGTTGAGGAACTTGAGCGGGAGAAGAAGAAGAAGGAAGGAAGAGAATGTTTGACTTCTGATTTGTTTTTTCTCTATTGTGGTTGAGATTGTGTTCAGTCAAGGGAGTGCTTAGATTGTGTTCAAAGGTAACAGAGAATCTGTGGGATTTGACTCGTACCAGGGGGTTCATTAAGAGGATCAGCAACTGTTGCAACAAGAAAATGTATGATGTCACTTGGTAGTGATACTGGTGAAATTCAGGAAGGATTACACGCAATTTAGGAAGGATTCTTAGAACTTCATGATGACCTTCATAACAAGTTTAGATTTCAAGATGACTTTCATAAAAAATCTGGATATTGGTAAACACTAGGGTAACACAAAAATGATACCATTACCCTTTACTAATGAATTTTTCTTTCTATGTTTTACAATTTTTTTAGTAATGCTGAGTTTTTATGTTGAACTTTTCTTTGTTTTATGAATTCTAATTTATTTTCATAAAGTCATTATTCATAGATGGTTCCTTGATAGCTTGTAGAGTACCTTCTCCTGTTTTTGTAACTTTGAAAAACAACAACATCTATCATTACTATGAAACGTTTTAACTTTTGTTGATAACCCAGTTATATTACACTATTTTAATGCACAACAAAAAGTTTAGGAAGGATATCTCACATTTCAGTAAGACCTTCATAAAAATAAAATAAAACATCATGCTGGATATTCTTGTTTGCTACTTTAATTGTAAAACACAAATCAATGCACAAAATCAAATCATTATACATCACTACTAATGGAGTAATATGTGATACAATAAAGCAAAAAACATATGCAGAGATTAAAAACTTGTTTTTAAAAAATTTAGGAAAGATTGCATAGCTTTAGGAAGGCATTCTTGAATTTTAGGAAGACCCTCCATAATGACATGAACTCAAACTTCCACTCAAGTGCCTATTTTCTCATCTTCATCATCAACTTTCTACTTTGTTCTTGAAAAAAAGAACTTGAGCATAGAGGATGCAAGCACATCCTGTAAACAAAGTAGGTATAGCTTCTCTTTGTATGTATGTGGGAAACATAAAGCCTTCCTTCATTCACTTATTGTAGTTGCCTGAGTAAGTCAATCACCAGCTTCAATATCACTTTATAAACTAGGTACTATCCCGCAGAAAACCGCGGGCTGAACTTTTTTTGATGAAAATTTGTAATAATTTATTTTGTTATTATGTTATTTATAATGGTATTTGATTAAAAATTTGTTTCTTATATTATAATTTTTGTATTTTAAAAAAGTTTATTAATAATCTGTCAATAAAACATTTGCATTTAATGAATAAAATTGTTTAAACTTTTGTCAATTAAATGAATATCTTGTTATAGTTGTGAAGTAACTAAAAATAACTAATTTTTTTGAGTATGAATTAGTTTTGATTCTAATAGATTCTTTTTTTTACTTTTCTACAATTTATTTTATTTGATGTGTCTCCTATTTTTGTTTTTAATTAGTTATATTTAATTAATTAATTAATTAATCTTAATTAAGTTTTTCTAATGGCATTGAATGTAATTTTTTACACATTGTAAGGTTAGTTTTATATTTGTACTTCTTAATTAATATAGTAGGATTTTAATTAGTTATATTTACTTAATTAATTAATTAATCTTAATTAAGTTTTTCTAATGGCATTGAATGTAATTTTTTACACATTGTAAGGTTAGTTTTATATTTGTACTTCTCAATTAATATAGTAGGATTAATGATAATTTTAAATTTATGTAAATATCGATATAACTCGTCCCGTTATATAACCCTGTCCCGAGATATTTTAACTCGTACTATAGCATCTTAATTTTTAGTACATATTGTTTTGTATTATAAATATTAGATTGAGTTGATATGTTATTTATTAAGATAAAGAACCGGAATAAACCAAATAAAATTTTGAATGCATGATAAATCAAGCTTTCTACTCATTTGTATTCTGAATCATTTTTGTCTCTTTTATAGTATGACTCTGAACCATTGCCTAATTTTTTTAGGCCATGTAGGATATTGTACATGTATTTTTTATTCATCTATTAAGTAATATATGTCCGTTTTTAAAAATTTGTATTACATCATATGCAGGAAAAAATCACAATTTTTATTAACTAAATGTATTATAGAATAATTCAAGATAATTTAATATAAATTCAAATAAAAATAAAAGAGAATCATATATTTATATTTGAATAAGATAGAAAGATTTCCTTATTTTTAAAACTCTTACCTATAATTAATGCGGTGAAATTTTTGGTAACTAATATTAAAGTCAATGCATTGAATGCTAATTGTTTCCAAAATGATTTTTTGTCAAAAGTTGCTGCAAAAATAATAGTATAGATGGATAAACAAACGAAATTTGAAACACTTTATTAGTGGTTAAGTCATTATCATCTTCTCACACAAAACTATAATACCTACTACTATGTTATCTTTCCTTATTAGAACACTATGTTTCCCATTATTAATGTCAAGCTTCCAATTATTTCACAGTTCTCAATCAATCGAACATACATGAAGGCAAAACAAGCATCAACATATTGAATCATTCCAGGTTTTGTAGATAAACAAATATACCTCCAACATCAATGACTGGTCCAACGTCACCAATAGACATCAACTTATACTCTTTCCCAGTTGTGTGATGTGTGATTGATAAGAATACTATCACCTTCCCCAACTCATGTGTCGCAACATCTCCTGTTTTACACTAATCACAAACTCTAACTTCCTAATCCAACAAATAAATCTCACCTGTAACCAAAATTTCTAAAAAAGAATATAGCGTAAGATTGAACCACCAGTGCTTTAGCTCCCTCAGCATCAAGACAAACCGGAGCGTGTTCACGAGACGATCCACATCTGAAGTTTTCACCGTCGATGATGATCGAGTACTTGGTCTTCATCTCACCCCAAATGAACGAATCGCTCCTTGTAAGCAGCTGGGAGACCAACTAATTAGTTCAAATTCAAAATTCAAAATTGAGACAAGTAGTAATCAGATTGGATTGGATCGAGAGTTTGGTTGGAGACTCATACAAAGTTTATGTGTGTGATTGCCAATTGAATCACCACCGTTGTTGTCTTTGTAAGGAGCACTGTCGGGTCGCGATACATTGATGGCCTTGGAACGGTCATCATTGTCGATCTCGATCTCTAACTCGGCAGACTAGAACTCACCGGAGACGATGAAGCCGTCGGGGTTTCAAAGGCGCCTTTGGAGCCATGGAGAACTCACCAGAGACAATGGAGCACAACGACGTTAAACAATGATTTTTCCTGAATATTAAATTAAATACTTGATATTTAAAAATGCTAGATTTGGAACAATTAATCATGTGTGCTATTTGTGGAAGAAAAACTTAAAGTTGTGCTATTCTAGGGTATTTCCATATAACAAATTAGTTTGCATCCTAGCACACTTTTCCAACATTTTATTGCATCCTAGCACACTTGTTGTCCACTAGGCACTTTTTCCCTTCCTTCCTTCAAATTTATACAATTATACCCCTCAACTCATTCTAACCAAACTATATCTTCTAACCAAAATTGTTAGAGCAAAATAATCTCCTCCTTCCATTTCTAACTAAAAATATTTGATCCTGTGGCTATATGACTTACACCTGTCTAAGTCTTCCATATATAAAGGTTAAATCTTGTGTGAATAAAGGAGACAGGAAGGAGTAGGGTTTTGGTGGATAAGGGAGACATGGCGGCCCTGGTAAGTTTTATTGACTTAACGTTTTTTTGGTTGTTTTCTGTGGATTCCATCTTGGGTTTTGTTTCTTTTCTGTGGATTGCAATTACATTTAATTAACTGTTCTTGGTTGCAGGTTGGACATTGTATTTTCCTATGCGGTGAGTGGGCTTCTTCGGTGGATGGCATTTGGAGGTTTGAGGTGGATAAGTTTCTCGTATCGAGGGTCGTTCCCCTCTCCGACAATGTTACATTAGCTGAACTTGAGGATGCTGTAAAACTTGAATTCGGCGTAAGGAAGAAGAAGGCTTGTTTCAGTTTCTCTCCTCCTAACAGCATGCTTTTCACCACGGCTGAGAGAACTCCTCCTGTACTAGTTACTACCGATGTTGGCTTAGACTACTTCAAGCAATTGTTTCGTGAGAACCGTCATTTAAATATGTTTGTGAACTTCCAAGAGTCAACAAACAGAGTTCCAATCACAGATGAGTTAAATACAGGGAATAGAGAGGATTTTGTTTCTGGTCGTGTCATTCCTCTCTTCGCTAAGTCACCTGGATGTAGTTTTGGATCAAGCGATGATGAGTTGTCACCATTACTTGATGCCGCTCTTGGTAGCCAACTGGATTATGTCGTCGCTGGTCTTTCTGAAATGGAGGAAAATTTTAAGATTGGTGTTACTAATGGTAAGAGTGGGAAGCGTGTGTCTGCCGGAACTTCAGCTGGTTGTAGTATCGGTAAAAGTGGGAAGCGTGGTAAGTGTAGTTTTGTTTCCAGTAACACTTTAATTGATGTTGATGTTGAACTGGAAGGAACTGTTGGTTCCAAATCAACAATCCCCACAATTCCTACCACCCAGATTGATCCATCGCTACTGGCTGAGGTTGATGAAATAGAGTCAAAGTATTGGGGAAGAGGTTGTGATGTTGAAGACTGGAATCACAATATTCGCAACGAGGCTGAGTGTAATGTTGAAGACTGTGGTCATAGTTCTGAAGAAGAAGCAGACGCAGAAGAAGAAGAAGGACCAACTCAGGAGATTCTTACTCCTACAGGTTATGATCGAGAATTTTGGGGAAACTTTGTGGGAGATCATTTTGGTCGTGCAAATCCTGTAGAAATTATGTGCACCACCAATGACTGCTTCGACCATAGGGTTCTCGTCAACGGTGGGACATCCTTACCAAAAGATGAGAAATTTGGTATGGATTCTGGTGGGGGTTTCGTTCAGAGTGGTGACCCAGCAGTTAGTGAACCTGTCCAAAGTAACGTGACCGCGTGGACACATAATAGTGGACAGGTACAGATTCCAGCTAAACCAAAAAGGAGGTTAGCTGTTGTTGATGACGAGGAGTTTGATATTCCTCCTCTGTTTGATGACATAGAATATAAGAGGGATGTGATTCCTGATCTTCACATTGATGACGATGACAAAAGCATATACCAGGGCAAAAAATTCGCCAACAAAGAAGATTGCCAGATAGGTTTAGCCATATATGCAATTAAGAAACAGTTCGATTTTAAACAAACCCGGACGAAGCGAGACTACTTTGTTATTAAGTATACTTGTGTGAAATGCGACTGGAGGATTATGGCTAAAGAACTGAGCAATGGATACTATGAGATACGTAAAGCATGTTTGGAACACACATGTCCAGTTGAAACAAGGTGCAATTACATGAAGAAGGCGACGTCTCGAGTTATTGCTGCTGTCTTCAAAGCACAATTTAGCGATCCATCTAAATCACCAGTACCAATGGACCTGCAGCTATTGATCCTTGAGGACCTTAAGGTTTCAGCATCATACAGTAAGTGTCGTAGGGCTGTGGCAAAAGCTACAGACGATTTGTTTGGCTCTGATGAAGATTCGTATGATCAACTGGCTGAATATTTGCATCTTTTGAAGCTCGCAAACCCCGGTACTGTAACAGATATCAAAACAGAAATCGAGGAAGATGGTACTGAAAGGTTCTTATACACGTTTTTGGCGTTTGGTGCACCCATTCAAGGCTTCAGTAAGCTGAGACGTATTCTTGTTGTGGACGGGATGCATCTAACTGGTAAGTACAAAGGAGTGTTGTTGACAGCAAGTGGCCAAGACGGTAACTTTCAAGTATTCCCTCTTGCGTTTGCTGTTGTAGATAGCGAGAATGATGATTCGTGGACTTGGTTCTTTGAGAAGCTTGAACGCATAATCGCAGATAGCAATACCCTCACCATCATTTCTGACAGATGTCAGTCCATTTACGTTGCTAAGAAGAGGGTTTTTCCACGTGCTCATCATGGCGCTTGTATTGTCCACTTGGCGAGGAATGTGAATGCCAAATTTCACAACAAAGGTCTTGCCAAACTGGTCACTAATGATGCATATGCCTACACAGTTGGCTCTTTCCGGACGATTTATGGACAAATTAGAGGAAAAAACATCGAATGTGCTAAATGGCTTGATAAAATTGGCACTGCTCATTGGTCACGCGCATATTTTCAGGGAGACCGTTACAATCTGATGACTAGCAACATAGCTGAATCGTTGAACAAAGCATTATGGAAGGGTAGGGCGTCACCAATAGTGGAGTTGCTTAAGTTTATTAGGGCTATGTTAACACGCTGGTTCAGTGCAAGGAGGAAAAAGTCTGCTACACACAACGGGTGGTAACTCCGGAGGTTGATAAACAATTGACAAAAAATATGTCAATCGTAAACGGAAGCAAGGTTGGAACTGTGACAAGTTGGAGTTATGAAATTGTGGGGTTGTTCAACGGGAAGCACCATGTCCTTCTGGATTTGAAAAAATGCACTTGCAAACATTACGACCGAGTTAAGATCCCATGTGGACACGCAATGCTGGCTGCCAACCACCAAGGTATTCCTCCAACAACACTTGTAGACGAGTACTATAAGACTTCTACATGGGCAGCTACTTACGCTGGAGTCATCAACCCTGAAGTTCATCCCAATGATATTGGTATGGCCGATGAAGTTGTTAGGAGGGACCTAATCCCACCAAAGTCTCGCCGGCCATCTGGTAGGCCTACCAAGTCTAGAATTCCATCTGTTGGTGAATATCCGGTAAGCTTAATCTATATATTCAACAATAGAATATCCGTCTCTCATTCGAGTGATCATGTTTTAACTTGTATTCTGATTTATTTCAGAAACCTACAACGGGCACTGTCAAAGTTAATAGGTATTCAAGATGCAAGCAGATAGGACACAACATTTCCACGTGTACCAATCCTATTTGATGGTGTTGCATCTTTTGGTGAAGAAAGTTATGTTTTGAGGGCAAGGAGTAATTTTTTTTTCGCCTTCTTAACCAGTTTCTTACTTGTTCTCTCTTTTTATTGACAACTATTGTGCCTTTAAGGCTGCGGTAAACAGTACGAGTTAGGTGTGTGCTGAGTAGCAATTTTTTGGTCCCTTCTAGGTAAATGCTGGATTAGTGGCGTCGGTAATATTAGGGTCACTTTTGAAATATTTTTGTGATAACAATTTCGCTTACTTCAGGCGGTAATTGTAAACGTTATTAGTTATGAAACGTTCCACTACATAACTCTTTTGCCTTTAGATTAGCACAACAATACACATTCTAAGCCCTGCTTATACTGTTACTTATCTCGTACTTGTGGACAGCTATAGATTAGCACAACAATACACATTCTAACCCCGCTTATACTGTTACTAGACGTTCTAATCCGAATTACAATCTATATGCGGACTATGTTCCTACATTAGTCCATCCTTAAGGATACCCCAAACTAAGAACCTAAAAGAATACGACCCTGGACACAATCCTTATTATTATTGAATGATTTAAATAGATTCTATCCACATGGACAGCAATATTTATCAACTTCGTAATGAATAACTGCATCCACAAAAATCCATCCACATGGACAACACTTGTTAGCGACTTATTCTAGAATTATCCATTGTTACGAATTATCTCTTTTTGTTGTCTCGTAACGATTCATTGTACATCCAAATACTTTGTACCGTCACGATCAGTCTAAATTAATTGTGCCTTTTCGATCATTGTACCCTTTCGATTTCTTTACCTACATTCGATGTATCGTTTTCCTCTCTTCAATCATAGAGCCCATAAATATCCAATAGATCTCCTCTCAATCTACTTCATCTTCTTCTCTTCATCAATATCATCATCTTCTTCTTCAAACATTGCGTCTATGGCAGGGGAGACTTCCAGAAAACGTTCAAAACACTTGGCAGACTATGGAGCCGAAGCAACAGGGCAAAGAACCATGGCCGGAGAGAGTTCCGGTAAACGACCTTCTCCCTCATCCGATTTCGACTGGGAAGACGAAACACTGGACGCCCTGAAGGAAGCTTTTCAGAAGACGCGAGTCATGACTGAAAAGGAGACAACCGAGCGCCTCACTGCAATTCTTCAGGAGCTGAAAGATCATCAGGAGAAGAAGGAAGACGCTACTGCCCTCGTCCATCAAGTGGAACTAATCAATGCTCAAATAGCCCTACTTAATCAAATTTTGGGAGGAGCACTTCTCGACATGGAGGCAGAGTACAGGAGGCTAGAGGAGATGCTAGAGATGGCGCAGGGCGATGCAGATCAGTGTGTTGTTCCTCCTCCTATCGACTGGGACAAACTTGGAGTCAATTTCAACGCTTAGTAGCACCACCTATACTCCTATTTCTATTTCTATTTTTATCTAATGTAATATTTATCCACATTACAAACTCCTTTAACTATATAATATGCCTTATGGATTTTTGTTTACAATTACAATTTTAATGTCAGTATGCCTAATGGATATCTATTACATCCATTACAACTTACCTTACCATCAAAAACTTGTATCCTCATAAGAATTCATGTGGACAGCGGTTGCTGAAGCGTGTTGACACACAAATCCACATGGATAACAAACCCTTTTGATACCAAACACATCCACGTGGATACCAAACCCTTTGATAATCACCAACACCCATCCATGTTTCCTTTACACTATTACAGCTACGGTAATAGCTTCCCTCACACATTCTCAATTAGTGTTCTACCCACTACTAGATTGTGGATATCAAATCTTACCATTACTATTAGTGTTCTCAATTAGTGTTCTACCCACTACTATTATTGTTCTCAATTAATGTCAGTATGCCTAATGGATATCTATTACATCCATTACAACTTACCTTACCATCAAAAACTTGTATCCTCATAAGAATTCATGTGGACAGCGGTTGCTGAAGCGTGTTGACACACAAATCCACGTGGATAACAAACCCTTTTGATACCAAACACATCCACGTGGATACCAAACCCTTTGATAATCACCAACACCCATCCACGTTTCCTTTACACTATTACAGCTACAGTAACAGCTTCCCTCACACATTCTCAATTAGTGTTCTACCCACTACTAGACTGTGGATATCAAATCTTACCATTACTATTAGTGTTCTCAATTAGTGTTCTACCCACTACTATTAGTGTTCTCAATTAATGTCAGTATGCCTAATGGATATCTATTACATCCATTACAACTTACCTTACCATCAAAAACTTGTATCCTCATAAGAATTCATGTGGACAGCGGTTGCTGAAGCGTGTTGACACACAAATCCACGTGGATAACAAACCCTTTTGATACCAAACACATCCACGTGGATACCAAACCCTTTGATAATCACCAACACCCATCCACGTTTCCTTTACACTATTACAGCTACGGTAACAGCTTCCCTCACACATTCTCAATTAGTGTTCTACCCACTACTAGATTGTGGATATCAAAACATATGAATTTCATTCTATATTCATATGTGTCCACGCGAGGAATCAAGGACTTAGCACATCATAAAAAGACATAGAATTCCAGTACTTTCGGCCAATTATAATGCAAAATACAAAACACCACTAATCTCGCAAAATACAAAACATCATAAAAACCCTAAGCTCGCAAAATACAAAACACCACTTTAAGCACTATTGCTGACAATTCATGGCACAAAGTTTAAAGGTGGTTCAATAAAGAGAAACCCTAAAAAAATGGGTAACTAAACAATAAAGCTTACAACCGTTCGACACACATAATTGTCAATTACTAAGCTATTGCTTACAATCCTAAGACAATAACATTATATCTCTAGATAGGAAGAAGAAGATACAATCGATATACCTCTCCCCATTGAATTCCTGCAGCGCCTGATGTTCATAACCACACTTTGGCACATCTTCAAAGTACCAAGTATCGGAAAAAGTCCCCCATCGCTTAGGCCGGATCTTGTGGATGTGGTACATTAGAGAGTCACCCAGCCTATCAACATCACCAAATCGAGACGTATTCTTGTAGTTCCAGTAGAAAACCCTATCCAACGTCCCTTCGCAGCTCTTCAACATTATCCACAACAACTCAGCCACTGGGTACACATGTTTAATGGTACTCACCACTGCAATGGCCTCTTTCAAATCACAGCATTGGAAAGCTAAGAATAAACTTTTCACATACATAGCATAAGGATTCCTTGCGTATAAACACATCCCAAAAAAGTCATTGTACACAGATTCGGATCTTGACCATTTAACAAAATCGTAATGGCGATCGAGCCTAACAGAGGATAGTGTTTCCAAAGAGTGAACAGCTACTCTACCTGCACGCCCTGCGACAAGCCAGTTGCCTAAATGCCTGATGCCATCCTGAGCTACGAAACTCACTATTTTCGCCAGAATTGGGGGTGGGAGGTTAAGATCTTCACGTGGACGAAACTGTAATAAACCAGACAACAAGTACATTCAGCATATCTAACAGATACGCAAAATAAAGTCTACACAAACCAAAAAAACAGCAAATCGGACAGATAACTAGTCCATTACGCATATCTAACAAATTTGAAAACGCCCGCTAACAAATACAATCACCAAATGTAAGAGATCTACTAAATTAAAACTAAACAGAACAAAGTCTGAAAACAACAACAACAAACCTCAGGACTCAGTCGAACAAGAGGTTCCGTCACTGGTTCCTCAGCTGGTTGGCGGTCAATGATACGTGTCCGAGCACTGTGAGGACGAGGGAAATGTCTTCGTCGTATTCGACCATGACCGCATTTACCATGAGAGCAGTTCTCACAAACAATTTTGTATGTCGGAACCATTTCCAACTTTTTCCTAACCGATACAACATAGGTTTATATAGATAGGCTTACATAGAATGAGGGGCTACAAATTAAAACTCCCAAAATACCCCCACAAGTTCAACAGTTTAAAGTTTCAGTCATACATATCCACGTGGACATGTCCACTTAGATTCTAATATTACTAATCCATGTGGATACCAGATAACGACCATCTAGTCCTCTCCTATACTCAGAACCTTTTTAGAACTATGTTTCAATAGAACATCTACAAAGGTCATAGATGTGGGGGATCTACAAGATACGTAAACTCTAAACTCTAAGCTACGGGATCTTCGTGTTTAGAGTTTAGGGTTTAGAGTTTGGATTTTAGGGTTTACAGTTTAGAGTTTAGAGTTTAGAGTTTAGAGTTTGGAGTTGGGAGTTGGGAGTTTGGGGTTTAGAGTTTAGGGCTTACAGTTTGGAGTTTAGGGTTTAGAGTTTAGGGCTTAGAGTTTGAAGTTTAGGGTTTAGAGTTTAGAGTTTAGGGTTTAGAGTTTAGGGTTTAGGGTTTAGGGTTTAGGGTTTAAGGTTAAAGGGGTAACGCGGTTTAGGGTTTATGTGTAATGCAGTTTAGGGTTTACTAACAACATTAGGATTCAATCTACTAATCAGTAGTGAAGGTTTAAATTTTATTTACGTTATATACAAAAAAAAAAGTCAGATGATGGACATCATTTAATATCCCCTGTACACACATCAAAATCCCGAACAGGATGGACAATGAAGTGTACTTGGACAGAATTACTTCCTGTCCATCTTACTGTCTATCTTACTTCCTGTCTATCTTACATCCTGTCCATCTTACTTCCTGTCCATCCAATGGCCATTACGTTTTTCATATCTAAAATATGGTCAAAGTCAAAGTCAATAAATGCACACTAACGGACAAAACAGATGTAACCTTCCCCTACAGATGAAACCTTCCCCTACTGCTGAAAGCGGTCACCTACTTCCCCTATTAGGGTCTACTTTATACGCTTAGGATTCCATCTATTAATTAATAATTAAGGTTTAAATTATATTTAGGTTATAAACAAAAAAAAAGGCAGATGATGGACAGCATTTAAAAACCCCTGTACACACATCAAAATCCCGAACAGGATTGACAAGGAAATATACTTGGACAGAATTACTCACTGTCCATGTTATATGTGAACCCTACAATAACAATTAGGTTTCCCATCTCTACAATATGGTCACAGCCGCCGCCACTCCAACAATTCCTACTCGCTTATTCAACAATAACCACACTAACTGACAAAACGAATGTAACCTTCCCTTACAGATGAAACCTTCCCCTACTGCTAAAAGATTTCACATACTCCCCCTACTGCTGATTCTTTACAATACTATCCAAAAAATTTCAAACAACTATAGCAAAAAACCAACTGCTGCAACAAGGGAGAGAAACTAAAAAAATACTATTCCCCTTCAACACCAACTAATTAGCGTACAGTCCATCCTTCCCATCAAAATTTGCCACACCATCTAAATCACCAGTACCAATGGACCTTAAGGTTTCAGCATCATACAGTCAGTCTCGTAGGGCTCCGGAAAAAGCTACAGACGACTTGGTTGGCTCTGAGGAAGATTCGTATGCTAAACTGGCTGAATATTTGCATCTTTTGAAGCTCGCAAATCCCGGTACTGTAACAGATATCAAAACAGAAATCGAGGAAGATGGTACTGAAAGATTCTGGTACACATTCTTGGCATTTGGTGCATCCATTCAAGGCTTCAGTCAGCTTAGACGTGTTCTTGTTGTGGACGGGACGAATCTAACTGGTAAGTACAAAGGAGTTTTGTTCACAGCAAGTGGCCAAGACGGTAACTTTCAAGTATTCCCTCTAGCGTTTGCTGTTGTAGATAGCGAGAATGATGATTCGTGGACTTGGTTTTTTGAGAAGCTTGAACGCATCATCGCAGACAGCAATACCCTCACAATCATTTCTGACAGATGTCAGTCCATTTACGTTGCTAAGAAGAGGGTTTTCCCACTTGCTCATCATGGCGCTTGTATTGTCCACTTGGCGAGGAATGTGAATGCCAAATTTCACAACAAAGGTCTTGCCAAACTGGTCACTAATGCTGCATATGCCTACACAGCTGACTCTTTTCGGACGATTTATGGACAAATTTGTGGTACAAACATCGAATGTGCTAAATGGCTTGAGAAAATCGGCACTGCTCATTGGTCACGCGCATATTTTCAGGGAGACCGTTACAATCTGATGACTAGCAACATAGCTGAATCGTTGAACAAAGCATTATGGAAGTGTAGGGCGTCACCAATAGTGGAGTTGCTTAAGTTTATTAGGGCTATGTTAACACGCTGGTTCAGTGCAAGGAGGAAAAAATCTGCGACACACAACGGATTGGTAACTCCGGAGGTTGATAAAGAAATGACAAAAAGTTGGTCACAAGTAAGGGGAAACAAGGTAGCAACTGTTGAAAACTTTTATTATGAAATTGTGGGAGGGTTCACCCGGAAACACCAAGTCCTTCTGGATTTGAACAAATGCACTTGCAAGCAATACGACCGACTTAAGATCCCTTGTGGACACGCAATGCTTGCTGCCAACTACCAAGGCATTCCACCTACAACACTAGTAGACGAGTACTATAAGACTACTACATGGGCAGCCACTTACGCATAAGTAATCAACCCTGAAGTTCATCCAAATGATATTGGTATGGCCGATGAATTTGTTAGGAGGGACCTACTCCCACCAAAGTCAAGGCGGCCATCTGGTAGGCCTATCAAGACTAGCATTCCATCCGGTAAGTTTTATCTATTTTTCCTACTGTTTATCATTCGAGTGATCATGTATTAACTTCTACTCTTCTTTTGCCATGAATCCTTCGACAATAGGTGTTCAAGATGTTCAAGATGCAACCTGATACATGCTTCCACCAATCCAATTAGATGGTGTTTCACCTTCTCCAGAAAGTTATGTTTTGAGGGCAAGGAGTAATTTAATTTCGCCTTCTTAACCAGTCTCTTACTTGCTCTCCCTTTTTTTTTGCAAACTATTGTGCCTTTACGTCTACGGCAATATTAGGCTCACTTTTGAGTTACGAAACGTTACAATGCCAAACTCTTTTGCCTTCTATGTAGTATTACTGGTGTCGTTCATCCATATGGATACCTACTTGTGGACTGCATTAGATTAGCAAAAATTTACACATTCTAAGCCCTGATTATATTGTTAGTAAACGTTCTAATCCGAATTACAATTCATTGGCGGACTACATTCCCCCATATGTCCATCCAATGATAACCCAAAAGAATACGATCGTGTACACAATCCTTATTATTATCGAATGATTTAAATAAAATCTATTCATATGGACAGCAATATAATCATTTCTCTTATTGACTACCCGTGTCCACCAAAAGCAATACACATGGACAACACTTTTAATAGACTTATTGGTGGATGTTCCATTGTTACGTTTTATCAAATTGCATTGTCTTGTAAAGATTCATAGTCCATCCAAATACATTGTACAGTTTCGATCAGTCTAAATTATTTATGCCCTCTCAATCATTGTACGTATCCAATATTACATATCCACATGTCCACATGCCCACATATCCACATGGATACGTATCTAAAATTATCCAAATATAGATCACATTTATATGTATATATTTCAGTGTTTGCTAAAATGGTACTGTATAATTCACCATGAAGTTAATGAATGTGAATAATATAGAAGAAAGATAAATTAAAAACAAAGAAAAATGTTATAAATAGAGAGGATGTTGTGCAGAAATAACGTGGTTTACAAAGTTCGACAATAATAAAAAAGATAACATTAAAACCTGACATAACACTACTAATAGTTGAATTAAGCTTCCACTTTCTTCCAATCAATTGGAGGAGGAACCCGACACTTTGCAGCATCGGCGGCCGTAACTTCACGCAACTCCTCAAGCCTCTGCAACTCTCCCACCAAATCCTCAATTTCCAGACTCAAGATGTCATTCACTAGATCGATTTTTGCATCGATGGTTTCCACTTGATGAAGGAGGGCTGTTTTTTCTTCCTTCTTCTCCATATGATCCTCCATCATATGAATGATTGCCATGTAGTGATCCCTTGTCTCCGTCTCGGTCACCTCACGTGTCTTAGTTAGCGCGGCTCGCATGGCCTCCAAAACCTCCCCTTCCCATTCGAAATCATCATTCCTTTTCGGCCGTTTAATTGAGCTGGCTCATGCGGTTGGCTCCACTGCGAAGCGTTTAGGACCTCCTCTTAAACCCTCTCCGGACATTGCTGCACTATTGAAATGAAATTGTTGCTTGAAGGTAACACAATAGTTTCGGGGGACAATGTGAGGAGTTTTATAGGAGTCATGATCGAATAGGCAGATAAAGCGAATACATCGTTTCAATGAATATAGACAGATCCAATCGATACAATGAATTATTGGGAATCGAAACGATACAACGTTTGCGAATCATTTAGAGTTACGAAAACGATGACCAAGAAACGACTTCAATCCCAACTTAATATTGGTTGAGTTTCGCTGATTAGGTACAAATCTTTCGTTCGGTTAACAAGCCTTAATTATTGATTCGGTTAATAATTCATTACTTACCAAAATACAAAAAAAAGCCTTAAAGCATTATTGAATATAATCTATCCATATGGACATCAATAGAATCTATCCACATGGACACCACTAGAAACTACACATATGGACAGCAATAGAATCTATCCATATGGCCAGCAATGTTAGCGACTTATTGTAGAATTATTCAATGTTACGATTTATCACTTTGCATTGTCTCGTAACGATTCATTGTACATCCAAATACGTTGTATAATTCTCGATCAGTCTAAATTAATTGTGCCTTTTTGATCATTGTACCCTTTCGATTTCTCTACCTAGATTCCATGTATCGTTTAACTCTCTTCAATCATAGACCCTATAAATATCCAATAAATCTCGTCTCAATCTACTTCATCTTCTTCTCTTCATCGGTATCATCATCTTCTTCTTAAAACATTGCGTCTATGGCCGGGGAGACTTCCAGAAAACGTTCCAAACCCTTGACAATCTGTGAGGGAGCCGAAGCAACAGGGCAAAGAACCATGGCCGGAGAGAGTTCCGGTAAACGACCTTCTTGCTCATCCGATTTCGACTGGGAAGACGAAACACTGGACGCCCTAAAGGAAGCTTTTCAGAAGACGCGAGTCATGACTGAAAAGGAGACAACCGAGCGCTTCACTGCAATTCTTCATATGCTGAAAGATCATCAGGAGAAGAAGGAAGACGCTACTGCCCTCGTCCATCAAGTGGAACTAATCAATGCTCAAATAGCCCTACTTAATCAAATTTTGGGAGGAGAACTTCTCGACATGGAGGCAGAGTACAAGAGGCTAGAGGAGATGCTAGAGATGGCGCAGAGCGACCCAGATCAGTGTGTTGTTCCTCCTCCTATCGACTGGGACAAACTTGGAGTTAATTTCAACGCTTAGTAGCACCACCTATACTCCTATTTCTATTTCTATTTTTATCTAATGTAATATTTATCCACATTACAAACTCCTTTAACTATATAATATGACTAATGGATTTCTGTTTACAATTTCAATTTTTATGTCAGCATACCTAATGGATATCTATTACATCCATTACAACTTACCTTACCATCAAAAACCTGTCTCCTCATAAGAATTCATGTGGACAGCGGTTGCTGAATTGTGTTGACACACACATTCACGTGGATACCAAACCCTTTCATACCAAACACATCCACGTGGATACCAAACCCTTTGATAATCACCAACACCCAGCCACGTTTCCTTTACACTATTACAGCTAAGGAAACAGCTTCCCCCACACATTCTCATAACCATGAACCACATTGTTAACGTCAATATTATCATTTTAAATAGAATCTATCCATATGTACAGCAATATTATCATTATTGATACAAAATTAATGAATACCATCCATATGGATACCTTTCGATAAGAAATTCCATCCAACTAACATGAAACAGAGAATAAAACTTTATATAAAACACTTTCTGCAACCTAGCAAACTTTAAATATAAATTAAGCTGAGCATCCACACGTGCAACATCCACAAATGAGCATCCAGATGGCTACCAAAACCTTAACTAAAAATGGACTCACATTTACCATGGATGCATAGTTGCGGTCAATGTTAGTCATCTAATTAAACTTAAAGCCATAAATAACTACACCAAACGTTAAACGTTAAACATCTAAAAATACAAACTTACAGTTCGGATTTAAAACAGAAAAACAACTACTAATAAAACACACAAATTAGACTCCACAGACCACACCGCTAACAAATGTCAGTTATTCCTTCTCTGACGTATATAGAGGGGCAACTAATTCAGTGTAGATGTCCATGGCATATTGAGCTCTAAATTCATCCACAATCTCGTCTGTGATTGCCGCCATCTGTTCTACTCCATTGTCATTCGCAAGAATCTCAAGAAACTTCATTGCTACCGTGCCACAATCACCACAACGCTTGTTCACATAAATGCCGTCATATCTAACCCATTTGAACGGCTCATAACCATGATCTTGGGACCTGGGTGGCTTGCAAAATTTCCTAATGATATACGGTAGCATCTCTACAACAGGAGCGACGAACCTCGAAACCTTTCTTATATCATACAATTCAACATTGGGATCAACGATGAAAACGCACCAGTTTGGTAGGTTTATGGCGAGTCCTACCCAATGCTCGTCTTGCCATATCATCGGCATATATATAGTGTCAATAGTAACAAACCAGTCTGAAGGACTACCAGGAATATAGCGGTCCAATAATCCTTTCCACTGGACCCTCGCTCGATTCCTCGCAACTGAAAAAGACTTGTACTTCCGCAAAAGGAAGTTCCCAAGCCAAGGTGAGGCAAAAGTCGAACGCTCCTTCTCAAGGACATATCTATGTCTTTCTCTTAAGAAACTCACTAACACCTCAATATGCTGTTTAAGACAATGAAAATAAGGTCAATAAACTCAATCAAGTAAACTCACAGACAAATTCTTATAAATAAAACAGGTATTACCAATGTAGACACCCATTTCTGTGGTTCAGCAAGTTCCAAAAAAAACTTGTTGTTTATGAGGTGACTGCAACGTGTAAGATGTTCACTGCAAGGAATTGTACAATTGGTAAACGACCTACAATAGTATATATTAGTACACCATTAAAAAATACTAATCCAAACCAAGAATTACGTGTTAGGTGCTTCAGTCAACGTTTTCTTAAAGTTTTCAAACAGATTGGTGTCCAGAGGAGGTAACAAATCATGCCCATTAGAAGGAGAGTAAGGGGCCTTCTTCAGTAACTCAGCAACAAGATTTTCTTCCCCTTCAGTCAAAACAGCACGCTTTCGCTCTTGTGGAGGAGAAGAATCACTTACATCAACTAGCTTTTCAGGGTCCACGTCTCTTTCCTGTAAGATTATATATCATATATTACTAAACATCATCCCTTCACCCTAAGCATTCTTAGATATATGCCCACAATTTATACCTCCTCTTCATCGCAAGACGAGTCTTCAGCTGACTCAACGTTTGTCAATGGAACTTCCTCTATAATAGCTCCCTTATCCAACAATATCAAACAACATTAGTTCATCCACATACATCTTCACAAGTAAAGCGTGAAACATAAATAATGTACCTCATCCTCTAGCTTCTCCGACGCAAGGCTCATTTTGGTCTCGGAAGCTACCCTCACCTAATCGTTTTCATGTTTTTCAAATTAACAACCATAATAGTGACTAGCTAAACCATATAATGTACAAACATTGATATTAATCTACTAAAGAAAATTAATTGAAAAAAATACTAATCACCTTATCCTCAACATACTCCCCTACAACGTCTGATACAGGATTCACCTGTACACGATTCCATATCCATGTGGTCAGTAAAATTAATTGTAGTATGATATCAAAACAATCGTATACAAAGTCTAATGCTATGACACAACGTTCTTTTATATACAACGGTGAAAGATATACCTCATCGCATACTTTCTCCGTGGCTAGGCTAATTATAGTCTCTGAGGCTTCAATAACCTAATGTTTAAGAAAAAAAAAACTTAACAGGGTCTAACATAACACATTTACGAGGTAACATAAAGATAAATAAACCAAAATATAAGCTCCGTTTAGACGTGTTATTACCTTCTCTTCAAAATTATCTTCTGCGCCGTCTGCTGCCCCATTTCCCTATCCAAAAAAACAAATGCATATGTTCAGTCAGAGTAATCCTAAATAAACAAATCGGCAGTTCAGCAATATTCCCATACAACTAATTCCTCTTATATACAAGCATAATTATAAGAACATATAAAACATTAATAGAAATAAAACGTCACTAGTTCAGAAAATACTAAACACCTGCTCTCCACAACATCCTTGTTCACCGACGCCTAACCCTTGATCCTGTCCACAAACCTGTATCCATGTGAACAAGTACATAAGAATAATATCCACAAATACGTATCCATGTGGAAACTTCCACCTGTCCACAACTACTATCTTGTGCGTAAATTTCCACTTTCTCATAAATGTATGACCATACCATGATTTATCAACAAAAAAAAAAATTAAGGAAAAACTATTACTAACCTTTTCCTCGATTGTAACTCCTTCAGCGACTAATCCAATTTGGCCCTGCCCACAAAATAGCATCCATGTGTTCGGTTAAATTGAAACAAAAATGAATAATATATCTTACTCGAAGTTTTGCCTCACTATACACAAACGGATAAGAGAAACTAACCATGTCATTTTCAATGTTCACATGTTGTGGTGTCTCATTGTTAGGATCAAATAATGACATCAGGATGGTATTCATTTTCTTACCCCCATCTTCCAATGTAGATGGTTCAGTACATCCATCCTCTTTAGCTTTGTTCTACAATAAACATCCTTCAAATTATTAACATTAAGCTTCCTAAAAAACAACTTTAATTACGAAATATAATCATTCTGATAATGGTTTTACCTCATCTTCACCAACGATGTCTTTCATCTCTGTATCGTAGATAGGATTCGAATCAGCTAAATAGGAGACTCCATCACAGTCCTGCGACATTTTCTATATTTAGTACCATGTTTTTTAAGTCTCAAAAGTTTTAATCTAATGGTTTCTATGCTTACAGTGAGAATAGGTTTGCTTTCAGTGTCATATATTGGTACGTCAACAGAACACGACATCTCCACAAAACTGGACTCGAACTGTATGTCCAAATTTCAACCAGATGGATGAATATACATACAGTGAAATTTTAATTAAGTTTGGAAATTACAAAAACAACTTACCCTCGCTGGCGAAGGAGTCCTTAAAACATCCATCATATCAACAGGAACATTGTCTCCCTGTTCAGTATATGAGACTCAATGGGGAATTAAACCAATCTCAAAAAATTCAATTATTGTAAAAATGCATCCACGTGACAAAAACAGATTTCTCACCTGCAACTCTTCTTTCCTCTCATCCACCTTTGATGACGAACATTTATGCAAATGAGTTCCCCTCTGCTTTAGCACTACATTCTGTAAGTGACGGTTCAACTAAAACAATGTGATGAAAATATGGGCTAACTAATCGCAAACCTCATTAACCTTCACGGTAAGTACAGGACCAACTTCTCCGGCCAAGTTTTCATCACAATCATTCTAACACAATGATATGAACAAGGAATTCGTTAATGAGTATATCTAGATAGATAATACATAGTATGGGAAATTGATACTAACCACAGTCGAAAAATCAGCAACATATTGACGCCAATTATGACCACCGTCAAGAATATCCTCCCCACTTGGGTCGACCTCAGATGTCATTACATTCTCGGGCCCATCTTTTGATTTCCTAGTTGAATCAGACACATTATCAACACTAACACCATCCACAGCGTCACCCTTCCATGAGATATCCTCGCTACCACCATCAACTGCTTCACTCTGTTTGGGACTGGCCAGACGGTCACTTTTCCTATTCTTACGGGAAACTTGTGTAAATTTCCTTCTCATCAATCTACTCTTCCTAAACGCTTTAAACCTCCCTTCCATTTTCTTGTACTTGCCCTCAATCTTATTGAACTTCAATTCATATTCACCCCTAAGCTCAACTAACTGGTTCTCGAACCAACACTTGAGTTCAGACAACTCATTACCTTCAATGTCGGCCGCCAAATTACGAGATTTCTTCTTTTTAAAAGTCCCTCCTCTAACGGCAAGTCTTTGCGTCCTAGCTCCATCGCGGCAGACAACGTTCTTCCGGTGTACACTTTTCTTCTTATTGTCTCTCACGGTAATTAAAGGCAACGACATATCCCCACCTGGCCACTCCTTTTTTGAGAATACGTGTCCTCTTCCGATCTGCGCCTCCATATACATTATCTTTTTGTCTTTAACTTCATCATCCCACTCTCCCCATCCCTCTTCGGGTGGATCAACAACACGATAAAGATTAACAACAAGCTGTGGACAACAAAAACTTAGTCAGAACACTATCCACGTGGTCACTGAAACATATTATTTTGGTAGTGTGAATGGTGGGATGTATGTGATGTGTGTGAAAGTGTATGATATGGAATGATGGTGGGTGTTTCAATTCCCCTTATGCAGTTGCAGTATAAGAGGTGTCAATCCAGTCTGAGTGCTTGTGAACAATCAAGATATGCATATGAATCTAAGTTAAGCCAAATATGAAAGGATGTTTGTCACTAACAATCCTATTATGATAATGATGAAAAGCAGAAAGTAAACTACAAGAACTAGGAACTAAATGCAAACAAGACAATATGATTATGATCTAAAAACAGAAACAGAAACTGTAAATACTAGAATGGAACTAATGCAAGGCAAGTAATGGACTAGATGCTAAGTGAATGCAATGAAAATGCAACAGGAATGAAACAAGAATGAAACAAGACAAACACAAAACATAAACAAGTAATCTGGGGAACAGCTCGATCAGCACTCGACCGAGTGTAGGTCGAGTGGGTGGTCGAGTGAGGTAAAAACGTGAAAACAGAGCAAGACAAGAAAAACAGAGCAATACTAAATCAGATCAAACAACAAGCAAACGATGATATTTAAACTAGAAATTCAATAAACAAAGAAGGTTCCTGAGGATGGATTCATGGGATAAACTAATCATTGTGGTGATCTAACTTAATCAACAAATCTCAAGCAAAGCTATGAGCTGACCTCTAGACATACTAATCTAAGACAAGCCTCTCCCACTCTCATGGTCAAGAGACAATCAAACCTATGCAATCCTAGACTTGCTCTCACAATGAAAAGAATCTACACAAGCAGGAATTAAGCAATACATCTCAAACCAAACAAGACCTCTAATCTCTTAGCAAGCCTAATGGTAAGCTCTAGATCTAGCCTTATCTATGCTTTCTAAACATTGGTGTGATGCTAAAAAGCTTAAGATCAGATCCTACCCTCTCAGATATAGAATCAGCATTAAGAACATCTAGCCTAGAAGAGATCTACAACAATCAAGCTTGATCAAATCAGATACACCACAAGATCAATCTATCCTAACCCATCCTCAAGATCCTAAGAAGACTACTCAAAGCAAGACATGATCAAACAAATCATAAACCCAGAAATCATTGAAACTTGCATGATTAGATAGATAAGAAAAAGATCTACAACTTTAAAGAAGAAATCAAACTCAAATTCTTATTACCCAGAAAGTTATTCAACAATCAAGTAAGAAGAAATCTTTTTCTCAAGAACAAAATCTAAAAATTCAAAAAGGAAAATGAAAAGCAAAAGGAATAAATTCCTAAAAAGGTAAAAACTAGGTTCTCAAAAGCTGGAATAAAATCTAGATATTTTTGGTGGCTGCAGTACAAGTCTTTATATAGTGGGGAAGGTGGAAGCCCTAAAAATAGGAAAAGTCAAAGTGGTCCACGAATCGGTCAACTCGACCAGTGCTCGGTCGAGTGACTGGTCGAGCTGGCTTCCTTGGTGCATCTCCACTCGGTCGAGTCCATCTCCCACTCGGTCGAGTGCTTGGTCGAGCTGGACTCCGGGTCTTGGTTCTTCAGCCTCTAACTCCCTTGTTTACTCCTCATGACTGCCACTCATCTCTTCTCCTTTGCTTCCATGCTCCTCAAGCTCCAAAATCACCTGTTTATGCATGAAAAGGTGCAAATGCAATGCAACTACACTCTAATGCAAGATTGGTCCTAAAGCTACACAATAAGAGTGAAAATGGATAGAAAAAGATGCAAAAGATGTGAATAAACTAAGGGAAAACATGGTAAAATATATGAACATCAACACCCCCAAACTTAGTCTTTGCTTGCCCTCAAGCAAATAAACAAGACATAAGAAGGTAAGTGAGGTTTAAAAATGGGATCTCAGCTCCTAAAGCTTGCAAATAGACCATCTAGAATCAATGTCCAAGTTACTAGTACTATGATGCAAGTTGAATGAGCTGGAAATAAAGACTTTAGACAAACATTTCACAACCTTTATTGACTTGAACCTTAGATATCCACATGCATTCAAATCAACCATTTCCTTTAACATTCATTAATCAAGAACATGAATCAATTCTATGCAATGCTTAAACTCATTTGGCTTGGCAATAAAGGGTTTTGAGACAATGATGGTCTCTTTTTAGAGTGGGGTTTGTCAAATTCAAGGTTCTCTCATAAAAATGGACTGAGCTTTAGAAGAATGCTAAAGGTAAGAACACCTAGACACATACAAGAATAAAACCTTGTCTACCCAAAGGTACCCAAAGTGTTCATCCTAACATTCTAAACCCAAATGATCCTAGTGCTACCCTTTAACTTCTTCTTTTCTCTTTAACCCTTTTCTCTTTTGGTTTTCAAGTCTTAGGAGAGGTTTCTTACTTGATCTTTCTAGTGGGATGGGGGATTCTTTCTTATTGCTATGGTTCTCTTTTCTTCTTATTCTTAAGACACTTAAGCTTTTTGCTAAACTGCTCTTTGCTTTCTTTTCTTTTTCTTTAACTAGAACCATCTTAGATAACAACTTTACTTCCCATCCTTTCACTAGACATTAGCTTTTTTGCTTAAACACAATTCCCTCCTAAAGACTCTACCCTTTTTCTTTCTCTTTTCTTTCTTTTCTTTTCATAACAGCCAAGTCCCAAACCCAACAAGTAAATCACCTAGTCCTATCTAGCTTGAAAAATGCAAACTAGAACTACACAAGGTCTTACTCTTGTCAGTTCAAACCTAACACTTTCTACCAAGCTCAATCCCAAAAAGGCCTCACACACACAAGAATAAACATGGCTTGAAAGAAAGGTTTGGTTAAGGGGTAGGGGAAACTGATCTAAAAGTGAAATCAGCTACTTGGATCAACAAGAGTGGTAAAAAGGAGAAAGATGATCCAAATATGTATATGGTATCCATGAGTTTAAAGCAATGCATACATTGATAATTAAAAGTCAATATTAGGTTCTTATAAATAGGAAATGGAATCAAATCACAACATGCTTCAACTTAGACCAGCAACAATGCAAGAATTCAATGCTTGGTTCAATCTTATGCTTCCTACTACTCAACTAGCATCAAAGTACTAATAACTTGGGCATTGATCCTAGTCTAGTGAATTAAGCAAACTAACAAGGAAATACTCATCATAGATCCCTAATGCAAATATTATACAATTCTACATGAAACATGCTAAACAAGATCCTAATATGCAATGCAAACTACATGAACACTCTTTTTTATAAAGATTTTTTTCAAAATTTTTCAAATTTTTATGGTTTTTCTATGCCTTAGATGCTAATGCAAATGCTAACATGATGATGATAAAAATTTGAAATAAGAAAACAAAACACAACATCAAATGCTATCTAGAACCCTCCCCCAAACTTAAATCACACAGTCCCTGTGTGTAAAAGTTGTGAGAAGATTCTAGACTATAAACAAAAACAAAACACAACACAAAACACAATATGAAATGCTATGGTATAAACAAGGAAAGGTGATGATGGTACCTTAGGGATTGTGGAAGAAGTTGTCCACATCCATTTGCATGCTATCATAGGAGTAGCTGGGATCAGGCTGGTGGCTTGGAGATGGGCTTTGGGGCAGCTCGACTATGCCAATCGAGCTTGACTCGGTCGAGTGCATGTCCGAGTGGGGGGGTCGAGCTGGGTTGCGAGTCTCCATTAGCTGTCCCTTCCTGTTCTATTCAGACTCCCTAGCTTGCCTACCAATGAAAACACCAAAACAAAAATCAAAATACCAAAATTCCAAAGCAATATATACAAGGATACCTTAGGGACTTCCTCCCTAGTGAGCTTGTTTAAAGTCACTAAGCTTGACTTCTTCTAGCTTTTCAAGCTTGAGTTGGAGACCAAGGAGGTAAAGAAATCCCCCCTGGTTCTACTTGGTAACACTTGTGTTCCTTCTTGATCACTACCTCCTTAGCACTTGAACCATGTTTCTTCTTAAACTTGAGCTTTGGCCTTGCTCTCTTCAAAGATTTCTTGTTGAGTTGCACTTGAAGATCCCTCACTAGGTCAGTCAACTCTTGAACTGAACCCTTGAGCTGTTCAACAGATTCCTCATGAGAGGAGAGCTTAGCTTTTGGAGTAGCCACTTCACTTGAGACCCCATGGTTACCTCTGTCCTTGATAGTAAAAGGTTGGCCTTTGATGGATGGCAAGTTAGTTGGGTTGTTTATATCAAATTTCATGATCACACCCTCAGCTATATTCAGAGTTATAAGCCCCTCCTTGACATCAATGACAGCTCCAGCAGTGGCTAGGAATGGTCTTCCTAGAATGATAGGGTCTTCAAGCTTCTTATCCATCTCTATAACAGCAAAGTCAGTAGGGATTCTTGCTTTGCCTATCTTCACTGGAAGGCTTTCCAATTTTCCCACCACATCCTTGTTTGATCCATCAGCAAGACTCATGTGGAGATTGGTGGACTTGAATTCAGTATGCCCAAGCTTTTGTGCTATAGAGTATGGCATTACACTGATTGATGCTCCCAAGTCACACAAGCATTTGTTGAAGTGGAGATAGCTAAATGAGCAAGGCAGGTTGAAAGGACCTGGGTCTTCAAGTTTAGTTGGGATAATAACTCCCTCAATCTCCTCAAGATCTTCCTTATCTTGATTTAGAGCCCTTGCTTTTGACATTTCAAGCAGCATATTCTGATAGAGAGGATATGGAGCATACTGTTCCAAGGCAGGTCCTCTCTCTTCTTCTTTGAATGCAATGACAACCTCTTCTTTCAAAGCCATCACTTCCTCTTGTTCCACAACCACAGCTTCCTCTTTCAAGGCTTTCTCTTTCTTTTGTTGCAAAGCAATCTTCTCTTTTTTCTCAATGATCTCTCTGAGTTCTCTTATCTTTTGTGCCTTGAAACGCCCTGGGAATGGTAGAGGCGGTTTGTAAGCAGGAGGAATGTATCTAGCAGGCTTAACAGCTTCTGTGTCTGCAACTCGATCAGTCACTCGATCAGGTACTTGATCGTGTGTGTGGTCGAGCACCTGGTCGAGTGGTTTCTCTGCTTCAGTCTGCTCAGTAAAACCTTCACTCTGGGCTTCAATTAGTGACCAACCCTCCCCACCTTGAACCTTACTGTCCTCAGTGACATATTCCTCATGGAGATGGATAGCTTTAACAGAGATCTCCCTTGGGTTTTGAATAGCTTGTTGAGGAAGATGGTGTGGCTTAGGAGCTGAAGTAGAGGCAATGGGGTGTTCCATGTACTGGAATGTAGAGGTCAGACTCTCAAGCTGGGTACTCAGGTCATGAGAATAAGAATCCAATGTTTGGTTCAGCTCCCCAAACTGCCTTGCTGACTCAATCTGCTGATTGGCTTGCCCAAGCAATAATTGTTGCATCATAGCTCTTAAGTCAGGTTCTTGGGCTTGGTAGGTCTGAAATGCTGGAGGGTGACACCATTGAGTCTGGAACCCTTGTTGTTGGTGCATGGGTGAATAATGGAACTGATTGCCTTGAAACATGGTTACTGACTCAAACAGAAAACACAAACGATTTTTGCCAGGCAAACGACTGAGCACAGGCTCAAGTAGGAGGTCAAGTCGACTGGAAACTGAGGGTTATAGAGATCCGGCGTCTGGCTCGAGCAGGTGCTCGATCCCCACACGGTCGAGTGGTGGTCGAGTGACTGGTCGAGTGGTACCTAAAATGGAACTTCAACCCAGAAACGCAATATTCAACCTCACAAGTGTATAAACGAACTTAATCTTAGACTAATATGGATCCTAAATGTCACAAAAACTAACTCAAACAGGCAACGGCAACCAAATTGAAACATGGTTATTTTTGTGGTGATGTGTGAATGGTGGGATGTATGTGATGTGTGTGAAAGTGTATGATATGGAATGATGGTGGGTGTTTCAATTCCCCTTATGCAGTTGCAGTATAAGAGGTGTCAATCCAGTCTAAGTGCTTGTGAACAATCAAGATATGCATATGAATCTAAGTTAAGCCAAATATGAAAGGATGTTTGTCACTAACAATCCTATTATGATAATGATGAAAAGCAGAAAGTAAACTACAAGAACTAGGAACTAAATGCAAACAAGACAATATGATTATGATCTAAAAACAGAAACAGAAACTGTAAATACTAGAATGGAACTAATGCAAGGCAAGTAATGGACTAGATGCTAAGTGAATGCAATGAAAATGCAACAGGAATGAAACAAGAATGAAACAAGACAAACACAAAACATAAACAAGTAATCTGGGGAACAGCTCGATCAGCACTCGACCGAGTGTAGGTCGAGTGGGTGGTCGAGTGAGGTAAAAACGTGAAAACAGAGCAAGACAAGAAAAACAGAGCAATACTAAATCAGATCAAACAACAAGCAAACGATGATATTTAAACTAGAAATTCAATAAACAAAGAAGGTTCCTGAGGATGGATTCATGGGATAAACTAATCATTGTGGTGATCTAACTTAATCAACAAATCTCAAGCAAAGCTATGAGCTGACCTCTAGACATACTAATCTAAGACAAGCCTCTCCCACTCTCATGGTCAAGAGACAATCAAACCTATGCAATCCTAGACTTGCTCTCACAATGAAAAGAATCTACACAAGCAGGAATTAAGCAATACATCTCAAACCAAACAAGACCTCTAATCTCTTAGCAAGCCTAATGGTAAGCTCTAGATCTAGCCTTATCTATGCTTTCTAAACATTGGTGTGATGCTAAAAGCTTAAGATCAGATCCTACCCTCTCAGATATAGAATCAGCATTAAGAACATCTAGCCTAGAAGAGATCTACAACAATCAAGCTTGATCAAATCAGATACACCACAAGATCAATCTATCCTAACCCATCCTCAAGATCCTAAGAAGACTACTCAAAGCAAGACATGATCAAACAAATCATAAACCCAGAAATCATTGAAACTTGCATGATTAGATAGATAAGAAAAAGATCTACAACTTTAAAGAAGAAATCAAACTCAAATTCTTATTACCCAGAAAGTTATTCAACAATCAAGTAAGAAGAAATCTTCTTTTTCTCAAGAACAAAATCTAAAAATTCAAAAAGGAAAATGAAAAGCAAAAGGAATAAATTCCTAAAAAGGTAAAAACTAGGTTCTCAAAAGCTGGAATAAAATCTACATATTTTTGGTGGCTGCAGTACAAGTCTTTATATAGTGGGGAAGGTGGAAGCCCTAAAAATAGGAAAAGTCAAAGTGGTCCACGAATCGGTCAACTCGACCAGTGCTCGGTCGAGTGACTGGTCGAGCTGGCTTCCCTGGTGCATCTCCACTCGGTCGAGTCCATCTCCCACTCGGTCGAGTGCTTGGTCGAGCTGGACTCCGGGTCTTGGTTCTTCAGCCTCTAACTCCCTTGTTTACTCCTCATGACTGCCACTCATCTCTTCTCCTTTGCTTCCATGCTCCTCAAGCTCCAAAATCACCTGTTTATGCATGAAAAGGTGCAAATGCAATGCAACTACACTCTAATGCAAGATTGGTCCTAAAGCTACACAATAAGAGTGAAAATGGATAGAAAAAGATGCAAAAGATGTGAATAAACTAAGGGAAAACATGGTAAAATATATGAACATCAGTCACCATCTAAATCTAAACAAGAATATTATCCACGTGGATACTATAGTTGGTGACTATGTGGATAATCACCAACTATAGTATCCACGTGGTCACTAAGTTAAACTTACGGTACCAAAAAAAAACACTTACCGTGTCACCGCTTTCAGTCACCAGAATGTCTCTCAAATTAAGGTTGTTCTTGGCAAACACAAGAGTATCCCATTCCAATATGGTCCTTCTGTCATTAGCCCCTGGGATCTTCTCCACCAGACCAGATATGTTGCTAAACGTAAGTAACTGTAATGACAAGGGAAAACCGGCCAAACGTATTGTCTTCTGCTGCAATTTATCTGTGAATGTTGCAATCTCGTCCTTGGTTTTATCCTGAACTCTCAATTTCTTGTTACCATGAGTTATTGGCAACCTACTCTCTGGCCTCATCGAAGCTATTGTCTTCAAGAAAGATTCTCGCCCCCAAGGAAAAGCGAGAAACGCATCTACGTCTTCAAGCATCTCCACATACTTGAAAGTCGGACGATGAGTTTGAGTTTTGGCTATTAGGACACCATCAACAATAATAAGCAGTGCTAGCCGAAGTTTCTTGTTACCATCTTTGACTAATGGGTCTTCGAAGACTTTAATAACATCCGCCAATGTCGTCTTCCTATCTTCCCCAATCAACTCATCCCAGAAACTTTTCTCCTCAGGTTCAGGAACATGGTCGTACTCTGGGTCGTACTCTTCAGGGAACTCACGGCAATCCAAACCAGTAACAGCACCAAACTCAACCAAAGAAAACCTAAGTGGTTGTCCACCGAACACTGTCCACAATTCATACTTCTGTTTGGATAGTACCTGTCTGCATAGTAGAGCGTGAAGTAACTTGCAAGATATTGGACACTCGGCAACCCGCAAACTAAACAAGGATCCCAACGGTGAATCCAAAATCCGCTCCATTTCAGGTGTCCCTTTAAGCACATCCCGGATTAAATTGAGAATCTCGAGCTTCGAGTAGATGTTAAGCCTCGCATCTGGGTACCGGTCGGTGGCAAATAAACGTTGTGGTAGCCGAATATCCCACTCCGAATTACTCGTCTCCGCCGTTTCTACAATATTACCCGTAGGTAAAGTAGAATTCTCAATTGAAGGACGTCTGAAAAAACTACTTATACGGCGATTACCTGTCATCGAAATAGATTCTCGTCCAACGAAGGAAAAGGTGCACGGGAACAAGAAAAGATTTACAAAGAGCGGCGGCGAACGAAAGGATTTCCAAAAGAAATCGACGGCGGCAACACTGGGTTACTTCGTGGTCGACTGTTCAAACAGAGAACGACGGCGGTGAATCTAGGTTACCAAAGTGACGGCTGAAGATAAATCTCTTTTTACTTCGTGGTCAAAATAAAAAATCGAACCCAATAATTCAGTCAAAAAAATAAAAAATCCTTTAATGCAAAACGATGTCGTAATATAACTGGTTACGAAACCAGATTCTAGTTACAGGGTATGACAGTAATCTCACAAACTTAAAGTGCCCTCTGGACAAGAAGTGTGCCATTTGCACAACTTTCTTACAAAAGTGTGCCACAGTGCCAATGTCCTTTTAAAAATCAGGAAGAAGAACTGTATATTACACATAAATTAAAAACTGTATATTTATTTTAGTTAAATTTAGTTTTAATAAGTATTAATTTTAAAATATGATAGAAATATAACAAATTAGTTTTAAAAATCAGGAATAAGAAAGAAAAATCAACTAAAAGAAATTAAACTAGTCGACAGTTTCTAGATCCATCTAGAATATCTGAGAAAGTCTCTTTCTCTTTCCTCAAGCTCTTCTTCTTCTACCTCTGCAATCAAATTTAAACATTCTTCTCACAAGCTTCTCTTGTCACTCTCTTGGTCTATTTCTTTTTTTTGTTGTTCTCGAATTCTCAACTCGCATTAACCCTAACCTTATTCATTCTCGGAGTTTAGTGGATTTGAGTAATTCGGCGAGAGAGCTTTTCGTAGCCATTGGAAAACATGGCGGGATACGATTGCTTACCGATGAAGATGAAGATGAAGAGGAAAGATATTGAGAGAGTTAACAACGATTTCTCCGATTTCTCACTCTCTTCTCCTGCCAGAAAGATTCGCCGTTTGGTAATATTACATGATCTTTCTTCTCTATTCTAATTTCGAAACCCTAGTTTGTGATTAATTGATTGATTACTGGGATGATGATGATGATGATGATGATGATGATGTTGATGTCTTTGTAATCAGGATTTGGATTTGCCACCGATTATGGAGGAAGATGAAATCAAATCGGTTCCGGTTAACGAAGAGAGAGCTATTGTTCTTTATAAGCCTCTCCAGCAATATCATCATCAACCTCCTCACCTTTTTGTTGATACTGACTTGGTTTCAGGGCTTAAGAGTAAGTTTGCTTTACTTTTTTAGTTTTGTGTTTCCATGGTGTACAAAATGCTATTGTGTAATTGACTTGGTGTTTAAGATTAAGCATATGAGAAGATATAATATTTTGCTACGATGAATGATGTCATGAGTGGTTTACATTGTTGTTAGCCATGAGAGATTGCTATTTTCAATAGACCAAAAATTTACCAATGTTAGTTTCAGATTATATGAGAACTTGATTCGTTGAAACATTTGTTGTTAGCTTTCGTCTTTGCATTAGGGGATCATGTTTGTTCTCGATTTGACTATTCTGATGGGTGGTGTGATTTCTCTTTTTACCTTGTTTTGCAGATAGATTTTTGCGTGATGCAGTGGTAACTGATGATCGATGTGATAACCATGATGATGACGAAAAACACAAGCAGCAGGCGGTTGTTCGCTGGGACTCATCCCAGTTCCAGTCCTTTGACGAATCGCCTGCGCCAGAGATTACTGATTTGTTGGATGGTGAGGATGAGATGATGGAAGAAGCAGCCATGGATGTGGAAGAAGCATCGCTGCCACAGCAGCAGCAGCAGCCGCAGCCGCAGCCGCAGCTCGTGGGAGGGTTGCATCAGTGGCAGCAGCAGCAACAACTTCATTGTATGGTACCACAACTTCCCCAAACCAACTCTACTCCTATCTCTTGGTACCGATGACTTAATAATAGTAAATGTAGAACTAGTCTTTTTCATTGCTACTTCTGTCACTGTATATCTTCTTCCTCTTTTGCTAGGCTATCAATGTCAGTTATTTGTTGGATTGAATGTAAGAGCACAAAGTGATGTGTCTGGTTCAAGATTTCCTTTAAGAAAGAACCTTTCTGTTCATTGTTTCCAATTAAAAAACATGAAGCAAGGGTTTGCTTGCTTTCTCCCGAATCCTTAAACAAAGATGAACTCTTAACTACCAGCCACCCACTCAACATAATTTTGAAGTAAAATAACTGGCATAGCTAACCGATTTTAAAAGTTTAGACTGTAGATGCTTAACTAAGTTCTCATGGATTTTATTCACCTTTAAAAAGGGCATGGAGTGCGCATGGAAAATCTTATTGTGTTACAAGGTCGCTCATGCGGAAAAGAGAAACAGTTCACACTTGGATCGGATCTATATACTCAACGAAATAAAGCGGAGACATTCAGCCAGTGTTTGAAGACAAGTCATATGGATCACACACAAAGAATTTGTGACCAACTTGAGTGTCCAGAAATAAATTAAAGAAAAAAAAAAACGATGTAATTGACTGGTCGACCATATTGGGACATCGTGGCGCCAATGTGCCCCAGTTCAATATTCCATAGGATCCGAGACAAGAGACCGGATAGACTAGATCGGTGACGCATGTCACAATTTGCGACCAATCACTCATGGCCAGTGGATAAAGAATCCAAACGTTCTTACTGATCCGTTTTACCGGGTCCGTCCTATATCTGAAATGATAGAAAGCTATATGTTTTTTTTTTTTTTTTTTTAATTAGTTTTAGATCTACATTAAGCTCCAAGTTTCACTTGCCTAGTTTGGGAAAATTGGATGAGATTCTTATCAAAATTTTCATTGAGGTTGTTAGGCTTATCTTAATCATCTACTATATTAATCACCAAAAAATGTTAAATGAACTTCGTAGATGAATAAATCTTAGCTTAGCTAGTTACGAGAGACATAAACCTAAAAGTACTTGAATATAATTAACTGCTTCCAATTTATTTAGACTGTACAAATGAAAATTTAGTAACTCTAATTGATTATTAAAAACTAAATAATGTTTGAGAGAGGATTAATATCGAATTAGCAATACTCTCCCCATGAACATTATCATTCTTAACATTTGCATCACAGTTTTTCTTTATCTTGGTTTCCTAATTGCGGACCTATTAAGGGGAAAGGGGTCATATTGAAATTAAGATTTTTTGTATAGAAATATGGTAAATAATAGACTTTGACACCCCTAAACCAGGGTTCAATCCTCCCTATGACACAGGTAGAAATATTTTCTGGGTCCACCTTCCTATAGGTCACTCCTAAAAATAACGTTTAGGTTTTTTTAGTCCTTTACAATCCAAAATGGTTACTTGATTAACTTTCTCGTTTAGTTCTTTGCTTATATATGCTTCGTTAATATTGGTATTAGTTGTCACTGATCCATAAAACAGACAAGTACAAATACTAATGAGTTTATAAAGAAACAACATTCGAAAATTGATCACAAATGCATATGTGTTGAAGGACTTGTTATGGTGACTACTTATGGCATTGGCTTGTATTGATAAGAGTAAGACTTTGCAGATCAGGGACGTGCACATATCTGCCCACAACTGTTGCAGGTCCGGATGTGGTGTTGGGGTCTCTCACTCAAGTATGTTTTTATTGTCGTAAGCTCTGTCGCTGTCACGGCGTAATGGTTTTTCTTGCGAAGAAAAAGTAGTTGGACTTTTTATTAATGGGCTTTATATGTAAGCCCAATTAATCAAACCCTAAATCTCAGTCATTCATAAAAGAAGCCCAAAACGACAAACCCCGTTTCGATTTTTGACGTCTTCGTTTTTACTTCAAAGCAACAAAAGCTCCCGCCGCCGCCGCCGTATTCACGACCACCGTTCCCTAGGTTTTGAGCTTGAAACCCTAAGTTTCTGGCTTTTAAAATTTTAAACCTATTTAACTCTCAAGTTTGTGTCTTTCTCACTTGATTCTGATTTTGTCTATTCTGTAGCGAAAGAGTTTGGGAATTCATGAACACCCAAATGGAAGAACCAGAGACGCTCGGCAAAAGAAAAGTAGCTGAAAGCTCAAAACTTGCTGATGAGTCTCCAACGCCTGAACCAACGACGAAGCGTAGAAGCCTTAAACGTGCTTGTGTACATGAAGTCGCTGTTCCCAACGATTATACACCAACGAAAGAGGAGACGATTCATGGGACGCTTGATAATCCTGTCTTCAATGGAGACATGGCCAAGACCTACCCTTTTCAGCTCGACCCTTTTCAGAGCGTATCTGTAGCTTGCTTAGAGAGGAAAGAGTCGATTTTGGTTTCTGCCCATACTTCAGCTGGTAAAACTGCAGTCGCTGAGTATGCTATTGCAATGGCGTTTAGAGATAAGCAGAGGGTTATTTATACTTCACCCTTGAAAGCTTTGAGTAATCAGAAGTATAGAGAATTGCAGCATGAGTTTCAAGATGTTGGTTTGATGACTGGTGATGTTACTCTCTCACCTAATGCTAGCTGTTTGGTTATGACAACAGAGATCCTGAGAGCCATGCTTTATAGAGGGTCTGAAGTCTTGAAGGAGGTTGCTTGGGTTATCTTTGATGAGATTCATTACATGAAGGATAGGGAAAGAGGAGTTGTTTGGGAAGAGAGTATTATATTCTTGCCCCCTGCTATTAAGATGGTTTTTCTTTCAGCCACAATGTCGAATGCTACTGAATTTGCAGAATGGATTTGTTATCTGCACAAGCAGCCATGTCATGTTGTGTACACAGATTTTAGGCCAACTCCTTTGCAGCATTATGCTTTTCCTGTCGGTGGGAGTGGACTGTACCTTGTGGTTGATGACAATGAGCAATTTAGGGAGGACAATTTTAGTAAGATGCAGGATACTTTCCCGAAACCGAAATCTGTTGACGGGAAAAAGAGTGCAAACGGTAAATCAGGTGGTAGGGGTGCTAAAGGTGGAGGTGGATCTGGTGATTCTGATGTTTACAAAATTGTTAAGGTATGTATATTGTTTATGGATATCATACATTGCTGCTTGTGGTGCTGAGTTCTACTATATCCACTTTTTCATGTTGTAAGGTTGGCATTTTATGAATGTGGATTTTGGAATTTTTGTTGCATCAAACCGCTCTATAAGTTTTAGTTCAAGTGTCTCCAAACTTTGCTTATGCCTGTGAAGTTCTACTTTACTTCTTTTGAGATGGTACCAATAGTGTAGATTCAGGGCTCCAGTTATATATTAAATCTTGTCTGTTGTTGCAGATGATCATGGAGAGAAAATTTGAACCAGTCATCATCTTCAGCTTCAGTAGAAGAGAGTGTGAACAGCATGCATTGTCAATGTCAAAACTTGATTTTAATACAGATGAAGAGAAAGAGATTGTGGAACAGGTGTTCACTAATGCCATTCAGTGCTTGAATGAGGAGGATAGATCTTTACCTGCCATTGAACTGATGTTGCCACTGCTGCAACGTGGTATTGCTGTCCATCATTCTGGTCTTCTTCCTGTCATCAAGGAATTAGTGGAGCTGCTTTTTCAGGAAGGACTTGTGAAAGCACTTTTTGCCACAGAAACTGTAAGATGTTTTGGGACTAATTTGTCTTTTCAGTTTGTTGAACTAATGTTAAACTCTCTGTTATGCTAATTTATGACTATTTCTTAAACGCAACCGTTGTATCAGTTTGCTATGGGTTTGAACATGCCCGCAAAAACTGTAGTGTTTACTGCTGTGAAGAAGTGGGATGGTGACAGCCATCGTTACATTGGCTCTGGTGAATATATTCAGGTGGGTTGTAATTAGATGACACTAGTAGTTAATTCAGTGAAGTGGCACAAAATGATTTTGTAGTAATTTTCTTATCAAATTGAATGCCTGTAGATGAGCGGCAGGGCTGGACGTCGTGGAAAGGACGAACGTGGCATCTGCATTATTATGATTGATGAACAGGTAATTTTATCAGTAATTTTGGTGGCTTACAGTTACATTGATTACCAGCGTAACCAGTTCTTCCCATCCGGAATACCTCGATTCATCTCTCTCTGCGTATAATAGTTATGTGCACAGCATAGTATATGCACCAAAAAATTGTAGCCTTTATACTGTCTTGGAAGAGGATTGATTCAAGATAATTATCTTTTGTTTTCTCCAATCTCTTAGATTTTGTTTATGGTGTTATTCAACAGATGGAGATGAATACACTCAGGGACATGATGTTGGGCAAACCAGCCCCGTTGCTTAGTACTTTTAGGTTGAGTTACTACTCAATTTTGAATTTATTGAGTCGTGCCGAAGGACAATTTACTGCTGAGCATGTTATAAGGCACTCGTTCCATCAATTCCAGCATGAAAAGGTAGCTGTTGGATGCTATTTCTTTCGTTCTCTCTAAATTATATCTACAATTGTGTTATGCTAATTTACGCTAGTGTTCCAACCTCAGGCTTTACCAGATATTGGGAACAAGGTTTCCAAACTTGAAGAGGAAGCTGCCATCCTTAATGCTTCTGGAGAGGTGCTCTCAGGACTTTCTAGTCTCACGTCTGTAAAATTATTTGGGTCTGTTCTCACCTTTTTATTTTTCTTCAGGCGGAGGTTGCTGAATATCATAAGCTACAACTTGACATAGCTCAACATGAAAAGAAACTTATGTCAGAAATAATAAGGCCTGAAAGGGTGCTTTGTTTTCTTGAAACTGGTCGGCTGGTAAGGTCTCATAAATTTCAGACACTTGGTTAAATCCTAGAGATATTGAGTCATTGATTCCAGTCTGCAGCCTGCAAATGGTAGATTGGTTGCTTTGTTAGTCCTCCTTATATTAGAAAGAGAAAAGTTACATTGTAAAGCTTGTTTTTGCTTCATCATTGATGATTACATTGTTAAGTTCTCATCTATTAGCAGACAAGGATAGTTAGTAACCAAGTTGTACCATACACTTTTTCTCACTAGCTATGCGTCATAGGTTGTACTTAGATCGTTACAGGTAATCATCTTCATATTGTTTAACTTAAAATATGAATGCCCTCATTCTGTTCCCTTTTGTTATGACAAAAGTTTCGTTCATGGGTTGGACAAATATCTTAGAGCTATATTCAGGAGGATGTGTATCGTATATGAATGCAGTTCATGACAGTAAGTTTTTGATATAACAGGAGCTTCATAGTAACTTACTGGGGAAAGTGTTATGTACAGGTTAAGATTCGAGAAGGTGGAACAGACTGGGGTTGGGGAGTTGTAGTTAATGTTGTTAAAAAATCTTCAGTTGGAACTGGTTCGGCTTCTTCAAATGGTGGCGGATATATAGTGGATACACTACTTCATTGCACTACTGGTCTTAGCGAAAATGGTGCAAAGCCAAAGCCATGCCCTCCCCGTCCTGGGGAAAAGGGTGAGATGCATGTGGTGAGCACACTTTCATTGCCACAGAACTTGCATGATATTCTATTTGCATGAGTAAGTGGAGTTTTTTGACAAATTTTTCTTTTGTCTTTTTTAGGTTCCTGTTCAGCTACCCTTGATTTCTGCTTTGAGCAGACTAAGGGTATCAGTTCCTTCTGATCTTCGGCCAGTAGAAGCAAGACAGAGCATACTACTTGCATTAGAGGAGTTGACAAATCGCTTCCCTCTAGGGTTCCCAAAACTCCATCCAGTCAAGGTTTCTTTTTAAGCTGTTCAAGTAGTGCTATCTTCGATGAAAGGCTTTACACAATTTCTTAATTGCTGCCAAAATGCATAAATCATATGCTTACTGTATTCTTATTTTCTCAAGTGACTCATCGATCTCATATTGCATACTGTCTTTCTTGCTAGGCTTCCATTTTTGAACTAAAAATTAGCATAAGATGGCATTCAGGTCTCATTGGATCTAAAATATTCTACAGGAAATGAATATTCAAGATACAGAGATAGTGGATCTGGTCAGCCAAATCGAA
This sequence comes from Camelina hispida, assembly GCA_023657505.1. NCBI lineage: Eukaryota > Viridiplantae > Streptophyta > Magnoliopsida > Brassicales > Brassicaceae > Camelina > Camelina hispida. The sequence continues at coordinate 23,728,143 of CP094633.1, read as the reverse complement.
GAAGTTGAACAGAAGTTACTTGCTCATCCGATGCACAAGGTCTTGCTGCATGCAGTATTCCTTAAACTTAATACAAAGACATGAGGACAAAATTTTGTGAAAGCATATTAAGAAGTTCAGCCACTTATCAATATATCTATTCTCATTTTTCCTGTGTTTGCAGTCTCAAGATGATCAACAAATCAAGAGTTTCCAGAGGAAAGCAGAGGTGAATTATGAGATTCAGCAGCTGAAATCGAAAATGCGTGATTCCCAGGTATGAACAAATCATGCATGGAATCCTATATGGCTAATATGAGTGTTCTTCTGCAAGGAATATGTACTTTTCAGTAGGGTTTTTACATTGTATGATAAATTCTTCTTGATCTAATTTGTGCATTTTCTTGTTTGTCTTTCTTTATCTCCGTATAGACTAGAAAAGTGTAACAGGGTGATGGAGTTTTACGTTTCATCCCTTCCTACTGTCTTTTGAATAAATTGTAGAATGTTCACTGATTACTAGACTCTCTGCTATAGTTTAATATCTATTTTCGTCTCTCTAGTGTCTTACAGCATAAATTTTTTATCTCTGCAGCTCCAAAAGTTTCGGGATGAGCTTAAAAATCGCTCTCGGGTATTAAAGAAACTTGGACACATTGATGCGGATGGTGTCGTCCAGTTGAAAGGACGAGCTGCGTGCTTGATAGACACAGGGGATGAATTGCTTGTCACTGAACTGATGTTTAATGGTAAAAAACTGCTTTAGTTAACCACTTATAAGTTTAGGCCATTTAGGTGACTGAGGCAGTGTTTACATTAAAATCCTAATCAGGTACTTTTAATGATCTGGATCATCACCAAGTAGCAGCCCTTGCAAGCTGTTTTATTCCTGTGGATAAATCAAATGAACAGGTAAATTTAAGAAATGAACTTACTAAACCATTGCAGCAGCTCCAAGATAGTGCACGAAAAATTGCAGAGGTAATTTAATTTCCTAGCTGAAAGCTTGTTTATTTATCTGCATGAACAGTTTATTGTTTTTTTTTCCCCTGTAATCCTTATTCGTTTTTGTGATGCCAGATACAACATGAATGCAAGCTGGAAATTGACGTTGAAGAGTATGTGGAATCCACCATCAGGCCTTTCCTGATGGATGTTATCTACTCTTGGTCAAAGGTTGGTATTAAATATCAGACATGCTGATAAATATAATTAATAGTCTCATTACGATGAGAGTACTTAAAATAGACAAAAAATAATCTCTGCATCTAGATTTGTCAAGAACCATATACGATAGAATACCCAACTCTCCTAAACCACCTTTACTCACCAGTCCAAAATTATTCTAATCTATGACTAATTAGGCTGATGATGTCTGTAATGTCTTGTGGACGTATTAGTTCCGTCCCCTAGAGTTTCAACTAGTCCTCAAGCTGAATCTTAACAGGCCGGGACTGCTCCTGATCTAACACGGCCACCTAATCAGAACCAAATTTCCAACATAGAACGAAGGGTATACCCGAGAGAATCTCCAACTCCCCAGACCTTCTGTTGCCAATTATATTGCCTCACAAGTCTGTCGACCCACTCGTTATTCTAATCATTCACTCTAGCTTACTCAAGTACTAGCTATGTGTGAGGCTGACATGGGATAATAAACCTCTGAGCTCTCTTTATGTCTTATAAGCTTAGATGAGTAGTGAAGTTTATACTTCATACATAAAACTTCTGTGTTATGCACAGTGAATGTTATTTTGTTCTGCGAGCTACATTTTCATTCCTGGATATTGAGCTCAACAGAAAATTGATATTCTTGATTGTTTCTCTTTGAAAGGGCGCGAGCTTTGCAGAGATTATACAAATGACTGACATATTTGAGGGTAGTATCATTAGGAGCGCTAGAAGGCTCGATGAGTTTTTGAACCAGGTAACGTCACCAAACTCTCTATATCATCTGCAATTACATTTCCGTGAACCTCTACAATAACTGATGCCACTTTGATTGGGGATCTCTTCAGCTTCGAGCTGCAGCGGATGCAGTTGGAGAAAGCAGTTTAGAGAGCAAGTTTGCAGCTGCTAGCGAGAGCTTACGACGAGGTATTATGTTTGCAAATTCGCTTTACTTGTAAGTACGCTCTTGCAGAATTTAGCTTGCTGAGTTGGGGCAGCCATGGAACACAACATGTTGAAACATAACTTCATAGAGAAATGCTTGTTTGTACTTTCCTATGCACTCATTGATCTCGAATCACGATAGCCCTTAGTTTGACGATAAGTGGGATAATGATGAAACTTACAGAGCTCGTAAGGTATCTAATTATTATATGCCAAGTTAACCAGCTTTAGGCTGGGATAGTTTGGTAATTTCAGCATAGTGGTTTTGCTTTTAATTCCAGAAGATAAATTGAGTATGTTACTGTAGAAACGCAAAATGTTTTGCTTGTGGTGTCTTCAATCTTCATCAAGTTTAAAACATAAATAGCCCAAACAACTTTTTGCATTATACTTTTTTTTGCTCTTGCAACGAATTTAAAATATAGAACGTTTGATTTATAGTTTTATTTTGTATTTGACCCATATTCACAAGTAATTCTACAAAGTTTTCCGTTAAGGTTGAAAAGATTTGGAAAGGACATTTTCATAAATAGTGGTGTGGTAAGAGCAAAATAGTAGAAATTGTGAGTGTATACCCTTGATAATTTTGTATCGAAAGTCTATGATGTTTGAATGCTCCAAAGTATGAGAACTTAATATGAGCTCCAACATAGTCTTTAGGCTCAGTTACACTTGTTACCAAATAAACAAGCAAGAGGAGCCATTAGAAGAGGAAATGCTTCAATGAAAAGAACCCGACAAAATCTTCCTCTCAACTAGGATTCATCATTTCACTATAGAATTTTTTCTTATACTAAATGGGTTCTCCATCTTCCTCTTGTCTTGTTCTCTTGACTCCATTTTAATTATTCCTCCTCAAGACGGTGTGCTAGTTTTTATTGCATCTCTCATCATATCCAGGTTTGTTGAGAGATGGATTGCTTATTATCTCCTGAACGCCGAAAGAAGACAAAAAGGAAGATAGTTTAGTAATCAAGACATGCTTACAATCTAAAGTACTTTCTTTGACGCATTTACTTGGATTGATGATAGATTGTCGATATGGCTGTTATCATGACTGCTTTTGGGTGAAGGATGCATGCTTTCTTCTGCTAAGTCCATAAGCCTTTTAATCTCGGGCAACACATCCTTTCCTAGATTAGGTCTGTCTTTACGACTTAACGATGCGCATTGCAGACCAATTTTTGCTAATATTAAGGTCTCTGGAAGAGGCCAGTCAGGAACAGCAGGGTCTAGTATCTCAGCAAAAGTTCTTTCCTCAATTGCTTTCTCGACCTGACTTGTTAAGCTCATTGGTGGCTTGGCCGTAAGTATTTGCAAAAGCATTATCCCGAATGAGTATATGTCCGATTTGGTTCCAAGCATACCCGTTTGTTGGTATTCTGGATCAATGTAACACAAGGTCCCAGCAGCTGACGTTATTCTGTATTGTGTTGCAATGTCATTAACCGAAGGAGGGACAAGCCTAGCCAATCCAACGTCAGAGATCTTGCTGACCATGTGCTGGTCAAGCAATATGTTGGCTGGTTTCAAGTCACGGTGTACCAATGGCTCTGGTTTTAACTGGTGGAGGAAATTAAGACTAGTGGCGATTTCAGCTGCAATACGGAATCTTAGCTGCCATGAAAGAACTGGAGAGTTTCCTCGTCTAAGGAGACGATCTTCTAGGCTACCGTTGGCCATGTATTCATAGACTAAACAACCATATTCTGCACAAGCTCCAAGTAACAGAACCATATTTGGATGTCTTATGCTAGTCAGAACGTCCACTTCTTGTTGGAATTGTGATCTTCCTTGTTTTGCATCCGGTCTCACAACTTTTATAGCCACATGTGTGTAATCTAAAGTACCTTTAAACACAGGTCCATAACCACCTTCTCCAATCTTGCGACTACTTGAGAAATTTTCTGTTGCCTCTTCAATCTCCTCAATTGTGTATTTTCTATACATTTTATCACTTTCATTTAGAGAGTGCATTGCTTTATTGTTATCCTCTACTTCTCTCAGAGCTGCCGTTTCGATTTGCTTTCTCTTTTGAGCTTCAATTTCTGCCGTTTTGTTAGCAGTCGCTAATGCTTCCATAGCTGCTCTACTTTTTGCTTTCTCATTCTCTGCCATTGCCATTGCTGATTCCTTGGCAAGTCTTGCTTCTTCTAGTTTCTGTTCCCTTTCTAGATTCCATTTGTGTAACTCAGTAGTCTGAAAAGACAGATTATTTTTTTTTGTCTTAATATCATAAAACTTAATGATTATTTCAAGCTAGTGTATATATATATATATATATGTATGTATGTATACCATTTTCTTGGCTGCAATTGCTTCTTTACATGCAGTGTTGTACATGTCCATTGTATACTTGAGCTCTAGTTTTAGCCTTCTCATCTCACCTTCGACGTCTTCCTTTAAGATTTTACAAAGTAAACAAAGAAATACTAATTTATTAGGCCTGAAAATGTGATCAATTTTTTTTTTTTTTTTTTTTTTCTGAATTTACCTGGCTATATATTGACAATGAGGAGAGTCTCCCACTTTCTTGTGAGCTCGAGGAGAATGCAGAATAGGTAGAACCCAAGTCTATGGACTGCTTCTCTGATGAGCATGAGGATGTAGCAAAGCTGCATCGGTTGTCTTCAAACTCCGAACTAACCGAGAGACGAGGTGTTGGTAACATCCAATCCATGCTTGGCCTATCACTACTCACAATCGATAAATCGGAGTCTGTCACTGAGGCTTGATACGTTCCTTCATATCCTTTTCTCAAATATGGATACCTATTCGTTTTATTACCATTTAGTTGTCTACAAACAGATTTATAGGAATGCGATTTTTTTAGGGGAACGTACTTGATTTCGATCTCGTCCTGTGTACTTTGAACCAATTGATGCCGCCTTCTCTCAGCTTTGGGAATGGAGTTTTTGCTGCTGCTGGCGTTGCTCGACCGACCTGGTAATTGTGGACGTATTGTGCAAAGTGGAGGAGGTGAAGACGTTGCTGACCTAACGGACGATATTTTGCCTCTAGAGATTGAATAAACTGTACAGAAATTGGGTGCTCCTTTCATCACTGAGCTCGTAACATCTACCGCTTTAAACCGTCTATGCTTGGCAACACCAAACACCCACATTTACTCAATATATGACTTTTATATTTGTATTAACAAGAGGAGAGGAGGAGTAAGAAATAGAAATCGTCTTACTTTAAAAGAGTCATCTTAGATGCGCCGAGTACTAGAATATCAATCGCATTCTCTCGCACATACTCTATGATTCCTTTAGCAGCATCAACGTCCTCCAATACAACATCTTCACATTTTATCTGTCAAACAATACTCTCAAATCTTTAAATTTTTTGACAAAAACACCTCCCTCTCTCACTTAACTATCAAAACCATAAAATATAAATTAATCTAATATTGATATTAATGTAAATTTGTGTTCAAGTGATAGTTTCGATTAACGATTACGAAAATATATTTAACAGAGGTGCAAAACTCACGTCTTTTCTAGTGCAGAAACATCGGAATGGAAGAAACAATTCTTTAACCTCATCTCCACACTTATTTGGGTGGGTTCCTGCATCAACATGATGATGTTTTTATTCAAGGTATATTTGAAAAATACTCCTTCCATTTTATGTAGATTGTTTTTCTTTTTCTTCTTCACATACAGTATGTTAAAAACAATTAATATCAACCTTTTCTAGTGAAAATATACTCCACAAATTACAACACATTTCAAAAACTTTTATTAATTCTTCTCCATATTTAAAAATACATCGATTAGATATTCTTTTTACGTTGAATTGATTCAGCGTTTAAAAAAATAAGATATGCTTTTTATGAATATGTAGTTGTAATAAAAAAAAAAAAAAAAAAAAAAAAAAATAAAACAGGGAAAAAACTTAAAAAATCAATCTAAAAAACGGAAGTAGTAGATTATTAGATGACTAAATAATGATGAGCATTAGGGTGGTACCATTATGAGCATGAGTTTGCTTGACTCTAACATGAATAAGAGTAAGAGTCTCTCCTGGTGTCAGGAGATTATCAACAGCCCATTTCAATGCAGCCTGACTTCCTTTGTCTCGATCGATCGCAACTGCGACGTTTTCGTCTCTTCGCTCGCCTTCTGCCATCTTCACCATTTCCTAAAACTCTTGCTAACAAACCTTACAGTTTGTTTATAAATGCAACATATTGGGTTTCAAAGCCGTTGGGAATTATATGCCAATATTAGCAAATAGACAAAAGACAAGTTTTGGACTCTCTTTTCTGTTGTGTTCCGTTGTCTTTCATTGTGTCTTTTTTAGTTTTTGTTATATAGAGAAAGCTGTTATTATATAACTACAGTAATATTTTTGCATATAACATGGTCGTAACTTATAACTGAAGTAAAATCACGCACAACTATAGCATTCATATTTTCTATTTTTATCTAGGCTTTAAACAAACATACAATTAAAAAATTTCTTTACACAATTTGTATTCATATTATTCTTCCCAAACCTATCTTCTCTCCTCTTCTCACCAGTTATATTATCGAATCACACCATTTTTCGTGGTATACCATCATTATATATATATATATATAATTATTCCATGATACACCACGAGTTAAATCCTATACATATATATTAATGGGTTAGTGTTAGTCTACAAACCTCAGAATACGTTCAACGTCAAATAAAAAATGTACATTATAAGAAAATATAATTCATTTTTCCCACCGTGTTAGATAGGTGGAGAAAATACAAGTTAGAAAAGTAAAATAATTTTAAAAAAAAAATAAATAAATAAATAAACACCAAAGAAACCGGAACTGTGTGACGTTCCACCACAAATCTCTTAAGTAACTTTCTCTAAAACAAAGACTTCGTCAAAGCTAGAAAAGAAAAACAACTTTCTTTTGATAGACCACAAATATTTCTAGTGTTTGTCTATTCTTGGTATGCTTTGATACAAACCTCTCTTCTTCATCACTCTCTCTCTCTCTCTCTCTCTCTCTCTCTCTTTGTTTCTTTCTCTTACGTTCTCTTTCCTTTGCCATTTCATCATCTATCTTAGAGATTATCTTCGTCTTTGTTCATCTCCAAACTCTCCTTCCGTTTTTCCTTAGAGGGGCGCGCATCCCGTGCGCGTTCCTTAAACGGTTATGGAATCCACATCTCTCGTCTTCCTTTCCATTGTATATCTTGTCTTAGTCGTTGTTCATGGCGTATCAGAGACCGAATCTCTCTTGAAATTCAAGAACTCTCTTGTTATTGGGAGAGCAAATGGTTTGAAGAGCTGGGACAGAAGGAACCCCACATGCAAATGGATTGGTGTCTTGTGTGATAGAGGCTTTGTTTGGGGATTACAGCTAGAGAACTTTGAGCTCTCTGGCACTCTAGACATTGAGGCGTTGACGGGTTTGAAGTCTCTGAGGTCTCTCAGCTTCATGAATAACAAACTTGGAGGTCCATTTCCAGAGTTCAAGAAACTTGTTGCTCTCAAATCACTTTACTTGTCAAACAATCAATTCGACGTGAAGATACCTAAAGATGCATTTGATGGGATGGGGTGGTTGAAGAAACTCCATTTGGAGCACAATAAGTTTCGTGGTGAAATTCCAGCGTCCTTGGCCAATAGTCCCAAGCTTTTAGAGCTTAGACTTGACGGGAACCGTTTCACTGGACAAATACCGGAGTTCACACATAAACCACACATGTTAAACCTTTCAAACAATGCATTAGCAGGTCCAATCCCAAAGATTCTCAGTACAATGGATCCAAAATTCTTCGAAGGTTAGGTGCAGTAGGTAGTTTTATTCACTTTCGTTGTCTCTAGACAAACCGCATTTATGACCATTTTAATTAATATAGAAAACCATGTTTTCTTTTTTTGTTTCCAGGCAACAACGGCTTATGTGAAAAACCTTTGGATACAAACTGTTCTTCTCCTTACAGCTTGTCCCCAGAGCCAAAGGACAACTCCAAGAAAAAATCATCTATGTTTTTGTACATTGTAGCAGCAGTGGTCGCAGCACTGGCTGTCATACTCATAATTATTGGAGTGATCATCTGCCTTAACCGTAGACGAAAGAAGAAACAATCATTATTGACAGCAGAGCCTGGACCATCAAGTCTACAACTGAGAGCTGGAATCCAAGAAAGTGAAAAGGGACAAAGTAGCTACCATTCACAAAACCGGGCTGCAAAGAGGATGATTCATACCACAAAATTGTCGTTTTTGAGAGATGACAAGGGAAAATTTGAGTTGCAAGATTTACTAAAAGCATCGGCAGAGATTCTAGGGAGTGGATGTTTCGGAGCGTCGTATAAGACATTGCTTTCGAACGGATCACTGATGGTAGTGAAGAGGTTTAAACATATGAACAACGCAGGAACTGAGGAGTTCCAAGAACACATGAAGAGGTTGGGGAGGTTAAACCATGAGAATTTGCTCCCAATTGTAGCTTATTACTACAAAAAAGAGGAAAAACTTTTTGTTAGCGATTTTGTTGGAAAGGGAAGCTTGGCTGCTCATCTCCATGGTATTATTTTTGTACTTTTTCCTCTCCTTTACATTCATTCATCAACAAACACTTTCTGTAAATCTTATTATTTGCTTACTCTATCAATGTATATATAAATTTTAGGTCACAAATCGTTAGGGCAACCAAGCTTGGATTGGCCAACAAGATTGAATATTGTGAAAGGTGTAGGACAAGGACTTTTATACCTCCACAAAAACCTACCTAGCCTAATGGCTCCTCACGGTCATCTAAAATCGTCTAATGTTCTTCTCAATGAGAATTTCGAGCCTCTTCTTATGGACTATGGCTTGATCCCAATGATCAACGAAGAGAGCGCACAAGAGCTCATGGTGGCTTACAAATCGCCAGAGTACTTGAAACAAAGCCGTGTGACTAAGAAAACCGATGTGTGGGGGCTCGGAGTACTCATCTTGGAGATTCTTACAGGAAAGATCCCTGAAAGTTTCCCTCAAATCAGTAAAGACAGTGAGGACGACCTTGCTAGTTGGGTGAAGTCGAGTTTCCGAGGAGAGTGGACACCAGAATTGTTTGATCAAGATATGGGGAAGACCAATAATTGTGAAGCTGAGATACTAAAACTCTTGAGAATTGGACTGAGTTGTTGCGAAGTAGATGTGGAGAAAAGGTTAGATATAAGAGAGGCTGTTGAGAAGATGGAAGATTTGATCAAGGAGAGAGAACAAGGAGATGATGACTTCTACTCAACATATGCGAGTGAAGCTGATGGGGGTTCGTCGAGGGGAGTGTCAAGTGAGGCAATTAACTTATCATGAAACGAGACAAGCCAACAAATTTCATGATAAAATTTTTGAATATGTGTGAGACCAAAATTTGTGTCTCAAACTGCTGCAACTTTCTTCAAGTTAATTGATGTCGACTACACACCTCAACCTACGGAAACCCCTTAAAGTAGAAAAAAAATTGGTTTTGTGCGTTGACTTGTGATGTTCTTGTTATCTGCAAGAAAATAATGTAGAAGTAAACATCTCTCTTTTTATTACAAAAGAGCAAAGAGAAAACCTTAATTAAAAACCTGAAAAATTAATATATACTACACACTATCTTGTCCTACATAGGTTCTGTCAATTGGCATGTATGGTTCTCTCAAAAAGTATGTCAAGATGGATATTACACAATAGATCATTCTTTACAAGATTACATCTACATCAATTTTTCAAAACAGAAAATAATGTTAACCAACGATTGTCAAAAAAAAAAAAATAATAATGTTAACCAATATTTTAGTTTAGTTTAGTCAAATTTAAGTTTAAGAAATTGTTAGATTCCAAATTTTGTGTTGATATACCAAGCGGTTTTGGTTACACTTGTTTCCATCAAATGCATATTTAGGTATCATTTCTCTTTTATTTCTTTTTTTTTTTTTTGTTAAAGGTATTCAATTTATAAAAATATATGCCCAATATTTCCGGAATAGATCCATACAAAATCCCTAAAGTTCCAACTCATATACATTAAACCGAGCTAAATCGTTGGAAAACAAAACCGACCGGGTTTACAAACCAAATTAAACCATGGTCATTGAAACTCTAATCTGCAAACGTAGAACACGTTGCAGCCGCTGTCCAAATATTTGCGGATGCTCAACCGGAACAGGACCTCCGGTGAGTCTGGACGCCGTTAGCCGAGCAGAGATGGAGATCCAAGATCCGTTGCCATCCCGCCACCGTAGAACCGTTTTGAGAAGGAGGAAGAGAACCGATCTATCATTTGTCGAGGAGGGTTCTTGCTCTGTCGTGAGAGAGAGAGAGGCAGTAGGGAGTAGATAAAAAGACCTTCGACGGTGGCTTAGCTTCGCCGGACCGGAGACTACCTCCCCTATCGTAACTGATCCCGTGAAACCTCCAGAATCTCCAGTCTCCAAATCTAACTACCTTCTTCTCTCGTTCCTCGCCGTGAATCTCCCTCTTCCACTCCGCATAGCTACACCTCCGGTAGAGCTCTTACCATAAGTGTCTCGCAGATTCTTCTCCTCTCCACTGTCTCCTTGATTTTGTCCAATAGCTTCGCCGGGAAAATGCAAGTCACGAATGAAGAACCATGAGGCGAAGGGTCCTCATCGTCACCGGAATTGACAGAGGACCCAACGTCGGTGCAAGAGATTGTGATCAAAAGGGGAAGAGTTTGAGAGAGAAATCGCCACGAGTGAGATCCACGCGCGCGATTCTCTCTAAATGAGATCATTTGTCTTTCACATGATCATTCAACACTTGTTCCTTTTATATCATGTACAATACTTTTGTTTGATAAAATTTAACACCTTACCCCACCATATTTCAATATTCTTTATTTTCTTTTATGATTTATGATTACATATTTAATAACAATAAACTAAAACTAAATTGAAGTAATTTAGAATTAAATAATTGTTTATATAATTATATTTTCTATAGTATTTATAATTGAAATATGTTTTTTTTTCTTTTTTTTGCAAGTAAAAAGAAGAAGTTTAGTGAAGTGACCTTAGTGCAGTGGCAGGAGGTAAGTCCATTTGTAGAAGACACCATAACACCAGAGATCGAGTCCCGCTTCTTACGAATGTAGGAATTTGGCTAATGGGTCGACCAGTTGTCTCCAATGGTTGACAAAAAAAAAAGAAGTTTAAACACACAAAAAGAATTGATCCAAGGATAATAAAAAATTGTAGTAAAAAATGATGTTTTTTTCTATGTCCAAATGAAACAAGACTAGTCTTTATTTATAGATTTTTTTAAAATGATGAATTTTATATATATATATATATATATTTTTTTTATAAAAATAGATTAACATACAATAATTGAGATCGAATAATTAGGATGAGATAAAAATTTACAATAAGAATAAAGTAAGTCTTTTCACACACAGAAAAAAAAAAAAAAAAAAAAAAAAAAAAAAAAACAACTCCTACTCAAGTGTACAACACATTCACCATCTTTTCCTCTCATAACTTGGCAATGCAAGTCCTATTTTTTTGTTGAATCTTTTCAACTCAGTTTAATCCACATGTGTGTTTCTAAAAAATTCAATAGCCTCATTGCATCGATTAAACATGAAATTTTTATTCATCACTCCCATGGTATGGTATGGTCTAACACTTTCTTTAATATTGAGGTTAACAAAAAAAAACAGAAAATTATAATATTATAAACTAAAAAAAAAAATATTATTCTCGAGCAACAGCACAGGTTGAGGTTATCATTCAAGATATGTATTGTACGACTATGAATAATAAAACAAGAATAATTCATAATATTTGTGTCCACAACAAAGATATATTAGTCTATAAAATAAAGAAAAGAATTAAGTATTTAAATTACTAAATACAAAATTAGCATCACATTTTACAGTAGAAAAACAAAACAGATGATGTCTTATATAATTTTAAAATTTTGTATTCGATAAAAATACACTGTACTAACTTTTGATGAAGCACAAGAAAAGAAAAAGAAGAGATTGAAATAACGTGGAAGAAAAAACAATTGGGCCTCGCTGATCAAACGTAACTGGGCCCAAGAGGGAAAAAAATAAAAATGAACGGAAACTAAAGCCGGAGGTTGGAGAAAATTAATCGTCTTGTTCAATTGGAATCGTATGATTGATTTGATTCTCTCTCTCACTCTCTCCCCTCACAGAACAGAACTACTTTTGTAATGGCGTCGTTGCTCCTTTCTCAGTCCTCTCTCTCTCTTATCTCTTCAACCACCATTATCGTCGTCGTCTTCTTCGCAAATGGAAAAAGGAGTTGTCGCTGCCCTAATTCGAAATTCAATTTCCCCGTCTCTGTCTTCTTCCTCCGTTGGTAAATCCAATTCGATTCCTCAGGTGGTCGTAACCCGAGAACGAGGAAAGAATAGTCAAATCATCAAAGCTTTGGTATGCAATTTTTAATATTTGTCGCTTACAATGGTGATTGTATTGAATCTCTCTATTAACTTTTATAGCTAATTTGCAGGAGAAACATGGGATATCATCTTTAGAGCTTCCCTTGATTCAACAAAACATGCGCCAGGACCTGATTTCAATCGGCTTGCCTCTGTATTATTAACTGGTGAAAATTTTTCTGATATATAGTATAGGCACTTTGACTTGGTGACTTCTTTGCTCTAAAAATTGGCTGTTTGTTTAGAACTAGTAGTAGGATTGTTATAACTATTAGGAAAAGGCTCCGGAATTTTATTGTATAGCAGAGCAGGTTATGTATGGTATTCTGATATGTAGTCCTCCCGTCTTATTTTGTTCCTAGATAAGAGCTTTGACTGGATCATCATTACATCTCCAGAAGCAGGTTCTGTTTTTCTCGAGGCGTGGAAGTAAGCTCTGGTTTTTTTTTTTTACCTTATTCCCTCTTCTGTCTGAATATATGGAATTTGTTACGCACGCTCCTCTCCTTTACTTGTCATTTTGGTTGTTATTGATAGGCAATATGACTAGTCTAGGTTTTATTTAGGTATTCAAATATATGTGTAGCCTTCATACATATTCTTGTCACAACTCTGTGAATAACCAGGTGTACATAAGAATTTATCAACATTTTGTTATTATCTTTATAAGCTTCAACACCTTTCCTCATTACCTTCCTTCCCTCGAGCTAAACCTCATTGGTCTCAATTCCTCAGGGCAGCTAGCTCCCCAAAAGTGCAAATAGGTGTAGTAGGAGCTGGAACAGCCAGGGTTTTTGAAGAGGCAATGCAATCGGCACAAGGATTGCTTCATGTTGCCTTTACACCATCAATAGGTTCCATAACTTTCTATTTAGACTCAGTTTCTATACAATCCATTAAGTCTTTGTATCTACAATTTGTGCATCTTCAAGCATTTTATAGTGTAGGAATTTACATTATCATTGGTGTTTGTGCTTGTGTGTGACCTTGGATGATGTGACCTATAAGTCTATAACCCTTGTCATAGTTTGTTTCCATGAATCAGAGAGCATCAAAGATCATATTTAGGTTTATGAGAGGATGAATTACTAATGATCCAAGCTGCATTTGTTCTCCGTTACATTCTCTCATCAATGTTTGTTTATGTATTTTTTTTTATGTGTTTGCATTCATCAAGCCTATATAAATATATGGAATGGATGAGTAGTCGTACATACAATGTTACAGTCTTGGCTGGTTCATTCTCTTTGTTTTCATTATTTCAGCAACTGGTAAAGTCTTGGGCTCTTGGCTTCGGAGCTTCCAGAGAAAGTTGGCAAAACGTCCTCTGTCTTATACCCGGCTTCTCTTAAAGCTGGAACTGATATTGGTGTTTGTTGTTATGTTTTCTCAGTTCAGTTGAGCTTATTATGTTGAACACATAAAAGAAAAATTATTAGGACTGAATATTAAAAATAGATTAGATAATTCATAATTTCATATGCTGTACAAATTTTTAGGCAGTTGGATAACACCATGTTAGTTATTACATTAAAATAGAGATATTCACCAAATTATAAAATCTTTGTTGGAGATGCAGTAAAACTGTTAGAGCAGGAGAGAATAGATTTGGAAATTACAATTCTTGACTTTGGCTTACATGCCCTAAGTGATAGTTTTCCAAAAGTTGAAAAGCATTGTAACATTTGCACTGTCCTTTTCCCTATGGATGTGTGGATTAATCCTTGGTACATGGACAACTGACTAAATCTATGTAAAATTAGCTTATATTTATGATTTTTGAGGTTTTGAAGTCCATGACTGACCAGCTAACTCTGCTTGGTTTTCTACATGTGAATCTTAGAGAATGGGTTGTCCAAACGTGGGTTTGAAGTTGCCAGGCTGAATACATACACGACAGTAAGCCGTCTTTACACTTACTAGACAAGTCCTAGAAAATGTAATTTTCTTTATTTTTGTATGGGCTCTCACGTTTTGGTCCTTGGTATGTGCGTATTTGAAGATACTGTAATGGTCAGTTTCGTTGTTTACTATTGCTACTTTGCTAGGTTCCTGTGCAGAGTGTTGATACGGTGCTCCTGCAACAAGCACTGTCTGCTCCAGTTCTTTCTGTAGCTTCACCTTCGGCAGTTGGGTAGGCGCCATCATCTGTCCGTTTTTATATCATCTTGGTGCAGCAAATTTTAGGGGAATGCTGATACCAGTCTTTCATATAAATATATCTTCTAATATGGGTTTCGACAGGGCCTGGCTGAATCTGATACAAAACGAGGAGCAATGGAGCAATTGCGTTGCCTGCATTGGAGAGACAACTGCATCAGCTGCAAGACGACGAGGATTGAAAAACGTGTACTACCCAGAGAAACCAGGACTTGAAGGGTAAATATTGATCTTTTGATATGGTGAAATATGTCAACTAGTCTCTGAACTGAGTCCTCTTTTCACATAACCGACGAATGGGTTTGAGTGTGTGTGGCAGGTGGGTCGAGAGCATCATGGAAGCTCTAGTTGCTCACGAAGAATTACACAGATTCAAGTAACTTTAGCTGCGAATCACACTTGTTCCACCCTATCATAGTGTAGGACTTTGAATTAGGACAATGTTTGTAATTTAGAAGACAGGGTAAAAGGTGGAGGTGGTGTTATTTTGTAGGACAAACCGACAAAGTATGTAATTACTGTTTGAATACTAATATCAAAAGCCATCTAAAAACATGCAATTAGTTTCAATTTCTCATTGCTGCAACTAGTGATAAAAAATTTACTGTTGGTTTTAGTATTGAAATTATTCAAACAATAAATTTCATGTTTTTTTTAAGAATATTTTTATATATCCAGTTGAAAGTTAGTTGAATTATTGTTAGAATACTACTTACTAGTGCTTTAGTAATTTTTATTGCTGAATTGATATCAGTTTGCATAATCCGTTTATCGTGTATATACTATCATATTTTGTCGCATGCTAATAAAACAGTTTGGTATATTTTATTTGATTTTGCTGAAGTAAAATTTCAGTAAAACGGATTGGTATAACTTTTTATTTTATTTGCGAAGGTAAATATTTCATTGAAATTGGAAACCGTAAAACAGTTTGGTATATTTTATTTGATTTTGCTGAAGTAAAATTTCAGTAAAACGGATTGGTATAACTTTTTATTTTATTTGCGAAGGTAAATATTTCATTGAAATTGGAAACCGTATAAGTTCACAATCAAAGACGTATATACAACGTTTCTGTGGCAAAAAAAAAAAAAAAAAAAAAAAAAAAAAAAATTAAAACATAGAAACACAATTAAGAAGCAAGCTTACCGTCTATCCTTTCAACATAAGCACCAAAGCTAATAGAGTTAAACAAAATGATTACGATTTACAATTTTGCTATAGAATAATTTTAAAACTTTAACGTATATGAAAGAGAAGCACGAGATCAAATGACGGCTTACACTTTACACGAGTTTAAAATTTGCTAGTGCATTAGTTTTTATATTAAAGCCTTGACCGTCATTTTTTTTGTCCATCAAACTGTTTTGCTTTAATTTTTTTTAAAGTTTTGGAAGCCACTTTTTTTTTTCTTCTTTTTCTTGTTTTTTATTTTTTTAAAGCGTCAAAAACTCATGCTTAAAAAGCTAAACTATTTTAAAAGTATTTTTTTCTCCTTTTTATATTTAAAAATTCTCTAAAAGTATATATATATATATATTTTACATATTTTATTTTTATAAATTAATTATTTACATTTTTTTCTTTTTCTTTTAAGATCCATTTCAATATTAAATTTTATTTTTTCATCATCAATTCATCATCACTAATAATACTGTAAAAGAGTTTATGAAATTCATCATTAATAATAAAATAACATTTAAAATGCACTGAATAGTGGCTCGATGAAATCTTGCCCTCCAACACGCTTTAAATTTGGGATACCAGAAAGTTTTTTTTGCTTCAGATTCGCAAACGCTAAAAAGCAACAATGTTGGAGATCCACGAGATTTTTCACGATCTCCTAGAAAGGACCTTGAAGTTCGAAGATATCAGATTCACTTTCGTCCCTTGAGAGATGAATAGAAGAGCGGATGAGATCGCAAAAAACACTTTAACTTCTTTGTCTGTGTACTCGCACTCATTTATTTCAACTCCTCCCCCGAATTTAATTACTGTAATCACTGAATCGGCACATACTATACCGGGTTTAAATTTTTAAGTGAAATTTTATGAGTTGTTGACCAAAAAACAAAAAAAGACAGAGCGAACGTGTAATGTAAAAGAATTAGTACCAGACAGACTTTCGTAAAAGTGAAATGTTTTTAGTGTTCACATATATCGACGAATGATTATTCCCTTTGGATTCCAGTTCTGGTTTTGTGTTGGTCTTCCCAACATTTCTTTCACATTTCCTATTCATATATATGTATTTTTCTTCTTCACCAACTACAATTGTTCCAGACAGAGATTTTTCAACTCTCTATCTCTCTCAAGGACAGGTTCGCGAGTCATAAATTATATAACAAAGATACAACTACATTGACATCGACGAAAATATTAAATATGTATCAAAATCACGTGACAGATCAGCATTTACTTAGTTGTCCCCTCCACATGGTTCACGACTGCAATAGTATTAATTTAACATTTGGCATCTTTCTGTTCTTCTTCAGTCCTCGGTTTCATCCAAAATTCCACAGTTCTCTCTCTAAATTTCTATCTTGGTGATCCACATCTATATTAAAATATTGACGTAATGATGGACGACTAAGATTATAAAGATTTTAAAATGTACGTTAAGAGTAAAAAAAAAAATAAGTGAACATATGGGATCTCAAAATCTATGGGTCTAGAGTTTTAATCCAGATCAAAATATCGGGCTAAACCGACCTACGTGTTTATCTATTTATGGGAGAGAGCTAAAATAACACTTTATCCTCTATGAGAAATACTAAAATGGTTATAAAATCAATGACTTTTATACGCAATATCATAACTTTTTTTTCTAAGTATGTTAATATCATTAATAAATAAAACTTGAAGTTTACAACCTAAGGAAGTAGCCAAAGCAAAAAAAATGAAAAAACAAGGATATAGTAGAATTAAAAAGAATTTGGGGGTTTTAACGGATCCATAAAAGCATGTCCGACTGTTGCTGAGCAGTTTTTGGATACGAATCCTTTCTATTTCTAAAACGGATTACTAATCCTTATTGAGGATTGAATTTGGGTTCCTATGCTTTCTTGCGGTGATAATGTTGTGGAGTTCACGATCAATCCACTTGAAGACTACTTGTGACGACAGGCGCACAGAGTTTTGAAGAATATTATTACGCTGACGCCATATGTTGTAAAATACCACTTGAGCTGCGAGCTTCCGGAGGAGGGTTGGTTCTGGAGTAGAGGAAAGTCGAATCCAGGAGAGCAATTCTGCCCATGAGCTGAATAGATGCTGTCGGGGAAAAAGTCTAGCGAATACCATGGTCCAGAGTTGGGAGGAGAACTCACAAGCCAGAAACAGATGGTCGCGTGATTCTGTGGCCAAGGTGCAGAGATAACATTCAGAGGATTGAATCTGACCCCAAGAAGCAAGCCTTTGTCGCGTTGGCAGCCTGTCGAGATAAGTGCTCACATCTGGACCTGTTTAGGGATATCCCCTTTGAACCAGACTGATGCTGCCCAGTCTATTCAGCATTGCGAGGTCTCAAAGCTTCCCAGGTCTTGGCTGAAGAGAAACTGTGACATTGTATGATGTGAGCGCAGGTCGGCTCGCGGTACGGACGGAAAGTCGGGTCCTCGGGTTGATCAGTATAGGGGCAACTTTCCTTGGACCAAACGATGGTGAACGATCGAGGAGGGAAAGCAAACGGTGAATACAAGTTTTGGTGAAGAACAAACAAGTAGATAGCGAGATCGAACGATGGTCACGACTTCGGGCTTACGGACGGTCCGATGCGGTAGCGGTTAGGAACGGTCGTCAAGAACGGGAAGCGGCTAGTGAACCAAGTGATGGTTTTGCTAGGAGAAATGGAAGCGAGGGTGGATCGAGTGACGACACACGAGTGTTGGCTCTACTCGCGATATGACCAGACTAGAAGATGACGAACCCGGTTCGTGTATCGACTAGGGTTTCTCGATAGTTAGTCCCGGACTATGGCTAAAGAGAGAAGTGAGACAAGAAACAAAGATTCACTCTTTGGGAAAATAATTTCATTCAAGTGTGCCTTTTACAATAGAAAGGAGGGTTTAAATAGTGTGAGGGTTTAGAGGGACCTAGGGACACGCGGACTCGCTATGGTCCGCACACGTTTGCCCTTGGTGTGTTTCCTTTAATGGAGAACACATCGCCCTCTAAGTGGTTTAAACAGGACCACACACGTCACACTACTCTTAACATTACAAAAGAAAGTTCTAGACAAAGTTCAAAACGCAACGATTAAACAAAAAGATAACACGTCTTTAGGCTTTAACGCGGCAACCACGTCATCGGCTTCAAAACGCGAAGGTTTGCGTTAGGACTCGTCGGCTCATTAAAACCTTCTCCGGTAAACCTCGTGGGACAAACCCGGAGTAAGGAAAAAGAGTACGGGTCATGATGCTAACGGCTTGGTCACCTTCATCCTTGGGTAAGGATAAAGGCCGTGCGATCGGTCTCCACTTGGATCGCCTTGGCCGAGTTGTTCTCTTTGTCTTCTCGAACAAAGGCTTGCACAAACCGGTTGATCTTCTGTCTTGCGGCCTTAGACGAGCTCTTTGAACGTGTAGTGGCTCCTGGCGTGATCCTTGGTGCATTGGCTCGATGTTGTCCTACGGGTAAAGCAAGCGTCTCGGCAGCGTCCTGGGCATCCTGGTCCGGTTCAGCCATTACTGGTCGCGCGTCGTGTTCCGTGCTCACATCATTCCCTCCCCCTTGAGAAGGTTTTGTCAAAACTTCTTTGTCATCACCTGCATCAAACAGAACAAGATCAGTAACGTTGAACGATGCAGAAGTGTTGTAGTCACCTGGCAGCTCAAGGCGGTAGGCGTTGTCGTTGATCTTCTCTATGACTCGGAAAGGTCCGTCGCCGCGCGGGCTAAGCTTGTCCTTCCTCTTTTGTGCGAACCGCGCCGGCCTTAGGTGCAGCCAAACCCAATCTCCCTGCTTGAAAAGCATAGGTTTGCGTCCGCGGTTCAGGAAACCCGCATATTGTTCGGTCCTCCTCTCGATGTCTGCTAGAACTTCCTCATGAAGCTTCTTGACTAGTTTGGCTCTTGCGGCTCCATCTTGACTCTCGACCTCGTCCGGTGGTAACGGTAGTAGATCCATCGGAGTAAGAGGTTTAAATCCGTAAGCGACCTCGAATGGCGACTTCTTGGTGGCCGAGTGAACGGCTTGATTATATGCGAACTCGATGAGTGGAACACATTCTATCCATGTCTCTTTGTTGCTTGCGATCGCCGTTCGAAGTAAAGCTCCAATGGATCGGTTCACGACCTCGGTCTGTCCGTCGGTTTGCGGGTGTGCAGAGGTGGAGTACAACAGTTTGGTTCCAAGTTTCTTCCATAAGGCCCGCCAGAAATGTCCAAGGAACTTCGGGTCACGATCAGAAATAATGGTCCGCGGTAAACCATGGAATCAGACCACTTGACTAAAGAATAGGTCGGCCAATTTCACCGCGTTGTGGCTCTTGTGACACGAAATAAAATGCGCCATCTTTGAGAATCGATCGACCACAACAATCAAACTGTCCGTCCGGTTTATAGGGGGCAACCCGAGGACAAAATCCATAGATAGGTCGATCCAAGGTCCTATTGACACCGTTAGTGGTGTATATAAGCCATGCGGGTGGGTAGTTGACTTGGATGCTCGACACACCACGCATTGCCCACAATGTTTTTCGACCATACTTCGCATCTTTGGCCAATATAAATGTTCTTGAAGCACGGCCAAATTCTTAGTTATACCAAAATATCCAGTCAGTCCCCCGCTATGCGCTTCTCGGACCAATAACTCTCAGATCGAACCGGTTGGGATGCATAGTCGTTGGCCCCGGAACAGATATCCGTCGTACACGTAGAACTCGGTGAACGTGCCTTTGCCATGATTCTTGAAACAATCTCCAAACTCAGCGTCGTTGGCGTACGCTTCCTTAATGCTTTCGAACCCCAACACTTTGGCGTCCATGGTGGTGATCAGGGTGTGTCGTCGTGACAATGCGTCGGCAACGATATACTCCTTGCCTTTCTTGTATTTGATCACGTAGGTAAAGGACTTAATGAACTCCAGCCATTTAGCGTGCCTCCTTTTGAGGTTTGTCTGATCTCGCAAATGCTTCAAGGTCTCGTGGTCCGTGTGAATCACAAACTCCCAGGCCAAAAGGTAGTGCTGCCATGTCTCATGGCACGGACCAATGCGTATTGGTCCTTATCGTAGGTAGGATAGTTGAGAGTGGCGCCGCTGAGTTTCTCACTGAAATAGGCCACCGGTTTGCCTCCTTGTGTGAGAACCGCTCCAATGCCTACACCGGACGCGTCACACTCCACCTCGAAGGTTTTATTGAAGTCGGGTAGGACGAGTAGGGGAACTTGAGTGAGGCGCTTTTTAAGCTCTTGAAAGGATCGTTCTTGATCCTCCTCCCATTTGAACTCCTGGTTCTTCTTGATCACCGCGGTAAGGGGCGCCGTGACCGTGCTGAAATCTTTCACGAACCGGCGGTAGAAACTGGCGAGTCCATGAAAGGATCGGACGTGTGAAATACTAGTAGGCGTGGGCCATTCCTCGATGGCTTGAATCTTCTCGTCGTCCACCTTGAGTCCCTGTTCACTAACAACAAAACCTAGGAAGACTAGTTCATTAGCAGCAAAGACGCACTTTTTCAAGTTAGCGTACAATTGCTCTTCGCGGAGAGTGTTTAAAACATGTTCTAGGTGCATGACATGATCAGATAGGGAAAAACTATAAACAAAGATATCATCAAAGTAAACCACAACAAACTTGTTGATATAAGCTCTCAAAACATGGTTCATCAATCGCATGAAAGTAGACAGTGCATTAGATAAACCGAATGGCATAACCAACCATTCGTACAAACCTTGCTTGGTTTTGAATGCGGTTTTTCACTCGTCCCCTATTGACCAACTATGTGACAAGGCCGAGTTATCTATGAGAATAACGAGGCCTTATTGGTGTTAGCCCATGAGAAGGTTCGAGATCCTCCTTGTAGCCGTTAGAGAAAAAGAGAGAGTGGAGTCACGGGTTGTGCTTCGTTTAAGGAAACAAGGAGGGGTCGCTTTCAATCTTGGGAAGAACAAATTCTCTTTCCTTATCTCTTATGCGATTTATTGTAAAGGGTGTAGCCCTAGTTCTCTTAGTATATATATAACCTTTTGTAATCCTTTGTAATACATACTTATGGAATATAACTTTCTCTCATTCTTGCCGACAATTCTCTTCTTCTCAACCTCTTCCGCTTAAATCCCAACATGGTATCAGACCAGTTTTTCGATCTTTGATTCTCTAAACCTACTCTTATTCTCCCTCATATTCTATCCTCTTCAATCTTTCTCTCTATTCTCGGTTACTTGCGTTCTATAC
Source organism: Camelina hispida (assembly GCA_023657505.1). NCBI lineage: Eukaryota > Viridiplantae > Streptophyta > Magnoliopsida > Brassicales > Brassicaceae > Camelina > Camelina hispida. The sequence goes on along the minus strand of CP094633.1, from coordinate 23,706,080 downwards.
TCGCTACTCGACATTCTTAGTTATCATTTCTCTCTATCTTTCGCGAATCTCGCTCATGGACACTACCAAACCTATTGTTACACCGGTGGTCTTAAAAGGGGCCAACTATTTGTTGTGTAAAAGAACCACAAAGACCGCGTTGAGTGGCCGTGGACTATGGATTCACGTTGAAACGGACCAGTTTCCTAAGAAAGTCACCAAGAACGACGGTAAAGAAGGAAAGGAAGAAGACAAGGAGGCTGAACTCGAGAAGGAAATCAAATGGTTTCAAGAAAATCAGACCGTGCTTGCCATTCTTCAGAATTCGCTTGATGCACCAATCCTTGAAGCATACTCTTACTGTGAGACGGCCAAGGAGTTATGGGAGACACTTGCGAACGTGTATGGAAACGTGACCAACTTGACCAGGGTGTTCGAAGTCAAAAAGGCTATAAACTGTCTTCACCAAGAAGACTTGGAGTTCACAAAGCATTTTGGCAAGTTTAGGTCTCTTTGGGCCGAACTAGAGATGCTTCGGCCGAGCACCATAGATCCGGCCATCCTCAACGAAAGAAAGGAACAAGACAAGGTCTTCCGTCTCCTTCTCACTCTGAATCCGGCGTTCAACGACCTTATCAAGCACATCCTTCGTGGTGACAAGCTTCCGACTCTTGAAGATGTGTGTTCTCATGTTCAAAAAGAGAAAGGGTCGCTAGGCTTGTTTAGCAGTAAGGAGGACTTGGCTACGGCTAACAACGGAGTTTACAAGCATGAAGACCGGAAAGCAATGGTATGCGACCATTGTAAGAAGAGGGGTCATCTGAAAGACAAATGTTGGATCCTTCACCCGCATCTCAAGCCGGAAAAGTTCAAGGCCAACATACCGCAAGGAGGACCAAGTGGTCAAGGCACCAGAGCAGCAAATCAAGGAGACGCAGCAGCCACTGCCATGGTAGCTTCCCTTGGAGACCTGGTGAGAAAGTCGGACCTAGAGGCCCTCATCAAGTCCATTGCTGCACTAAAGGACTCCGGTACCACTTTCTTTGCTTCAAAACCTAGTACCTCACTTGTTGTAGACTCGGGTGCTTCTTACCATATGATTAGTAACCCTAGTCTTATACACAACATAATACCGGCACTAGGTAATGTTATCATTGCTAATGGAGATAGAGTACAAGTTAAAGGAATAGGAGAACTAAAATTGTTTGATAAAAGTTCTAAAGCCTTCTTTATGCCTTCATTTACTTCGAATATCTTATCGGTAAAGAAAGCTACTACAGATTTGAATTGTTATGCGATTTTTGGGCCTTGAGAGTGGAACTTTTCAGGATATTGAGAGTAGAAAGGTTCTTGGAGAAGGAGATTGTAGAGGAGATCTCTATGTCCTAGAGAAAGCTTCAAGTCCTTCTAATTCATTTTTTTTGCTTCGAATCTTAGTAGTAGTTTAAGTGATGTGTGGCATGCTAGACTAGGCCATCCTCATTCTCGTGCATTTGAATTAATGTTGCCCAATGTTTCGTTTGATAACTTCACTTGTGAGTCTTGTATTCTTGGTAAACATTGCAAGACTATTTTCCCTAAATCAAGTACTATTTATGAACATTGCTTTGATTTAGTACATTCTGATGTGTGGACATCTCCTTGCCTATCTAGGGATAATAACAAGTATTTTGTGACCTTTATTGATGAGAAATCTAAATATACTTGGCTCACCTTGTTACCATCTAAAGATAGAGTCTATGATGCCTTTGTCAATTTTCAGAATTATGTTACTAATCAATTTAATGCAAAAATAAAGGTACTAAGATCGGATAATGGAGGTGAATATACAAGCCACAAACTCAAAGAGCACCTAGCTAAGCATGGAATCCTCCAACAGACCAGCTGTCCATACACGCCTCAACAAAATGGAGTGGCCGAGAGGAAAAATCGACACTTAATGGAGGTGGCTCGGTCAATGATGTTTCATTCGAATGTCACTAAGCGGTTTTGGGGTGATGCGGTCATGACGGTGTGCTACTTGATCAATCGAACAAAAGTCTTTAATGACATATCACCCTATGAGGTACTAAACAAAGTTAAACCTTCTCTTGATCACTTACGCGTGTTCGGGTGTGTTTGTTTTGTTTTAGTGCCCGGAGAACAAAGGAATAAACTTGAGGCCAAAAGCACTAGAAGTATGTTCATTGGCTACTCAACAAGTCAGAAGGGGTACAAGTGTTACGATCTGATCACTGGCCGCACACTAGTCTCTAGAGATGTGAAGTTTCTTGAACAACAAGGGTACTATGATAAGAAGGACTGGGAAGGCCTCAAAGACTTATCTCAACCCAATACTGACCGGGCGGCCAACTTGCGGTTCCTCCTTGACCATTTGGGCGTCACCAAACCATCATATCCCGAGGCGTCTCTACTAAAACCACCCTCCGATGGGCCTACAATATTATCGGAACCTCCGAGAACTCATGATGCTTCTCCTTCCCATACGGAGAACAATATTCAAGAGTCAAGAGAGACACAATCTGAAGAAGCCTTGACTACACCACCTGATCTATCACCTGACGATAGTACAGCTGAGACAGACCAGCCCACACCATCTCCACCACCACTTCGGCGCAGTGAACGTTTAAAACAACCGCGGCGTAGCGAAAGGTTAAAGAATCAACGAGTCTACTATAACAATCAGGCTGTCGCCCACCCTATTCAGGCCGTGTGTTCGCTTGACCTTATCTCCTCGGATCACTCTGCCTTCCTTGGTAAGCTTGATGAGCACTTTGTTCCTCAAACCTACGAGGAAGCTAAGCAAAATAAGGAGTGGCTTGATGCGGTGGACGATGAAACGGCGGCTATGATCCGGAATCGAACTTGGGACGAGGCTGATCTCCCTAAAGGTAAAATGGCTGTCAGCTCCAAGTGGGTATTCACTATTAAATATCTGAGCACTGGAGAGATCGAGCGCTACAAAGCCCGCTTGGTCGCACGCGGCTTCACTCAAACCTATGGACTTGACTATACGGACACCTTTGCTCTGGTGGCCAAACTCCATACAGTCCGGGTCATCTTGTCCTTGGCCACTAACCTCTCTTGGGAGCTTTGTCAAATGGACGTCAAGAACGCCTTTCTTTAAGGGGAGCTGACCGAGGAAGTCTACATGCATCCTCCACCGGGTTTAGAGCACATTGTTGCTCCGGGTTAAGTTCTCCGGCTTCACAAGGCTATCTATGGTCTCAAACAGTCTCCGCGGGCGTGGTACCACAAGCTCAGTTCTACACTCCGCACGAATGGTTTCAAGCGCTCTGAAGCTGATCATACGCTGTTCACTCTGCGGACTGACGGTGGCCGCGTCGTCGTTCTCGTCTATGTTGATGACATCATTATCACCGATGATGATAAGGATGGTATTTGTGCCACTAAGGCTCTTCTTATTTCTACCTTTGATATTAAGGATTTAGGTGAACTTAAATACTTCCTTGGAATAGAAATCTCTCGCTCACCGGAGGGATTGTTTCTTTCTCAAAGGAAGTATACACTTGACCTTTTACATGAGACAAGTAAGATAGGAGCTAAACCGGTGTTCACGCCGCTTGAGGAAGGTTACCAGGTCAAGCGAAAGGGGGAGAAGCCAACACCCGGTGCTCCAGTTAACAAGTCGCACGAACCATACGAAGATGTGGTACGCTACCGTAGGCTGGTGGGCAAGCTTATCTATCTTACGATCACGAGGCCGGACATATGCTATGCGGTGAACCAAGTCAGCCAACACATGAAGGCTCTAACGAATTTTGACTGGAAGACGCTCGAGAGGATCCTATGTTATCTCAAGGGTAGTCCAGGACAAGGCATTTGGATGGGAAAGAACAACAACACGGAACTCATCGGCTACTGTGATGCGGACTACGCTGGTGATACAATAGATAGGAGGTCCACGACAGGGTATTGCACATTCGTTGGAGGGAACCTAGTGACCTGGAAGTCGAAGAAACAGAAAGTTGTGTCTCAATCAAGTGCCGAGTCGGAATATAGGGCTATGAAGAAGCTAACCAACGAGCTCACATGGCTCAAAGGCCTCCTTAAGGACCTAGGAGTGGAGTCTGATCAACCAATCACCATGCATTGTTACAATAAGGCGGCGATACACATAGCAACCAACTCGGTCTTCCATGAAAGGACTAAGCACATTGAGGTAGATTGCCATAAAGTGCGAGAAAAGATTGAAGAAGGTGTAGTCTTGCCGTGTTACACTCCAAGCAAAGACCAACTGGCGGACATCTTCACCAAAGCAACGAGTCCTCAGATTTGCGAATACATTTCCAGAAAGCTTGGACTAGTAGATCCAACACATCCGTGAAGAAACTCCTCTAACCTGTGAAGATCATACTCTTTTCCTTAACATGGTTTTGTCCCATGTGGTTTTCTATGTTAAGGTTTTTAATGAGGTGATCTTACGCGGGTTCCATGCTTAGCCCTCTCCCTTGGCTAAGCTTGAGGGGGAGTATTGACCAAGATCACCATGTCCGTACAACTATGAGGTCGTCCGTACAACTATGTGACAAGGCCGAGTTATCTATGAGAATAAGGAGGCCTTATTGGTGTAAGCCCATGAGAAGGTTCGAGATCCTCCTTGTAGCCGTTAGAGAAGAAAAAGAGTGGTGTCATGGGTTGTGCTTCGTTTAAGGAAACAAGGAGGGGTCGCTTTCAATCTTGGGAAAAACCAATTCTCTTTCCTTATCTCTTATGCGATTTATTGTAAAGGGTGTAGCCCTAGTTCTCTTAGTATATATATAGCCTTTTGTAATCCTTTGTAATACATACTTATGGAATATAACTTTCTCTCATTCTTCTTGCCGACAATTCTCTTCTTCTCAACCTCTTCCGCTTAAATCCCAACATCCCCTTCCTTCGTCCTCACTTGGTGGTAACCACTTTTGAGGTCGATCTTAGAGAAAATGCTTGAACCACTCAATTCGTCCAGCATGTCGTCAAGTTTTGGTATCGGGTGCCGGTACTTGATCGTGATGTTGTTCACGGCTCGGCAGTCGACACACATACGCCAGGTTCCGTCTTTCTTCGGTACGAGTACTATAGGAATGGCACACAGACTGAGGCTTTCTCGAACATAACCTTGGTTTATGAGTTCGGCCACTTGTCGCTCTAACTCCTTGGCTTCCTCCGGGTTGACTCGGTACGCATCACTGTTTGGTAATTGAGCTCCAGGAACTAGATCGATCTGGTGTTCGATCCCTCGGATCGGTGGTAGCCCTTCGGGAAGTTTGTCCGGGAACACGTCTGCAAAACGTCAAAGAATATCTCGGATAATGTCCGGTGGTGCGTCCAACGGACTCTCAAACCCTTCAACCAACAAATCTCTAAAGACCATCAATAAAACTTGGTTGGAGTCCTTAAGGGACTTCTAACATCGCTAGATTGAATTAGAAAGTTCATTTTAGGGTTCGAATCCTTAGACAGTTTAGATTGCATTTCACGAAGTTGTGTTGGCGTCAAAGGTTTTAAACTGATATGTTTGTTATCGTGTACAAACGTATACTGGTTCGTGCGACCGCAATGCGAGGTTCCCTTATCAAACTGCCATGGCCTCCCTAATAAAAGGTGGCTAGCTTGCATCGGTACTACATCGCATAGGACTTGATCTCTATACGGTCCGACACTGAATGGGACAAGGACTTGGTCCTTTACTTTGGTCAAGGTCTTATCGTCTAACCACTGGAGTATATAGGGTCTGGGTGGCATGTGGTGGGCAAGGAAAGTTTCTTGACAATATATGAGCTTGCAACATTCATGCAAGAGCCCCCATCAATGATCAAGCCACACACCTTCCCGCTTACCGTGCATCGCGTGTGAAAGATGTTGTCGCGCTGATTGGAGTCGTCCGCTTCCGGGTTGGTGCTGAGGATACGCAGGATCATTAAGAGCTCTCCGACCTCTGGTTCGGCTATGGCCTCCTCCAGGTTGGCCTCGGCCTGATCGTTCTCTTCACACCATTCTCCTTCGGACTCGAGCTCTCCGGACTCGGTGATGATCATATTTTGGGCGTTCGGAGAATCTCAAGCATAATGCCCTCGGCCTTGGCATTTGTAGCAGATAATATCCTGGCTCCGAACGTCGTTGGTCGTCCTTTGCCGGTTGTCGTTGTTCGGCTCTTTGGGCTTGAACCTTGAGTCGACAACGGCCGTTTTTGGTTTCTCCTGTGGCCGGTTGGTGGGTGAAGCGTTAGGTGAACATTTAGGCACTCCCTGAGCTCTGGTACGGCTTGTAGCGGTGACCTTCTTCTTGATTTGGGCTTTGATTTGGACCGCTAAGTACAATAGTTCCTCAAACCCTTGGTACGGCTGACGCTCGGTCTTGTAAACCATCGAGGAATTGCGCCATGAGAGACTCCTCGGTGTCTTCTACTTGGATTTGGTTGCTTAGGTGCTCGAACTCCTTGTAGTACTCTTCAACGGACCGCGAACCCTGAGTGAGTCTTCTAAATTTCTTTTGGAGCTCTCGATGATAGAACGGTGGAACGTATCGTCGCCTCATGACGGCTTTCATGATTTCCCAAGTAGCGATCGGCCTGTCATGGTTGCGGTGTTGCTCGGCTACTAAGCGATCCCACCACGTGAGTGCGTAATCAGTGAACTGGGCTACGGCGTAATAAATCTTACGAATCTTCGGATAGTTGTGACATGAGTAAAGGTGATCCATTCGGCTTTCCCAGTCGAGGTAAGCCTCGGGGTCAGATTTGCCAGCAAAGGTTGGGGCCACCATATTATGTCCTGGTTCGAGCGACCGTGGTGCATCCTCATACCGGTCATCGCGTCGGTGTCGTTGCCTCGGATGCGGTTCATAATCTTCGTCAGATTGGTCGCTTGGTTCCGGATCTCATCGTTGGCGTCGCATGGGCAGTGGATCCTCCCTCGGAGGGTTAGCAAGCTCGAGACATGTTATTCGTTCGGCCAGACGTTCTATGCCGTTTTGAAGGGCCATCAAGGTAGCGCCGATCTCCGGTGGTGGTAAAGGGATCTCTGGTGGATGTTGTTGTTCGGCCATATTGGTTGTACGGATGGTCAATGGTGACGTGTCTTGATCCGTACGTGTTGCGCTCTCTGATCAATTTCAAACCTTGTTGAAACAAAACGAATATTCGTGAGTATATTACGTTCAATGGACAATGACTAAGATATTTCTCTGGCCAGCCAATGATTGAGGACAGCAAAGCAAGATGACAACCTATGACTAAACAAAAGCAACTTTACACGCGCCTAAAAGCAATCTCATGCACAACAAGACAAATGTTTTTGGACCACAACACAAACGAAAAAGCAAACACAATACTTTATGGATCCATCGGTTTCTAAGCAAGAACAAGGATGAACAGCAATAAGAACACGAAGAACACAAGATAACTTAACTGATCTAGCAACAATACTACGCATAAAACAAACTATACTAAACGCCCTAACGAAACAAGAGGAGAAGAACAAGACTACTAAAAACACTCAAAGACTAAAGCTTTAAACAAGTAAAAGAGAGTTCTGGGTTTCAGAAAGATACAACCTTTGGGTAGAACCTTTTAGCTCTGATACCAGCTGATGTGAGCGCATGTCGGCTCGCGGTACGGACAGAAAGTCGGGTCCTCGGGTTGATCAGTGTAGGGGTAACTTTCCTCAGACCAAACGATGGTGAACGATCGAGGAGGGAAAACAAATGGTGAATACGAGTTTTGGTGAAGAACAAACGAGTGGAACGCGAGATCGAACGATGGTCAGAACTTCGGGCTTACGGACGGTCGAGAACAGGAAGCGGCTAGCGAACCAAGTGATGGTTTTGCTAGGAGAAATGGAAGCGAGGGTGGATCGAGTGACGACACATGAGTGTTGGCTCTACTCGCGATACGGCCATACTAGAAGATGACGAACCCGGTTCGTGTATCGACTAGGGTTTCTTGATAGTTAGTCTCGGACTATGGCTAAAGAGAGAAGTGAGACAAGAAAAAAAGATTCACTCTTTGGGACAATAATTTCATTCAAGTCTGCCTTTTAAAATAGAAAAGAGGGTTTAAATAGTGTGAGGGTTTAGAGGGAACTAGGGACACGCGGACTCGCTATGGTCCGCACACGTTTGTCCTTGATGTGTTTCCTTTGATGGAGAACACATCGCCCTCTAAGTGGTTTAAACATGACCACACACGTCACACTATTCTAACGTTACAAAAGAAAGTTCTAGAAAAAGTTCAAAACGCAACGCTTAACCAAAAAGATAACACGTCTTTAGGCTTTGATGCGGGAACCATGTCATCAGCTTCAAAACGTGGAGGTTTGCTTTAGGACTCGTCGCCTCATTAAAACCTTCTCCGGTAAACCTCGTGGGACAAACCCGGAGTAAGGAAAAAGAGTACGGGTCATGATCCTAACGGCTTGGTCGCCTTCATCCTTGGGTAAGGATGAAGTCCGTGCAAACGGTCTCTACTTGGATCGCCTTAGCCGAGTTGTTCTCTTGGTCTTCTCGAACAAAGGCTTGCACGAACCGGTTGATCTTTTGTCTTGCGGCCTTAGACGAGCTCTTCGAACGTGTAGTGGCTCCTGGCGTGATCCTTGGTGCATCGGTTCGATGTTGTCCCGCGGGTAAAGCAAGCGTCTTGGCAGGGTCCTGGGCGTCCTGGTCCTGTTCGGCCATTCCTGGTCGCGAGTCCTGTTCTGTGCTCACATCACTGTACGTCACCAACAAACCACATATAAGAATGGTTAGGTAGATCCCTGGATGGAGTAGGTTGGGAGTTAAGAATATCAAGAATGGTCGTAGCCGGCTAGTGTCTCGACAAGGGAAGTCTCTATCCGGAGGCATTGTAAGCATCCACCACTTTAGCAGTTAATGGGATGCTTAATGGTCTAGACCAAAGTCTCCCGTTATTTGGATCAATGGGCCCTGACCTGTCTAGTTGTCGTGCAAAAAGGAGGTTTTCTGTCCATTCCCAACATTGCTTCTCACAAATTGTTCAGCGAGGGGCCTTAGGTGCAGAAGCATTTTCCATGTCCAGGGATCATTTGACAATGCAGCAACGTCCCATAATGACTTGTTCCTAATATGATGGTGTCTGTGCCAGTTTGCCCACAAAGAGTCATTCTGATCAAAGAGTCATTCTGATCAAAGAGCAACCATACCAGCCTCAAGCAGAGAGTTTTATTCCAATCAACCATCGCTCGGGGCAAGACGTTTTTCCAGTTATATCCGTGAACCATTTCACTAGCAAGCAAAACGTTTTCGGTAAGAAATCTACCTGGCAAGAACGCAAACTGGGAAGAAGATATGACAGTTGAAAGCAGATTCTGGAGCCTGGAGGTTAGCAGTTTAGCAATAACCTTGTACAATGTGTTCAAGCATGAAATAGGCCTGAAATCAGAAGTGGTAGAGGCATTTTCTGACTTCGGAATGAGGACCAATGTGGTGTCGTCCTACTGCGGGAGTAACTATCCTGATATGAAGAACTCTCGAATAGCTGCAGTAACTTCTGGACCAACCACACTCCATGATTCAATGAAGAACTCGACTAAGTAGCCATCTGGGCCACATTATTTCTGGGAAGCGAAAGAATCCAGCCTTAATTTCCTCATCAGTGAACATCTTATCGAGATCACGAACCTGAGAAGGCGAGCAACGATAAGAAAGCAACAAGTTCATGTCACCCTGTTCCAGCGAATATGGTTCTAGTTCACCTCCAAGTAAGTCTATGAAATAACCCACACAATGATCAACAATCCCCTGCTGAGAATCAATCTGCGCACCGTTTTCGTCATACAAGGTGGAGATGGTGTTGATTGCCTTCCTTGCGTCAGCCATTCTGTGAAATTAACGAGTATTGCTATCTCCCTCTTTAAACCAAGTCACCCTAGATCTTTGGAGGAAAAAGCTCTCTTCAGCAGAGGAGAGGATGTTGAACTTACGCTGAGCTTCTGCTTCCTGAGCCACATTAGCTAGGGAGGGATCTGCAAGAGTCAGATTTTGACAACTCAAGAGAAAGTCATGGGCTTCGTTAGTGCGCTTCTCGAGGTCAGAATAATTGGTCCTACTAAACTCCTTGATTGGCTTTTTCAAGGCTTTGAGCTTCTTGGAAACACAATACATAGCTGAGCCTGACACATTCAAAGAGTACCAATATTCTCTAACCAAGTTTAGGAAATCTGCATTTTGGAAGAGGAAGTTGAAGAACTTAAATGGCCTCTTCACCTTAGGAGCAGATTCATCTAAGACAACACCACAAGAGGCATGGTTCGAGAAGTCAGGATCTCCAAAAATGGCAGAAGATGAAGGAAAGAGAGAACACCAACTATCGTTAACCAGAATACGATCAAGTTTCTTTGCAACCGGTCTAGACAAACTCTTGTTCCACCAAGTAAACGTATTACCCTTGTATCTTAGGTCAGATAGCTCTGCTTCTAGGAGAAAATATCTGAAAGCTCTTGTTCTTCTATCAACGTTCGGAGAAGTATTTGCCGAATGATCTTGGGGATGAAGCACTTGGTTAAAATCTCCCATCACTATCCAGGGCTTATTCAACACAAGAGAGGAAGCTCCCAACTCCATAATTTCGTTCTATAACTCCAGCCTTTTGTCCTCCTCATTTGCTGCATACACCACTGAGACAACTATCCAAGATTGAGAATGAGGTAAGAGAACCTCACAAGTTATCATTTGCAAGGATTTGTCAACAGTCACCACTTGAACGCTAGGATCCCAAACCACCCAAATATTTCCTAATTCTGAAAACTCATAGTTTTCCTCAAAAGACCAGCCAGGCAAAAGAGTACTAATAAACTTCTTATCCTTCGGCTGTTTAACACGCGTCTCTATTATACCACCAAAAAGAGGTCTATTTACCCTATACCATTTTTTAAAACTGCTCTTGTGGCTTGATATATTAAAACCACGGACATTCCAACAAAAAAGAGGCGTATACATATATTAGAGAGATTGTTTGAGGCTCTTGCCTCTCAGAATTTTCTGTTGTCGTTTTGACAGTACTCTGATAAATCTCTCCTCGTCAGAATCAGTGGACAAAACATTTGACGAGTCCTCTTCAACCGCGTAATCCGATTCGGACTCCACGCTTATTACCATTGCACTAGTGGAGATAGAGGCACTACCTGTCAATGCAGGTTTGCTAAGCTCACCAAGAGTCATCTCCTTACCCCACCTGCTTAAACACTCTTTGACTTAGCGAGCACAATGCTACCCACGCCTTCAGATACAAAGTTCTCTAAAAGTATTTTGGTCGTTTGTGTCGCTTTGGGTTTCCATACCTGCTCTATACCTCGGTTGCCATTTAAAAGACCCCTATCCATCGATTTATGGGCATGAGTCTTAGACGTTCTCCGTCTCTGGTTTCTCCGTTGCTTAGGGCCATTCCCTTGACATTGGACACGACTCAAGGTTGTGAGTGGTCGAGAAGCATACATTGCAGGTGACTGGAGCAGTCCTGCAATGCTTTAAACTATGGCATATTTCCTTGCAATGTGCACACACTGGAGGCATCCACGGGCTTGACACCAGAACCCGACATATCTCACCGGATTCAAACTGGACATTGAATGTCTCCGGTAATGGCTTTCGAGGGTCTATGATGGTTAAAACTTTAGCTACCTCAAGGTTTGTCCTGTTCACAGTAGATGGATGTAAGCATTTTGGGTGCCCCACCAAGCTAGCGATATGCTCTAGACCCTCTTCATGAAAGAACTGAAATGGGACGTTCCACAACTCGAGCCAAATGGTGCCGAAGAGAGTTCAGGCTTAGCTAGCACTAGAACAGGTTCCCATTTTGCCACAAACATAGTTTGGCCCTCAATCTGCCACAACCATTGAGTAAGAACCCTGTTTATGGTAAATGAGTTTGGGATTCTGAATAAGAATGCATTGTCCTCCATCTTGGATACGGAGATGTCCCTATACTGCTTGCTCCAAATACCATTGACGATGTTGTGCAATGTTCCTTGGAAAAGCGGGTCAGAATAGAATTGGCCTAGAATGAAGATCCCAAGACCTTTTGTTTCTCTCAATCACGGCATTTGGGATTTTAATGCATAATTCGCCAGAAGGGAGCACAAAGCCAAGACCTTGCATCGAGAGTTTCCTGGTGGAGCCCTTTACCATGTCCGCTCACGCGTCAGCATCGTTAACTTATGGTAGAGAAGTAGCAGGCAAGGGCGTTTCCGCCGTAGCAGAACCAGATGGAACCATACTCTGTGGAGCTGGAGGGACAGTCATCACAGAGGAGGGAGAAGCAGGCTTTATGTTTTCCAAAGTTCCCAATAAAACCTGAGTTGAAATGGCCAAGTCTGTCGCTGTGACAGTCGATTGGTCATAAGAAATAGAAGGCAAATCAGGAGTTTGGTCAGTTACAATTGACGTCTCAACACCGGAGGCAGAGCCGTCGACGGTGGAGGTTTCAACAAGCGAGATAGATTTCAGATCTGTTTGAGGCAACAGCTCTTGAGACGTCGAGCGAAGGTAGATATGGACTTGGAGGCTCCGATGCAAAGTCACAGGAGGGTTTGGTAATAACGTGGGGAGCAGACGGACGTCCCTTGCAATTGTTAGAGGCAGAAGCACGCGAGTAGACAACAGACAACTTCGAGGACCCAGGGACAGCCCTACGTAGGGAGTTTTTCTTCTTCTTAGGCATCAGATTCTAGAAGGGAATAATGAAAGATCGCAAAAAGAAATACTTATTAATGAATGGTATTTATAATTTTTTACAAAAACATGTCATATTTCATAAATACAATATAGAAATAAAAGTTTTATTATGATTTGACAATTTGTTCCTCTTTCTTATAATTATAATTTAATCAAATTAATTATATATTTAATATTAAATATTGATGATATTAATAAAATAGTGAAATAATGATTTATATGTGGTGTAACACCAAATAATGATATTTTAAATTTATATTAGTATCGATCCAAGCTAGTCCAATCATATAATTCTATTCCACCATATAACCATGCTATATGACATTTTTTATATAATATAAATGTTCAAAAATTTAAATTTATTATATTATATAATTAAACGGTTTTACTAAAAATGCAAATTAAACCGGATACAAATTTTTAAATTTGGATGATTGTCAAATTAGGTTTCAAGTTCATTCAGATTTAAATTTATTTTGATCTTATGTATAATATGAATCTAAATAATTGCTTATAAGTTTTAGGCCATATGGGACTTTTGTTTTGTAAACCATCACAAATATGTAATATCGACGATGATATTCCCATTTTATAATATAGAACGTAATATCATCAGTTGATTCTGATTCGATTTTGTGTCGGTCCCTAACATTTCATTCTCATATATATACGTATTTTTTCCCCCAACTACAATCTCAATCAATTTTAGATTAGGCTTTACAACAAGTGCTGCAGACACATAACTCTTTCTCTCTCCGTGAGTCAGAAAATTATACTCATACTAAAATACTAAAAATGAAAAGGGAAAAAACCCGAAAAATACGCCATCTAATTTTTTTTGGCCGTTTAATTCTTCTAGTTATTAAATTTCCCGAAAAATACCTGGTTTAATTTCTGTTGTCTTTAAAAACCTTCATCTTATTAATATTGGTAGATCCATACATGAGTCTTAACCAGAGTTAAAATTTAACACCCACGTGTTTAATTAAAGAGATCTAGTGACACTGTTGCCCTTCTTCTTCTTCACAAATCGACAATCTGTTTGAGAGAGATAGAACCCTAAATTTTCAAAAAGCGATTTTTCTTCTGAAACTCTAAATCTCGAATTCCATTGATTACGATGATAGTTGCCGTCTGATTGTGTGGTGTGTTCGTTCGCAATTTATGGGTCGCAATTTCTGGGTATTCAACTGGGTCCCGATTTCTAGGTATTAACTAAATGATCGTTCATTTCAATTGCTAGATTTATGATTTGCGATTTATGGTTTGCGATTTAGGGTTCGCAATTTAGGGATGGCGATTTATCTGGGTTGGAGATATATTCATTTGGGTCCCGATTTTGTATTTTTTGTAGTTTAGATCAAGTTTTTTGGGTTGGGGATGGTATTTCGATGCCTAATCAGCAATTTTTTTTGTTTATTTTTCAGTGGTTTTGAGAAAATTAAACTCAATATTCACTTTAGAGGGGATGTCTCGTTGAAGGATGGATCTTTCGTCTACATTGGAGGAGATGAGGCTAAATATATGTTGATTGATCCTTATCATAGAAAAATCGCTTTTTAAAATTTTAGGGTTATATCTCTCTCAAACAAGTTGTCGATTTGTGAAGAAGAAGAAGAAGGACAACAATGTCATTAGATCCATTTAATTAAACATGTGGGTGTTAAATTTTAACTCTGGTTAAGACTCGTGTATGGATCTGCTAATATTAATAAGATGAAAGTTTTTAAAGACAACAGAAATTAAACCAGATAGTTTTTAAGAAATTTAATAACTAGAGGAATTAAACGGCAAAAAAATTAGATGGCGTATTTTTTCCGGGTTTTTCTCAAAAGAAAAGGAAAATAACAACTACAGTAAAACCTCTATAAATTAATAATGTTGGGACCAAGACATTTTATTAATTTATAGTGATATTAATTTATCTATAAATTAATAATTATTAATTTACACTATAAAATAATAAATATTAATTTATAGATATATATTTAATTGTTTAAATTTTTAAAAATTATGAATTAAGACAATTTTAGCAAAATAAGATTAGATTTTCGAATGTTGTAAATGTTATGGTTTAGGACTTGAACTTGTAATATTTAGAAAACATTATTGACAATTAATTACAAATACTATAGACAAATTGACTTATACACATGACATACATAAATTCAAATTTATGAATAGTATTAATTTTCCTATTTTAATAGTCTGTCAAATTATCAAATTATAAATGATGCATATATAAAAATTGAAAACTTTAAAAATTTAACTATTTTTATGACATGTTATAGAATATTTTAGAGATATAATTATAGTTTGAAAATACAATATTACAATTGTTTTATAGAAATGAACATTAGGAGAAATATATATTATTATATCACTATATATATATATATGTAAATTTACATGATTATTAATTTATGATATTATTGGGACCATATTTTACATGGGGATTTCAAAAAAATTATTATCTTATTATCTTATCTTTTGTTAATTTTTACACTGACCCGACTTGAGACCAGCAAAATTTATTAATTTATTGTGTTTATTAATTTATAGAGGTTTTACTGTAATTTGAAATTGACTAAACTAATCACGTGACAGATCAGCATTTACTTAAAAAATAGTAAAAATTAACATCTGGCGTCTCTGTGTTGTATCTTCTTCGATCCTCGGTTTCATCCCAAATAAAAAAAAATCCACAATTCTCTCTCTATATTGGTGTGATCTCTTGATCCAAATTCTTCAATCTCCGATTTCGTGATTCAAGGCGGGCATCTTCGGAGCCCATCATGTGGAAGCTGAAGATCGCCGAAGGCGGTAGTCCATGGCTGAGAACCACCAATAATCACGTCGGACGGCAGTTTTGGGAGTTCGATCCGAGTCTCGGTACGCCTGAAGAGCTCGCTGCCGTGGAGGAAGCTAGGAAGTCTTTCACGGAGAACCGATTCTTGAAGAAACATAGCTCCGATCTGCTTATGCGCCTTCAGGTACGGTACCCTCACTTGACTTGCACTGTGTTATTGTTTCACCTGGAATCAATTGAAATTAGATGCTCTTTCTAATTGACGACTGTGTTATTGTTAGCCCCCTTTACTGAACCAAAACCAAGTATAGTATCACTACATGTGGATCTCTACTCTAGTTTACAATAATATTACAAATAGAACTAATTTCTAAGCATGAAGCAACAAAAACAAACAAAAGCAGCTAGACTAGTGTTGACCCATCTCTTAGTCTGTAATCATTATTGTTGTTTTAGCCCTTTTGTTTTCTGATCTGAAAATGATCTCTCTATCTATCTCTCTTTCTCTGTCTGTAGTTTTCAAGAGAAAATTTGATTAGCCCAGCTTTACCTCAAGTCAAAATCGACGATACTGATGATGTTACTGAGAAGATTGTGGAAAACACGTTGAAGAGGGGTCTAGGTTTCTATTCAACAATACAGGCGCACGACGGGCACTGGCCAGGCGATTATGGTGGTCCTATGTTTCTTCTCCCAGGACTGGTCAGTTCATATATAGTTCGTCTCGCTAAGCTTTCTTTCTGCGAATCTTTTTTTTTTTTTTTTTTTTTTTGCTCAAAGCTTGATGCTGATTACAGATAATTACACTCTCCATAACTGGTGCACTGAATACAGTATTGTCGGAACAACATAAACAAGAAATGCACCGTTATCTCTATAATCATCAGGCAAGAAATTTCTCCTATCTTAATCATTGATAATTCTGATTCCTCGCAAATGGCTGATTTTTGGATTTTCCTATACTGTTCTTTATCTTCTTAGATACATAATATGTCCATATAAAAATACATGTGTAGTTGTTTGTGTACACACATCTCTATGTTTCAATGAGTTCCTTCATCTAATTTCGGATTGTTGACGCTACATGGTTTCAGAATGAGGACGGAGGTTGGGGTTTACATATTGAGGGCCCTAGCACCATGTTTGGGTCTGTCTTGAACTATGTTACTCTAAGGCTGCTTGGAGAAGGACCTAACGATGGAGATGGAGCTATGGAGAAAGGGCGAGATTGGATTCTAAATCATGGTGGTGCTACCAATATCACATCTTGGGGGAAAATGTGGCTCTCGGTACTGAAATCTTGCCTCCTATCATTTTGAATATTTCTGTTACTTGACTTACTTTTTTGCTTGGATCTGCTATTACTGTAAATAAAGGTACTTGGAGCTTTTGAATGGTCTGGAAATAACCCACTGCCACCTGAGATATGGCTTCTTCCGTATTTCCTACCAATCCATCCAGGTGCTCATAAATATTTGTACAACGACAATTTCATGTGTTCTTGACTCTCTCAACTTGGATACTGTTTAAGCTTATTCTTTTCCCAGTCTTCAATTGTTGGTCGACTAAATTATTCTTTCAAAGGATGTGCCTCTTATAATCAATTTTTGGTTCAATTAGCTATACAATGATATGGAGAACGGAAAAACCTAAGTGCTGTAACCATGCCCGTAACTGTTTTGTCTCCTTTATACTTCCTTAGGTCCAACTACTTTAGTTGGGATTTAAATATGGTTATATTGGTGATGAGCTCCATAAGCAGTAGATTATCCCAGACTTTATGATATGGAGTACCATTGTTCATGGACAACTCAAGTAGAGTAAATCTCGAAAGAATTTTAAATCTGATCATAGCTCTATTAATGCTTCATGCTTGTTCAAAGCACACTTATCGAATGTATTCACCCTGTGTGTAATTAGAAAGATGGATTTGGTTTCTTTTGATACAGCTTGCTTTTTAGTTCTGATGTATATAGATATAGTGCACAGTAAAGCATCAAAATAAGTTTTTTTTATCATGCTCCAGGAAGGATGTGGTGCCATTGTCGGATGGTTTACTTGCCAATGTCGTATTTGTATGGAAAGAGGTTTGTGGGTCCCATAACTTCCACTGTTTTATCACTGAGAAAGGAGCTTTTCACTGTACCATATCATGAAGTCAACTGGAATGAAGCCCGCAACCTTTGCGCAAAGGTTCGTGGAATGGATGGTGGATTCTGTAACACAAGCTAATCCGTTAAACGGAGTTACTTGCTTTCTTAAAATACCTGAGCATTGCAGTTCAATGAGATATTGTTTGGCTGAATAACACAATTAGATTAAATGATTCTTAATAGATTATTCAGTACTCAAATATAGGTCCTTATACACATAGATGTGTAGTCAGATGCTCAGGGGTAACTGTTTTTATGCTGATAGTTGCTTTTCTGTTGAAGGAGGATTTATACTACCCACACCCACTTGTCCAAGATATTCTTTGGGCATCACTTCATAAGATTGTTGAGCCTGTTCTAATGCGATGGCCTGGTGCAAATTTGAGAGAAAAGGCTATTAGAACCGCAATAGAACATATTCATTATGAAGATGAGAATACTAGGTACATCTGCATAGGTCCCGTGAACAAGGTATGCAAATCAAACATCCACAACAGCCTCTGTAACGTTTTCTAACCATTGTTATTATTCTCTTTCACAAGTTCAGTATGGGGATATGTTCAACTTTGCCTTTTATTTCTGGTTTTGAATCCTCTACTTTAATCATCTTTGTTTTGTCCTTTTATAACAGGTATTAAATATGCTTTGCTGTTGGGTAGAGGACCCAAACTCCGAGGCTTTCAAGTTGCACCTACCAAGAATCCATGACTTTCTCTGGTTAGCTGAAGATGGAATGAAGATGCAGGTACCGCATATTTGTAGATATGATTATGTTAAGTAGATTATATCGACCAAGGTGACTGCCGAACCAGTACGAATATTATGTCTCTGGAAACAGTATACAAATATACACTTCAAAATATGATAGTACTTAGAATGACATTATCACATTACTACATTAACTATATGAAGTTGGGGATTTTACCCTGTTATGTGTTTGATAGAATCATTTTTTGAATCATAATAAAGAAGAAGCAATGAGATTTCTTAATATCATATCTTGTTGTGGTGACCAAAAAAAAAAAAAAAATCATATCTTGTGAACATCTACATTTCTATGCACTCTACCATGCTTCTTTTTCTTCCTGCTAACCAAAACCCCTACTTTACTTTCTATCCAATTACTAGTTATAAACATTGAACCTGTTGTCCATACTCTAATGCAGCAGCTATTGACAGGGTTATAACGGAAGCCAGCTATGGGATACGGGTTTTGCTATTCAAGCGATTTTGGCAACTAACCTTGTCGAAGAATATGGACCCGTTTTGAGAAAAGCACATTCATTTGTAAAGAATTCCCAGGTTTGTGATAGGCAGTTAATGACGATCAGCATGTTTCTCTGGATGCTCTTTTCGCTCTCATGATTGTTTCTTTTCATGGTATAGGTGTTAGAAGACTGCCCTGGAGATCTGAATTACTGGTACCGCCACATTTCTAAAGGGGCATGGCCTTTCTCAACTGCAGATCACGGTTGGCCCATCTCCGACTGCACCGCAGAAGGACTGAAAGTAATAATAAAGCGATAGAGTGACCTTTCAGGATTTCTTTCTTGATGGTAATGAGTTTGTTATTTCCTCTTCAGGCTTCTCTTTTGCTATCTAAAGTTCCCAAGGAGATTGTTGGTGAACCAATAGATGCAAAA